>BSBM01000061.1:0-600000 GCA_027924585.1 Larix kaempferi | reverse complement strand
ATCCATGCCGTTGTGAAGAATATATGGGTAATATTCAGTATTAAAGAAAAGCTTCCACCAGACTTTATGATCCAATCCCTGGCAATACTAACCAAATGAAAGTTCGACCGAAAACAAGCCACAGTAATAATTCCTAATGTAGAAATATATACACATATAAATCAGTATTGATACTCACATGCATCCTACCGAATATCAGGGTGTCTAGAAGTTAAACTAACACCGCTTATTCTTCATGAGATCATCGAGTTCTATAAAGTAAAACTGAACTTATGTGTTTAAAGATTTGTAGAATATATAGAGTTAAATTCTACCAATGCCATGCGTTCTCCCCAAGATCGCAAGGATTTGGAGAACAACATAAATTTGCAACTAAGGGTTCACTGAAATCTCAGAGTATAAAAAGATAACTAAACCAACTGCCTGCGTTTTCCTGAGATCAAAGAGATCCAGCATTTACTGTAGCCAAGCTCCATCTCCATGAGGCATAGATAAAGTTTAAGAAAAAGCACTCAAAAGAAGGATGCCTACTCTCAGAAATAACTCGACCTTTTAACGGCTATCACTACAGAGAGGGAAGTGCAGCAAAACCCCGGATTCCAAATCTAACACTTAGCTTCCACCCAAAATACTCTTCAGGAGGTTTCCGAACGTGTCTACCATATATATATATTTTTTTTAATAAATACTAGCAAGTCAGTATTAAAGATCACAATGGCTTATGGTGCATACTTAGCAAGTGATAAGATAGTTTACAGGCCCTCCTGCTTAACTAAAAGGACACGTAGACCACATTACCGTTAGGTATACTGCCACCACCGTCGATGAAGAGGTTATACAGGTCGCAAAACACAGAGCATTTCCAATCCGGTAGATCGCAATAACCTATGGAATATGACCGTCTCTGTCTAACACGAGGATTTACAGTTGCATACTCTATACAAACTTGACTCTGATTAAGATTTCTAGACAATTATTGCAAAGATCATATTACACACTTAAGGTAGATCGCTCAAGAAAAGACTCTATCAAATGAAGCTACTGCAGGTTACTTAAAGCATCTTAAGGAATGGCCCACTGTGCATATATGAACTAGAAAGAATATGTCAGAGATCGCTTACGCCTTATGGAATTTATCGCTTAATCAACTCTACTTCTCATTATAGAGACGCAGATGCGGCTTCCATTCCTAAACGCAGGGATCCGTCCCCTTCTGTCGATTCCCAAAGTGTGTAGTCCACATAACAGGATATTTCCACTCGATAAGGCAATGATCCCCTACTCGATTCCATTCTTTCCCAGATGCCGAGCTCTTTTTCCATCCCCCCCTTTTATCCTGAGCTCTGCTCTTAATGTAGTGGATGGATCATTCCCATCCGAATGACCATGTGGCTCTAAACCCCTTTTTCTGTTTACACATGGGAGTTGTCAAGAGTTCGATCCTCTTTGGAGATGATAAGTGGCAATTCTTTGGCGCACCCTTCTTTCAAGTAACTAATACTTTTATTAGCCACGATCTCCGTCATGGGTGCATGGAGTCTTCTCTTTAAGGAGCACCCAATGTATAGGAGACCAAATTCCTTATTAAGCTCATCCATTAATCTCTACTCCTAACTGGTAGACATAGTAGACTGTATGCTCACTCTCCTCTCTTTAGTGAGACCGACAGTATCCCTCTAAAATCGGTTGTGTGTGGGTAAAACTTATAGGATTCGATTTTCTTTTAAACCTACACTTTAAAATGGAATATGTATATATGCAGTATGTCTTCCTTATATATATAATAAATCTATAATTTCTCACTCGGTAACACCATGTAACTATATGTATTAACTTTATTTACTTTTATGGTTTCCCTCTCATAACCTATATATATTGTATTACATGTATTATTTTCAAACATATTTAGTATAATAATTTTGTAATGAATAATTCTCCACCATATAAAGTCTATAATTTAAAATGCCATATAGTCTTTATAATGTCGAAAATGCATTATATATGTATACAATAAAGACCATAACTTATTATATATGTATACAATAAAGACCATAACTTATAATATGTTTATGAAAGGGATGGCATATATATATATGTATATCATTTGCAGAATCTTTTTGTATAATTATAATAGATATATATTCTCTTGATAATTTAACTCTTTCATATATATATACACACAATAATATATCTTAGTACATTGTAACTTAGTTTTTTATGGTTTTCTAACCATAAATTATCCTCTTTAAGGAATTTATAATTAACTTGTAACTTTAATGACTTAGTGAAACTTATTTGCTTTACTCCCAGTACCGAAGGGCACCACCGCGACACTTAGTTATGAAATATTAGACTGGCCTGGTTTCTTAGTGATCAAGTGAATTCTTTTCCTTGTCATCTTAGTCGTGTCCTAAAATTTTAGTCTACAAGGTCTAAAATAACACTTATGAACATGACACTAGTTTCTAGGTCCACTGGTGGGGCCTTGGCCTTGAGCTCCTCACCAGGACCGCTTACACAATCATAATCACATTTACAAAAATTAATAATAGTCAGGGTTGAATTTGAGGGATGTTACATAATTTAACCATTGTAGAAACAAATTATACATACCTCTATGTGATCCATGACTATGGATGAGTCTTTGTCTTCATGTCATCATGGTCTTGATCTAGAGCTTGATTTGTACCTTTCATGTTAGCGGATAACATTCTCTTCATACAACACCACAGTGCATTAGTACAAACATAATACAATCATAAGTGTCATAGCCCTAATCAATGAATGTCTTCTATCATGCATTCATACTTTTACTAGGGTGATAAGACAAGTCTAAATTTAAACAATATTGTTACTAAATTCAATAACATGCGGACAATCATATTATAAACTTAATCATGAACATATTTCAAAACATACCTGTAAGTCATACCTTTTAGATTGCTTGTAGTAGTTGTTGTTGTCGTTCCTTTTGTTCTTGGGACAATCTAAGGAAAAGTGCCCTCTCCTTGGTATGTGCTGTGAGAGCTTGATCTTCATTCCCCATCTTCTCTTCTCGAGCTACAATCCAAGCTTCTTCCTGTGAGCATTCTTCCCACAGCTTATTGAAAGAGATAAGTTTCTTCCTAACAAAAATTCCTTGGATGAAGGAATCCCATGACCTAGGAAGGCCATTAAGAGTGGTCATTACCACTTCTCCATTATCTATAACTTCTCCCATAGCTTCAAGTTGTTCTTTTATCTGGGAGACCCTTGAGAAATAATACTGCATGGTCTCCACATTTTAGAACTTGATATTCTTCAATTGATTCCTCAAGGCCATCTTCCGATTTATATTCTTCCCTTCAAATAGCTTGGTCAAGGAATCAAGCATCTCCTTAGGTGTCTTTAGAGATGACATATGTGGCATGAGATGGTTTTTGATAGAATCAGCAATGATCCTTTTAGCCTTTACTAAGTTCCTCTTGTGTAAGGCGTTAGTCTCTTCTCCCTCTGGGACAGGAAACCCTTCACTTATGTAGGTGTCCAACTCATTCTCTTCTGGAATTAACCCAATCCTATACTTCCATGCTCGGAGGTTATCAGCTCCTTCAAACTTATCCTCAAGCTTGGTGTGGTGAGACATCTTAAAGAGTACTTCAAATGAAATAGAAAAGATTTAGATCTTACCACTTGATTTGCAGAAATCTCGATCTCGACCTTGATTAGCATTTGTCAAAGAAAACCTAAAAATTCAAACTTATGAAAGGACAGAAAGATGCATCTTGATGAGCTAATCAAGCTGATATACTCATAATTTGAAAACTGCAAAGTTTCATCCCTCAAATTTGCTTTTCAAACTTCCGGATTGACTAAGGAGGACCCTGAATTAGGGTTTGATTTTCCTGGAGCTTTACCCATCCAAAAAGTTCGATCTTGGTCTCTAAACTTTGATTTTTCAGAGGAGCTTCCATCCATGGTCTTAGATTTCAGAAATTCCAACTTTTATAGAAACCCTAATTTTTGTCTTCACTTGAGAGGACCCAAAACTAGGGTTTGATTTTCCCGGAGCTTCACACATCCAAAAATTTCGATCCAAGGCTCTAAAGTTCGATTTTTCCAAGGAGCTTCCAGCCATGGTCTCAGAATTCATAAATTCCTTTTTTTGTGGAAACCCTAATTTTTAGGGAAAAAATGAAAGTGCCTAGAATTGAATTCTGATTAGACAGAAAGATGCGCCTTGTTGAGGAGAGTCAAAATACCCTACTTCCTTTCAAGATCTATGGAGAGAAACCCAATAAACAAGAAGTCCTAGCTTCCACAACTGCACGGTGTCTTCTTCTTAGGTCAGCTTTGATACCATGTTAATTTTTGAGTATTAATTCAATATACTCTAGGATCTTTACTGAGAGAATAACATGTACATCATATCAAGTATAACAATGCATATCAATCACACCAAGCAATCACTTGAGACAATAGACACACAGAGTTTGACTCGGGAAAACCATAAAGGTGAAAAACGCCACAACTTCATCAGAGATAGAAAGAGCAATGATACAACGCAAGTACACAGAGATAGTCCTCCTCGAAGCTGAACATCCTCCTCCACTAGTGTGCCACTTTTCGAGTAGTGTAGAAGTGAATAATGAGATTATCAAATAGAGTGCCTCTTGCACTCTATTTATACATGACCTGACCTGCCTAATAACCTAGCAGGGCGGACTTGTCTAACTCAGTCTAATAACCCATGGTTATACTAATCAGGGTCGACCCCACACTTGGTGGTCTAATAACCCATCACTTGCAAGCTGCGACACTTGCGACACTTGTCAATACAAATGACGACACTTCCGTATAGAGGAATAATAACATCTCTATAGGAGTACAATATACATAGCTGAAATACATTCTAAAGTTACATATACATCAACAGGAGCAAGTCCTAGGCAAATTTGACATAATAGCTACCCTCACCCATAACCTCTTAGCATGATGACTTCCATACTCAGGAAGAACGTTTTTGTCCATTGAAGCTTCAAAATATAGAAGTTGTCATGTTAATGGGAAGCACAAAAACCACAACATCTACATAAAAAATTCTACAACAACCATAATTGTGATGGCATAAAAAACAATAAAATTTAACAGTTAGTTCGACATAATGCATGCATGCACTTCAAATTTTTATTATTTTAAAAAGGTTATGCCACTTCTATATGGTTTTCTTATACATTGTTTTTATTTCTTTGTCGGATAAAAAATACAAACTTCAATAAAATAAAATAAAAATGTAATCATTCTGCCATTCCATTTTCTTGGACATGTTTTTCATAGCAACAACAAATCATTCATTCACCATTTTATTGACAAAACAAACATAGCTTGTTACATTGAACCGTCTTGCAAATCAACTTCATTATTCAATTCCATTATTCGTAGCATCCAAATTTTAAACATTAAATCTAGAATGCTTGAAAACAAAGTATATTTCATTTTCTCTACAATAAAAAAAGCAACACGATCAAATTGCGCTAGTCATTTTCTTTGCAAGCATTTTAGTAAGATACCTAACACCAACAACAATGTACAGAAAGGAAAAAAGAGTGACCATAAACTATTAGGCATGGGAGATTGTCCCCAAAAAGAGCTTTGGAGATGAACAATGAAAGGGTGAACTATCTTTGTGAGAGTATCCCTCACTGCTTTCATGTATTCCCTGCGATAACTTATGAATTTGATGGAGTAAATTTATTTTTTTCATTTTATCCTCACTTAGAATACCTTTCCAAATGAACCATGTCCAACCACCCTTAAGATTTCAAAATACAATGGTCCGAGGTTCAAGAAATAGGGCGTCATATCTACTGAGATAATCATTGATGGGGCATAGGGATGGGAATTCATGTGAGAGAGTAAATGGTCCTCAGAAAAGGATATGCTATACTCCTCGTCCTTAATGAGATGTGGATATTTGGATACCTCTAGAATATATCCTAGTTGTATGTGTTGAAGGTTGTTGGCACCAGGTATAATTAATATATGCTGACAGTTTGTGTGTACCTGTTATGGTGAGGTTGGTATAGTCATTGTCCAAACATAACTCTTCTCTTCACCAGGACTGAAATTAACCCCATTGGAGTCTTGGATCTGAAAAATGAAAGGGTGAAAGATTCCTAAAAATGTTCTTGGAGCTGAACAATGAAAGGGTGAACTATATTTGTGAGAGTATCCCTCACTGCTTTCACATAGTCTACATGACTTCTTATGACAATTTCATGACTTTGATGACAAAAATTTCATTTGTTTTTCTCCTCACTTGGAACACCTTTCCAAATGCACCAAGTCAAATGACTCTTAGGGAGTTCAAAATCCAATGGTCCAAGCTTCTCGCCAAGAAGCCCATAATTCATCACGTGCTTCCAAACAAGACCCTGTCTCTTCAGACTTTATGGATTTCCAACCAGAGTTGTAAATTACTTCACCATTGAACTTATTGAGATACCTATCAAAAGTGAGCTGAGGCAAGGGACCAACCAGTGAATGAGATTGATTAAAAAATACTTTAGGATCCTCACTTCTGAGAAACCCTGGGCTGACCATTTCATTTATGTATTCCATTGACTAGGTAAAGGGAAAAGTGAAGGTTGGTCTGACAGAGTAGGACCAAACACTTCAAAAAATCAAACTCATATTTCTCTATAAGATCGCTTAATTTACTATGTGTACAGAGAATCTAGTTGAAGCAGTTTCAAGGGTCCTAAGAGGACCAACATTGATTTACAGGAGAATGAAACACCCAAACCCCCATAAAACCATGGCTACATAAATGGACACCAACTAGGAATGAATTTAAATTTAAATACAACAATGAATTCAACCACTTTAGAAACACATAACATCAATGTCCAGAAGAAATTTTTTCCCTTATTTTGAGAATAATAGGAAATTGAGGCTAAGTCGGATAGGCCCAAAATCATCTATAAAATGTCCTGACATTTTTGGAACAGTCCTTTGACTCTACTAATGAATACTAACTGGAACTACATGGGGAAAAGGATAGAAAATCGGTATTACAACTATCCAATAGATTACTATGTCAAATCAAACCATAGTTTAGAAGAGGAAATAAAAAATACGTAATTAAACATAGGATTCAGAGATTGGGAGCGCTAAAAGGATGGAAAAACAACCACAATCAAACAATGAAAAACAAAAAAAGAATCAAACAATGAAAAAACAAAAGACTTGAGGTGATTATTCATACATACATATTTATTGAGCTTTGTGACTAAGATGGAGAATTTGTCGTGCTTGAAGAACTTGGGTAGCAAGTTCCATGCAAATTCTGGCGGTTACACATGATGAAGTTGATATTCTTGGGGCTCCATGTAACTATGGAGACCATAGAGTTGTCATCCACCATGCCATAAGTCTGCATTTCCTTCTTTGTTCTAAGATTCATCCATACCCTAAAACCCTATATATCAAAAAACCCAAAACATAGAAATTGCAAATCAATACATGGAATCGATCTCATGACCAAGAGGATCCCCTTGTCTTTTACTGTGTATTAATGGATCTGGTGCTACATGTAGATATTGAACTAGACTGTTTCAAATCCAAACCCATTAGATCCAGGGCCATTGCTCATTCCAGAGTGAGATTGTTTTCCTATTTACCATTAAGTGGTTTACCAATAGAGAACAGATGGGAAAAAACAAGGGTAAAGGTAGCAACAACAGTTGTGTTGGAACGAGAGATAGAGGCATAGGCCAAAGAATCACAAAAAATGCTTAGAAAATGCCCGCTCACTCATCCAACCAAGAGGATCCCCTTTTTACTGAGCATTGGATCTGGTGCTATCTATAGGCCTACAATTATACCATCTCAGATCCAAAAGCATTAATTCCAATGCCATTTCTCGTTCCAGAGTGAGATCTATTTCCTATTTATCCATAATTGGTTTAGCTAGCAAAGACCATAGGGGAAAATTCATGGTAAAGGTAAAGAAAGAAGTTTCATTTG
Source organism: Larix kaempferi (assembly GCA_027924585.1). Classification (NCBI taxonomy): domain Eukaryota; kingdom Viridiplantae; phylum Streptophyta; class Pinopsida; order Pinales; family Pinaceae; genus Larix; species Larix kaempferi. The sequence goes on along the minus strand of BSBM01000061.1, from coordinate 591,993 downwards.
AACCAAAAATAGAGGCATAGGCCAAAGCATCACATAAATTGCTCCTTCACCCATCGAACTACAGCTTCAATTGGTTCTGAATCAACTTGTCTCTTCCATGTGTCCCCAGGCTTCGCTCTCAAGTTAGCTCTAACTTCGATTCTTAATATTGCTCCGAGCCATCGTAACCCTGCTGCAAGCATATATTGCTCAAATTCACCATAACCCTCATTCACCGTAACTTGCTACAAGCATATACACCTTTTCCACTATGCATTTTCTAACCCTCTTTCGTATCCTTCAAGATGAAAAAAAAACAAAAAGATAGGAAGTAAAGACAAAAAAGGATTTTCTTAAACAAATGTCTTAAAACAACTCCTTGTGTATTAGCGTCCCTTATCTTTTCTTTTTGGTTCTTATACTCAATGGTTATTAGACCACCCTAGAGGGGTCGGCCTAGTCAGTTGTAGTGGGGTATTTAACCCATTGGTTAAATACGAGCCTACGTGTACTTGTGTAAAAGATATGTTAGAGTAGTGTATAAATAGAGGAGGTCTGTTCCTCATTTGACACACACACTCACTTGAGAGAGAGGCGCACTTGTGGAGGAGAGGTCTTCTATGGTGGAGGAGGAGATCATATCTTTGGTTTGCATCTTTGTATATTGATGGTCATCTATATTGAGGAAGCTTTACTGGGTTTTCTACCCCATGAGGGTTTCCCAGGATAAATCTGTGTCTCTTGTGTTTATGCTATGCTTGTTGTTTCTTCAGTGATCCTATATACGCTATTATTGTGAAATGGAATGTAATGCTGCTATTTTCTGTCTTAGCATATTAAATCTTAACAGCCAAATGCTTTACAGAAAAGGTCTATAATGCCTTGGTATACCTTCCATTCATCCAACGAGTCTGAGCCAAAAATTAATACATCATCCACGAACAATGCACGTGTGATGAATAAATCTTTGGAGATTTTTATCCCTTTGATCTGACCTTCCATCTTGGCTTTCACTATCAACCTACTAAGTCCATCAATAACCAACAGAAACAATAAGGGAGACATCTAGCATCCCTGTCGAATGCCTCTGGAGCAGCTGAAAAAAGTAGTAGGAGCACCATTAACTAGAACAACAATGTTCATAGTGTTCACACATGCCATAAGACATCTGATTACAAGAACAGGGACCCCTATTTGTATTAGAACAATCCTAAGAAAATCCCAGCTAACTTTGTCATAAGCCTTCTCTAAATCCATTTTTAGGATAATAGCTTTCCGCTTCTTACACTTGATAATGTGAAGTAATTCCTGCATAATACCAATAGCATCATGTATTTGACAATCCTGTAAGAAACCAAACTGCTCAAGAGAGATAAATCTAGAAAAGATAGGTTTCAAACTTTCAGCAATAATCTTTGATACAAATTTATATGGAAGGTTGCATAATGCAATGGGTCTGAAGTATCCAAATGTCTTCAGATCATTTACTTTGGGAATGAGGGTAAGAAATGTAGAGTTCAATGCACCAGAGATGTAACCCTGAGTCCTAGTATATTCAACCATCTTCAGAATGTCACTACCCATGATGTCGAAAAAATGAAAAAATAGCTCTATGGTCTAGCTATCAAGCCCAGGGCTTTTCTCTTTTGCAAAGGATTTTAGGGTGCTTTCAACTTCCTCCACGTGATCTCCATACACAAATCAGCAGCCTCCTCATCACCAAAGAAAATGGGAAAAATTCTAGCCACTTGAAGTTGTGATAGTAAGTCACATTCATTGTCATCAGAATAGATACAGCTAAAATGTTTTTTAGCCAAAGCTTGGAGATCCTTTTCAGTAGTAACTTCATTACCCTCCTGATCAGAAATTTTCTAGATGGTATTATTATTCTGCTTGACCGATGCATAAGAGTGGAAGAATCTAGTTTTTTTGTCACCAGATTGAACCCACATTGCTCGGCTTTTCAAATGCCATTCCTTTTCCTCCTTTAAAAATATGCTTTCTTTCTCAGCTTCCAAGTGCTTCAGAATTTCAAAATTATGATTGTCAAATGGAACTTCCAAAAAAAATGAATATAGTAGCTGCAGCTGCGTCTCCACATGCACTAACTACTGCTTATCTCGTAGTTTTCTCTGATGTATCTAATTAGTAATTTTTCCCTTAAGATCCTTTAACTTCAAACAGAAACGATCCACAGAATTATACTCTTCATCTATAATCGAATTTAGCCAAACATCCTTAACATATAGAAGAAAGGCATCATTTGAAAGCCAAGAAATATCAAATTTAATAGGGTATTTTCACTGAACAATACCCTCATCCAATTGCAGATACACTGGCCAATGATCTGATATTTTAATTTTGCCAACCCAAGAGCGATACCGATCACAAGACTCCAAGAGTGTAGATTTGACCAAAAACTTGTCTAGTCTTTTTTAAATACTCTCATGACCCTTTCTACCATTGTACCAAGTTGGAGAAAGAACACCTGTACACACATCAATCGGATCATTATGGACAAAAAATTCAGAGAAGTAGTTTTCCAAAGCATCAACCTTAGCATTATACCCCCAAATTTCCCGTGCCAGCCTCGTAAAATTAAGGTCTCCAGCCACAATCGTATTATCTCTATCGAAGAGTCGAGAGTGTTGAAGACCATTCCATAATTGTTCTCTGTTCTTATATGGAGCATAACAATTAAGAATAGAGAGGGAAAGATCATCATCCTTGTAGGTTCCCTCCAATAGGATACCCCAAGCAATTTTGTAGACCAAAAAGGAGAAATATCTAGGATCCCATGCTACTGACAACCCTCCCGACATCCCATTCGAACTGACAGCTGAGACTTCCCAACCCCCTAACATCTCGACAACTTTGGCAATCGCATCCACATCTTCACACATGGTTTCCTGAAGTAGTAAAACACTAGGGCGAGTAGTAGTGATAAGGTTTGTAAGGGACCTAACTCGCACAACCCTTCCCAAACCCTGAAAATTCAAAGAGAAAATAGACATTAAGGAACCCTACCAGAGGAAGATATGGCTCCAAGGCCCCCAAGATGCACAAAACTTCCCAACTCTCCCTCCGTCAATTCAATTCTTTCAGAAATAGGAATGTGCCCTTGAATCTCATCCCTGGCGAATACATCCATCTTCCTACCATTCTTTCGAGCTTTCCTTAAAGTGACATTTCTTAATCTAGCAGAGTTTACCGATTGTACAAGGGGATTAGATGAGGGATTTTTGAAAAATATTGGTAATGGAGTGATCGAACCTTCCCCAACCAGAGTCTCATAATCTGCTTCCCCCAAGAGTGTCAAGTCTTCAGAGTTTGATGCACCCTAATCCGAGGGCTTAAGATTCGTCAAGTCTGTTGTGGGGAAAATGCACCTATAGTTCACGGGAGAAAATACCAACTTACAATTATAAAGATATACTTACAAGCATTCTGCAAGTACAACAAATAAATGAAGAGATTAGGGTTGAGAGATGTAGGCTCCTTATTCAGAAGGTTGATCCTAGCTTTTCCTCCCTCGATCTTCAATGCTTATCCAGTGTCGCAATACCCAGACCTGCAAAACAACTTGATACCTTTCTCAAACACATTTGACTACATATATAAGATTGATATCCATAACGAAAGAAGACATCAAACTACAAGCAAACTATAATCAAATCTAAGACACATTAACAGGTCATATTTGGAAAGAGAAGAATGTCTGATCTTTAGTAATGAATGAAAGCAAGTACATAAAATTATACCTTCTTTCAAGCTTGGCAGTTCATGAAACCTAGATTCAAGGTCTCCTTCTTCCGTTCTCCAAGGATCCCAGCCTCTAACTAGCAGTGCTAGGGTTTATCAGAAACTAAGCACAAGAGAGGGGGATGAAGGTCTCCATTCCTCCAGCATAACAATGTTATAGACTTGGTCCACTCACGTGGCCCTTCTACCCTCCTTATATAGTCAGTGAAGGAGAGCAAAAGAAGTTATAACCGCTCAGGAGGTTTCCCAACCAATTTAACTTACCAAAATTTCGAGATTTTGACCAAACTAGGGGTGTACGCTACTATTTCACAGTGGAGTAGTGCTCAAGAGGGTTGAGCGCTGCTATTGTACACTAAAATAGGGTACACACGATAGTTTGTTAAGGTAGAGTAGCGCTCATGTGAAAAAATGGCCAAAAACAAGCTTTTCTGCTCATTTTCAGGAGATGGTTTGGTCTGGAAAAATGTTCCTAAGGGTTGTAATCATCAAATGGGTCAAGAATGAGGTAATTTCAACCATTTTTATTGTCCCAAATGGCTCCTCCATCCACAAATGTCTTGTTGTGTGACTGAACTTGATCTCAAGAAGTGTCGTCATGGGACCAAGGGAAGCAAGTGTCATCACGGACGGAGAGGTGTCATTTTAAGCTATAATAGATGCCCCCTAATGTATGAGGTCAGAGGGAGTGTGGGAAACGATTGTCGAAATACATTATAAATAACAAAGAGTTGAATCATGGAGGAACTGGAGAAATCGAGAATCATATGCTCAAATGAAGTACCTGAAAGCAAAGGCAATGTTAGACAAACTTATCCATGGGGTAATTGTCCATGTTCAAATGGTGGAACATGACCTCCAAGTGGATACAATAATGATCCAAATACTGATGCATGTATCATGGCCACTAAAATACAAGTGTGCATCCATGAGGAACATAAGTGTAAACATAGCCACATAAATACAAGGTGGATCTATGTCAAAACTGGAGAACATAGCCATAGAGAACAAGCTGGATCTATGTCTCATCAAGAGCCCAAAAAAGTGTGGCTCAATCTTGCGCAACTTGGGTGATAACATAAATGAGGTGATGCTATCGAGGATCCCAATGTCTTCATCCAAAAAACAACCCAAGGTACAAAACTATCCATGCAAATAAATGAGTTGATGTCGAACATGGGAGGTATCATTTGATTACCAGTCATCGATGTATACCGTTAACAAACGCGAGGGTGTCCACCAATAATGAAAATGGAACCCAAGGTACCTAGTAAGTTCAAGCAAGTGCGAATAAGTGGTCTTGTCATCGAACAATTGAAGAATCCATCGGATAGGAGACATTGATGAATTCCCATATATCCAATAGCGAGGGAAACTGCCACTAATGACTGCAATCCCCAAGGTACTAACCGAAACTCTAAACTTCACTCCCATAGTACAATGAGTGGAAGTCGATGGGAAGAAGTCCATTGGAAGGGAGGCCTTAATGCATCCTCCATCATCCAACACGAGGGACACTCAACAGGTATGAGCTGATTTGGAGTAGGACTGAACACATGATGAAACATACTGACACCAAGGAATGGCCGACACGTGAGGTCAAGGAAACTACAGAATGGCCGACACAGGTTATATCCTTGAACAGTGAGCACAACACAAGAGTGACTTAGGTAGCTTTGAACACAAAGAGACCACGATACAAATATGCAATGTAGGAGACATTAACAAATTCTCCATATGATGGGAAGACTAACCAAACAGAGGAGTAAGAAACTCTGAGATCAGGTTTACCCTAAGGCCAACACTAGAACCCAACTTGTTTGATAGACTCAAAACAGGTGCTTTGTTCAAGGAGATAGTGGACTTGCTGCCATCATATTGAAAGATATTTTAACATTCTTCCCTTCCCTTTCCTTTTTCATTTTTTAACGAGCTTGACAAAGAAATAAAGCATGCTAGACAGTATTTTCATATTTAAGGAGTCTGAAAAACCTAGAAGAAAACTCCATACACCTATCCGTGGATTTTATATGGAGCCCAGATTGGTCTGTGCTCGGCGGTGTTTTCTTGCTTATAGAGTTGAAAAACTTAAACAGTCCTCTATACACCTATCCATGGATTTTATATCGAGCCCGGATTGGTCTGTGCTTGGCGGTGTTTTCTTGTTTATAGAGTTGAAAAACTTAAACAGTCCTCTATACACCTACTCGTGGATTTAATATCAAGCCCAAGTAGGTTAATGCTCGTCTGGTGTTTTCACATTTCGAGAGTCTGAAAACCCTAAAGACAACTCCAAAGGTCCTTTTTCGTAAAGTTAGTCTCCTTCCCCGAAAAAGTGTAAAATAATGGAAGAAGAACTCTTCTAGCGCATACCAAAGTATACCTAGAGTATACCTTTTCCGTAAATTATCCACCAAGGCCTAGAAAAGGGGTAATTCTATACCTAAGTGGATGTCAGTTCAGTTATTTTAATGAACTCGAAAAGACAACTATGCTTGGAAAAATTTTCCTATTTAAGGAGTCTGAAAAGGGCTTAAAAGAACTCCATAGGGATCTTTTCCGTAAAAGTTTAACGAGTCCGGAAAAGTAAACTCATGACCTCCTTACTGTTTTTAACGAGCTCAAAGGAGATACAAAAAATGCTCACAACTTCCTTACTGTTTTTAATGAGGTCGAAGTGAAGATGAAAGAAATGCTCATAGCCTCCTTACTATTTTTAACGAGCTCGAAGGAAAGGTGGAAGAAATGCTCGTAACCTACTTACTGTTTTTAACGAGCTCGAAGTAAAAGAAGAATGCTCGAAACCTACTTACTATTTTTAACGAGCTCGAAGTAAAAGAAGAATGCTTGAAGTGGGAGGAGACGAGTGTCAGGGACATGCAAGACTAGCTCCAAGCGCATGGAACAAAGCTATGCCTAATGCGAGGAACATGAGCAAGATAAGGACACTCAGGGTGTGTCTCCTCTAGGTAAAAGGTGTCAAACTGCGAAGGAAAAATGATACAGGGCTTAGTGGAAATGAGATCATAGATGGAGGCTTATACAATGAACTAAAAGCGTGGAAGCTGGCATCAAGCTCATTAGCGCAAGTGGGATCATAAAATATGCACATGTAACTTGAACATAAAGATGGGAGCCTTATCACAGATGGCCAGAAATAGATGAGGAAGAAAGATATGAGGCTTCTTCTCAAAGTCGTGGTAAATCTAAAAAGGCTCCCAAGCCTATGAGAAAAACTCAACATGGGGACTAGAATGGCATAAGGGTGCTGACTAGGGTGACCCATGTTAGGTAGGCTCTGCTCTCGGACTGGTGCACAATGCATAAAGAGATGGCTAAGAAACCAATATCCAACAGGTTTGACCCTATGGCGAATTCGAATGGAAAAAGGTTCAAATGCAACATAACAACGAGGAAGCCTAAACCTATATGCAAAGTTCCGAATATACCTGACATGGTCGCACAAGGTGTTGAAAAGGACCAGTAAGCACGTATAAATCCAGCTAAGAATCCTGTCTCCAACAAACATTAGTACCAGGATCATATCTAAAACATATGTAAAGAAAGACCTGATACAAGTCACTAGGGTAGAAATACTTTCAACTTCACTATCATCAACAACAGGCATAAACAAGGAAGAGTTTTCAAATGAAGACTCCATGGTACCTAAGCCCGAGGAATTACAATCAACAAGATCAACTTCAGGATGAAGATCAAAGTTGAAGGACATGATGGAATCTGCAAAAACAAATTCATCATCACGGGATCTGAAAATTCTAGAAGCAGAATCAAACTCAGCAGGAACACTGATTTGTGGATCTATAGGAGAGTCTAGAGACTCAACAGTAGGAATATCATACTTTAAGGTCAAACCGGGGCTGGACATAACTGCGACTGGATCAACATCCAAATGAATGGTAGACTGTACTATAGACTCTAGGAAAACTTCATCGGAAGGAAGCATACCATCCCAGATAGAAAACATATCTAAACATTCAGATGGAGGTGTCACTTGGTCAAAAGCTGGGACCAAGTCCCGAGAAGGTAAGCATGAACTCAGAGACTTCTTCTCAGTAGCAGTTGAAATCAAGGAACAATATGACACAGAACTTTCATGTGACATAGTAGTGCCTAATGACAAGGGATCTGACTGGTCTACAGTTGGGTAATAAGGAGGATCAACGAATGCAAGCTAGGCGATAGTGACGATGCTTTCGTTATGAGGGAAATGCATCACACAAAAGAGCATAGACACTACAACATGCATAGCATAAATGTAATCACACCCGAGGATCATATCAATGTCCATAGGGTCCTTTAAAACCATAAAATCAACTAAGACTGTTTTTCCACCCAAGGTAACATGTACCTAACGGAGGAATCCGATCAGTTCACTAGGTCTTCTATCGAAGGTCAACGACCAATTAACAACTGGAATAACATTAGGGAAACCCAAATCTCTCAGAGCATAGGTGGATAAGATACTAACAGAAGCACCTTCATCAACAATGCATTGATAACCCGTCTCATTCCCGATATCAACCTTTATTTGGAAAGGTGTCGAAGAAGGAAGACGAGGCTCGGCTAGACTATTCCAATCAAAGGAAACAATCCTAGGGCTTGGTAGGGGTTCACATGGCACAGATGAAGTGTCTCATTTTTCAGAAACATCCAAAATGGTAATATAGAAGACTTCTGCAGTAGGTGCATCAATCTTGGTAGGAATGATGGGATCGGTCGAAGATTGCATCGATTCAATCACTTCACTCTCCGAAGGAAGAGTGGGGTCAACCAAAGATTGCATTGGTTCAACCACTTTATCAACCAAAGGTTGATCTGACTATAGGGAATCTATAGACAACTCAGGAACAGAGGTTCCTTCAGACATGGACCACACTCTTCGTGCCTCTGGAATAGCAGGGCATTAGTGAGTAAGGTGATCTCCCTTACAAAGTTTACAAGGGAACTTTGGTTTTCGTCCTATAGGTCGAGACTCCTTTACAATGTCAGTACTCTCAGCATGACTAGCATTGGATGACAGCTTGCCCCCAACGTAACTTGTAGTGGCTGGTTTCTCAGAAGCAAAATACTTTTGAACTAAGGACCACACTTTTTGCACTTCTGGAAGTACAGGGCACAAGTAAGTAAGGTGGTCTCCCTCGCAAAACTTGCAAGGGAACTTAAGCTTCTGTTTGTTTGGTTTGTCGAAAATGTCAACTCCCTCAACATGACTTGCAGTGGTTGATCTGGTGTCTCCAGTATGACTCACAGGAACTGGTGACTTGTCATTAATATGACTAGCAGTGATCAATGAGGTGTCCTCAACATGACTGACAGTGGTTGAAGACAAAATTTCAATATGATTTTCAGTGACTAAAATTTTTCTCCAAGCATGACCTCCAGAGGTTGGGTAGGTGCCCCCTGCATGATTTGCAGAGGCAGGGTGCTTGCCCCAGCATGACTGGAAGTGGCTAGGTTGCTGCCCCCCTTGTTTTGGCATCTTCTTCCTATTCTTCCCCCATCTATTCCTTTTAGACTGCTGGTTACTAGTATTGCTACATTCGCCACATGACGTAGAAGGAGGAGGAGAAGATGTTACTAGCAAGGGAGGCATAGGGTTCTGATGCTCTTGATTTGAGGTGCTCACAAAAGAAGTGTCAGGAACATGCAAGGAATTCAGAGTGGAAAAAAACCAAACCGACAGCCCTATGGTGAATCCAGGAAGATTCAGAGTAGCCATTAAGGGAGTGCCAATGTTTCCAATTAATGGAACAGCATAAGGATCCCTCGGAACAGGGGTACCTTGATTGGCACTCGCTGGAATGCTAGACATAGTTTCCTGCTCAAATGAACAAGAAGTTCTCTAAGGCAAACTAAGACAAGTAGCACAAAGAGCACACCACTAAAAAAGGTCCTAGGTAAATCAAACCAGGAAAACAGATGCCTTCCGGAGAAGAGTCTGGGATGATGAGGGCCTAGAACAGATCAACAAAGGATGAAGAACAGTTACCCGGGGTCCACAATACAATGACTAAGGGTGCAAGCGCTGGAATCACCCAACCGCCCTCCCAAAGACCTGTAAGGGATTTCCTCCCACGTATGTCCTAGGTACAGCAGATATACCCTCTGCTGTCACCTGTGTATGAACCTATGGTCAGATACTAAGGATACCACCACACCAAAAACTCCTGGGGGAACAGTCTCTGGTCGAATCAGAAGGTGTGAGCAGGGTAACTAAGCCCGAAACTCAAAAGAGTCCCCAAACGCGATCCAATCCTGGTATATGCTCGAAACAGAAAGTAGGAGGAGTATTCCCAACAATCTGATCTCACAAGACCTACTGCATAAATCCCAGGCAAGCTTTGAATGAAGTGGGTTTACCTGTGATAGTCGAACTACGATTTTTGCGTAATGTGTGATCTTGGGTGGTTTAAGGTGTTTTAAACCCAAGATCCTAACCAAGACTAGTTGGTGTAGTGTAACCTAGAAAAGAAAATGTTACTAATACATTTTATTAGAGTTCATTTTACAGGTTACTTGCTTACTCAAAAAGGTAGTGGGTGTGTGAGAGTGGTTATAATATAGATAGAGTACTGAAAATGAAATATTTACCACCAAACAAATCTTTTCTTTTCAATGCAAGTATTAAAATTATGACCTAGAATGCATATGCAATTGCAATTTTTAATCTTTTGAATGCAAAAAAGGTAAAAATAAAGTATAAATGTACAAAATTAAACTCAAATCCTAAGAATGCAGCTACTCAAACAAATAGGTATGCAAAAGAAAACTTGTTCTTTTTGATGCAAAACACTCTAAAATCTTTTATGCCACTTGCAAGGTACTCTATTCAAAAAATAAATCAAAATTCTTTATGCTTTTCAACGGTAAGAAACAAAACTGAAACTAACCTACTATCAAAGCAAAGCAAAGAAACTTTCAGGTTTTCTTTATTGAAACAGTAAAAGCTACCAAATATGACTTTCAAATTCTTATTGATGTAAGCATGCCAAACATTGGGAAAAGAGTACAAAAACTACTTGTAGACCCAAACGAAGCAAATGAACTACGAATAAGTATGATTTGGTAAAGTTAGTTCTGCACATAAACAATGCAAACAAGGTCTTGAACAACATCCAAAACACTTGAGCTTTCACTACAAAAGAAAACTTAAAAGCATAAGGGGGGATAAAAAAACCAATCTAAAAGAGAAATTTCACTCAAATAGATACAAACATGATTAAGAAGACTCAAGAGGTTTAAAATCCAGTGGAAATGGGGCAAGCAGGTTCAGTTAGACTCAAATTAGGGTACAAAACACCAAACGGGTCCACAACCCCCCTACTTGGGTCAACAAGCCCCAAAACTTTCCAAACAAGCCCAAATTGATCAAAAGAGGTCCAAATCATGAATGTAGGATCAGTACAAGGATAGGAGACCACTTACAGTGGTTTAACACAGACCTAAGGTCATCGGGGACCCCAAAAAATGTAGCCACGGACCCCAGATTTGGGTCCACAACCCAAAAACTCAAAAATTTCAAACCCAGATTATGAGTGCTACTGTGTATGAGGCATACCAGTGCCCATAGCAGGGCGGGGCACTATTGTGTAGAGGAAAATTAGCCTATGGGCGCTACTGTGTTGTACAAACAACAGCGTACAGGTGGAAAAAGTTGGAAAAATGGGGTTAAAACCCCCACACCTGGGTCCACAAGGGTTTGCAAGGGCTGGGAAGGGTCTGTAAGAGCCAAGGAGGGTCAAATAGAGCCTACTAACTGATCCCAATCAAGAAAATGAACAAATACCATCAAACAAGACTAAAGAAATGACCTTGGATACCCCTAAGCAGTTCGGATTTCCCCAGTGGAGTCGCCATTCTATTGTGGGGAAAATGCACCTATAGTTCAGGGGAGAAACTACCAACTTACGGTTATAAAGATAGACTTACAAGCATTCTGCAACTACAACAAATAAATGAAGAGATTAGGGTCTAGAGATGTAGGCACCTTATTTAGAAGGTTGATCCTAGCTTTGCCTCCCTCGATCTTCAATGCTTATCCAGTGTCACAATACCCAGACCTGCAAAATAACTTGATACCTTTCTCAAACACATTTGACTACATATACAAGATTAATATCCATAACGAAAGAAGACATCAAACTACAAGCAAACTATAATCAAATCTAAGACACATTAATAGGTCATATTTGGAAAGAGAAGAACGTCTGATCTTTATTAATGAATGAAAGCAAGTACATAAAGTTATACCTTCTTTCAAGCTTGGCACTTCACGAAACCTAGATTCAAGGTCTCCTGCTTCCGTTCTCCAAGGATCCCATCCTCTAACTAGCAGTGCTAGGGTTTATCAGAAACTAAGCACAAGAGAGGGGGATGAAGGTCTCCATTCCTCCAACATAACAATGTTATAGACTTGGTCCCCTCACATGGCCCTTCTACCCTCCTTATATAGTCACTGAAGGAGAGGAAAAGAAGTTATAACCGTTCAGGAGGTTTCCCAACCAACTTAAGTTACCAAAATTTTGAGATTTTGACCAAAACAGGGGTGTATGCTACTATTTCACAATGGAGTAGCGCTCAAGAGGGTTGAGTGCTACTATTGTACACTAGAGTAGGGTACACATGCCATTTTGTTAAGTTAGAGTAGTGCTCATGTGAAAAAATGGCCAAAAACGGGCTTTTCTGCTCATTTTCAGGAGATGGTTTGGTCTAGAAAAATGTTCCTAAGGGTTGTAATCATCAAATGGGTCAAGAATGAGGTAATTTCAACCATTTTTATTGTCCCAAATGACTCCTCCATCCACAAATGTCCTGTTGTGTGACTGAACTTGATCTCAAGAAGTGTCGTCATGCGACCAAGGGAAGCAAGTGTCGTCACGGATGGAGAGGTGTCATTTTAAGCTATAACAAAGTCTCTCCCTTCAGAGATATCACCTAAACAATCATCAGCACTCCCCAAGACAGACATAGAACTTGTGGTCAAAGTATCCCCAGGAACCAAGGGACCCTCCCCAAAGAGGTCCCGACAAGCCCTAGACTTCTCGAAAAGGGTAGTCCCACGAGGCATAGGTGAAACCTCTGGGCAATCAAAGTTCAGAACAATATCACCCAAAGCAATCTTCCTAGATAAAGTTTCATCCGCATCCATTATCATCTTCATTTCGTCACTAGAAATATCAGGATAATTAGGGATAACAAGGAATTTTGACTTACCAGGTACCTCATGCCGCTCCACTACATCGAAGGATTTGACCAATATGTCAGGAGCATTAGAGGATGAATTGGGCCAAATAGATGTGCTTTATGCAAGAGCATATATTTGCCCCAATTCATCCTCTATGTCAGGATCATTTTGACTCTTAGAATAAGAAATGGTCATGGATCTAATCAACTTCATCGAGAATCAAGGATATAAATAAAATTATAAAAAAAAAATCGTTAAATCAAATAGGTTGGATAGAGGGTTAGTATTTGTTTTGGTCAGTGGAAAAAATAGAAAAAAGCGTCAAGCACTTGACTTCCGGCTTACTTTATTTGTGTGGCGGATTAACTCTGCTTAAAGCAATTATGATGGGGATGCTTATGTATTGGTTGTCATTGGCTCATGTTCCTAAGACTATTCTAAGATGGATCTGAAGGTTTATGTTTAAATTTATTTGGTTTGGAAATGCAGATGGAAAATGAGAAAGGCTATCTAAGCCAAAAATTTCGGGTGGATGGGATATAAGAAACATCTATTGGTTTAGTACGTATTTTTGTTTGAAAAGATTTTGGAGAGGTCTTTTTGGCAAAGGTCTATGGATTGAAGTTATTCACGGTAAATATATTAAAGGAAATTTCTTGATTTTCTTAAGGAATCGTATGAAGACTACAGGAAATACTTTATGTTTCTGGTCCAGTTTTATCAAGGCCTACCCATGGTTCGGTAGAGGATTAACATGGAAGGTTGGCGAAGGTACAAATGTTTTGATTTGCATTGACCCTATTGTTGGGATGGAAGAAAATGATCACATATCATCTTTCTTGTTAAAATATTTGGTTGAATTGGGTTTTTTCACATTAGCTCATATTAAAAAACTGTGTTGGCTCCCTTCTTCTGAATCTTGTTGGTTGTCTACATCTGATCCTAGATTGGGTAGTAGATGGGTTGTAGAATGGGATAATTATATATCAAAATTGAATGCCATAGGTATTAGACTCAATTTCCAAGATGACTCTCTTCTTTGGCACCTAAATGCTGCTACAGGTACTATTTCAGCCAAGATTGCATATATAGTTATTGCTCAAGAACATACTTTCATGGCTCCTAAATGGTGGTACCAAAAATTATGGATGTGGCACATTCCATTGAAACTTAAATGTTTTGTATGGATTTCTTTTGAAAATTGTCTTAAAAATTGGGATAATTTATCGCATAGAGGATGAATTGGGCCAAATAGATGTGCTTTATGCAGGGATGATTTGGAAACTGTGGATCATATTTTTTTCTATTTCCAATTCACAAATCATATTTGGATTTATATATTCTCTTCCTTAAATATCCCACTATCCTCAGGTAACAAAACTTTTGAACATAATTACTATCTTTGGCACAACAATTGTTCTAGGTATAGTTCATTAACAACTTTCATCATTTGGGGATTTTGGAAGGCTAGGAATTCTCTTATCTTTGAATATAAAAATATGGACATAGATGAATTATGCTTCAGTATTTTAAGTCATTATAAAGAATAGTCTGCAACAGATGTCAGTGTTTCCAAAGTTAGAAATGTGGTGTCTATTTCACATTCTGAGGATGCTACAGGTTTTTTGGACAGAGCTACTAAAGATGGTTATTGTGTTGTTGAGGCTATGCTATGTCTTAACAAAGATCACTTTTTCAAATGAAAATTGAACTGGGGGTAGGGTTCCAATACTAAAGCTAAGCCGCCGAATTTGTGGTGTTTATGCAAAATTGCTTTGTTTTTGGGATTGGCACTTTACAAATCTATGGTGATTCTATGGTGGTGGTTAAAAGGGAAAAAAACCCATACAATTTGTAGGTGTTGGCTCTCTATAATTGGTTCTGGAGGAAAAAATAACCATTGTCTTCATTTGTCACTATGGAGATTTACCACATCTACCATGAACTCAATATGGATGTTGACAGTTTATCTAAAGTGGCCTTAGATTGAGAAGAAGGAATTTTACGTTAGGAGGAATATGTTGAAAACTCCTTGATCAGCAGTGGTTCTCTCAATGTTTTTCGCTTTAAGTGATTGCTTCCATCATCACTTAATTGTGTTTCCTAGTGATCTTGCTATGTTTTCGGCTATTAGATAACTTAAAGTTTCTATTGTCTCCTCTTTGAGGATTGTCATGATGTATTATTTGTTATGATTGTCATGGACATGTTTTGACGAACTCTATTGATTGATCATCTATCTATTGGATGATAAGAAAAGTAGAGGTACTTTTTGATTCTCTATGAATAACAAAAGTATGGTTTTTTTCTTGCTAAAAAAAGAAGTTCTATAAAAGATAGGAAATTTAACCCAAAAAAATTGATACATTATTAGTATTTGTTATTAGTGTTCAAGACAACTTGGTTAATTCCAGTAAAAGTCACGCCAATTAGCAAAAAGGTATAACAAATATTATTGAGGACTCCATCAAACTCAATATTATTAATCCTTGTCATAGGTAGAGACTATTGTTTTCAGTTTCATTATTTTCATGGAATGACATTTAATTTATGAACATGCCTAAAGTGTATTTATAGTTTTGTTTTTTTTTTTTAATTTCTATTGATATTTTTTGAAAAATTGATTTGTGCCATGCCATAAAAATAAGATTAATTAAATAAAGAAAAAAATAAAACTCATATATGAATCTAAGGGGGGGGAGTTTTCATTTTATTATCTCATGAGCTAGATGCTCCAAAAAAATAGTTGGGTGCTCCTCGTTTGCAATAGAGCAAAATATTCTTTGTGATTTGGGTGCACCTCTTAGTGAATTAGAAAATTAGTGATTTTTGTAAATGGGAGTGCCTCTAAATTAGTCGGGGAATTTGCTTCTTTATGGCTGGGCACTCCATGTAATTAGCTGGGTCCATCTCTTTGTAATTGTTGTGTGTATGGTTCACCTCTAGAGTGGGCTTAGTAATTTCTTTTTTTGATGGAATAAGTCGCCTTGGTATATACATGGAACATATCTAATATAAAGTTATGATGGTGTTATTCCTATTTTTCATTTTATTCTGGTAACTCTACTTATTTTCAGGAAAGGCGCAATCAGGAAAGTCTACTTTTTTTTACTCTAGTAAGGCATGAATATCCTTTATTTGCATTCTCAATAACATTTACTATGCATCAATTATACGTTTTTATTTACTAATGATGTGATTTTTTTGTTGCAGTGGTCTCTATTACAGTGGATGTGAAAGAGGGAAACATAATTGTGGTCATAGAAGCAGATCTTGTGCACCTTGCAACAAAACTCAGCAAATTGGGGTATAGAGCAGAGTTGTTGTGCATGGAAGAGAAAAAGGGCATTGATAATAAAAGAAAAGAGAAAGAGGCCATGAATAAGAAGAAAATGGAGGAGAAAAATCCCTTGGCTAAGAAGAAACCATACACACATGCAACAATTGCCATAGTTTTGGATCATGTGAATCCACAAAGCGAGAACTGAACTGATGTGGGGTACCCATATTCATACACTATTGTCAGAGACTAGTATCCCATGTCTTTTATGGACTATCATGTGAATCGAATTGGCTATACCCATGAGAGATTGAATATTCCACTATCTCCACTATTAGTATTTTAATTGTCACGTAATATGCTTTGTCCTTATATGATCCCATCAAACTATAGTAGTTCTAGTTATTGTTTCCATCATAGAAAGAAATTTGTATTGTTTCGTCATAGATGTCCTTGCTGGCCATGAATTTTCAGCTATTATTGACATCAGATTGAGCTCATTAAAAAGTATAGAATTTTAATGATCAAAATGGATGAAATGTAATGGTGAAGAATTTCAATTATATTGAATAAGTTGTATATTGAACTCATTGGTGCATAAACAGATCACATGAAATAGTACTAAATTATAATAAATACTTTGCATTATTATAACAAAATTTTGTTATCCTGGTTATTATATGTTATGAATATTTACTTTTAAAAAGAAAACTTAATTTAAAAAAATTAAGAAAGTAGAATCCATAACACAACATAATATTTTTTCAATTAAATTAATGTGTTAGTATCTCATCATTTTACCACAAGAGATTCAACATATATACCTTCATTTTTATAGATTTTATTTTTGTTGACTGAAATGTGTTGCTAACTCTTTTATTCTCTTATTGTTGATATGTTGAGACCAAAATGCAGTGTTCATCAAAGAGGATGATGCCTGAAATGTGTTCCTAATTTCTTTATTCTCTTATTGTCGATATATTCAGATTGGAATGCATTGTTCATCTATGAGGATGATGCCTTTAGAGTGCACTAGTCACACCTATTGTCAAACTAGCCATCATGAAGAGACTTCTAGAAAATAATGTGCCATTCATTGCCCAAAATCATTCTAAATTTAAAGATATCCAAATAAAATCAAAGACATCCCATATCACTTATAGAGTAAAGGGGCCAGAGAGTTCTTTAGTTGTACATAATTGATCCATATGGTTGTGCTTATTTGTGCTAAAAGAATGGTAGAATGGGAATTCTTTTGAAACATAGATCTATTTGAAGCTAAAATTCAAGTGCCCTGTATTTTTCTACCCTTCATGCAACAATGTATATTTAGATGGAATTTGATCCATCTGCTTCTCAACCAAAATAGTTCATTCCAAAGTGTACTTTATTATATTTTTTATATATGTTTCTCATTCAAATTAGAAACATAGGACATAAATACTCATTAATGAATGACATAATCCACACCTAATAAGTAAGGTGTAGAAACTGGAAAGAAAAAAAAGTGACTAGTGTTTTTCCTATGGCTGCAAATGTACATGAAATAAGGAATTGACACTTCCAAAGGGATATATTTATTTATTGATTGATTCCATTTCTTGGATCGATAACCTATGTTTTTTAACCCCTTGGCATTGACATTGCAAACTTCTAATGTAGTGAGATTCCATCTTCAACTCTCAGTTTTGCTAAGATTTCCTTTGTAGGTATTGCAAGCTTTAATGAATGGGTTTACCTTCACTATCATCATTGAAATGAGTAAAAGTATCAAAGGATTTTCCTAAACATTCTACTAGAGGATAAATAATCTTTTTATACATAGAAAGTTCATGTTTGTTTTATATATTTAAAGAATATATCTTTCTTATTATCATTTTTAATATATATAAATTTATAATATTTGTAATTTTTAAATGTTAAATGATATATACTTTTTTAAGTAACATCAATTAAAGACATAAAAAGATAAAAATTGATTCTTTATGCTTTCAATTTTCTTTTTATTTTTTATTTTTTATTTTTAAAGCAAGCAAAGCACTTTGTTGCTCGCAACCTTTGTTAGTATTCAAAACAACTTGGTTAATTCCAATGAAAGGCACATCAATTAGTAAAAAGATATAGAAAATATTATCAAGGACTTCGTCAATATCAATAAAGGTAAGAAGAATTAATTAATATATAATAGTAATGCTAAAGAGTTTGTCAAATTCAATAAATGTAGTTAGAAATATTGAGGAGATAAAATTAAAGAATATATTAGTACAAAAAAAAAGATGGCATTAGTATGAAAATAAATAGAATATTAATGGGAGAATGTAATAAGAAATATTTAAAATATAATATCAGTATGGCAATAGTTAGAATATTAATGAGAGAATCATTAAATTTTTATTATGGTATTAGTAATATTCCCTTTATACTATTACTTTTCTTCTCAAAATAAATTTACAAGCAGCCCCTACCCTATCTCCTTATTAATTTTCCTTATCTTCACTTCAAGATTATAAACTCTATTATTTTCCTTCCTTGATTGATCCCAATGGGAAATAGCTCTACCTTAAGAGGTACTATGCCTAGACAACAATGTATGGGCGATATGATTATAGATGTTGTATTTTATTTTTATTTTCAAAGTTCTTGTTTTATCCGTTTTAGTGTTCTATCATGCTTTTTGGTGTTACCATTCACGATCAATAGCTCATGGGACTCTTCAAGTTGCAATATTTTCCTACCATAACCTATAATAGGCCCCAATGAACCATCAAATATTTGGTGAAGCCCCATCAATTCTCATATGATACCACTATACCCCTAGGTGCAGGGTTTGAACTTGTGACCTTTCTTTACAATGTGTCATATCATTTCACTTCTCAGCTAGTCGTTCTACATCCATGCAATCTTGAATAAAAGACTATTAAAAAAATACATGTGAGAATAAAGCAACAAACTAAAATCATTTTGAAAACATATGGGGCTAAAATAACAAAATAGAGTAAAATGTGGAGGATTAATCTAATAATATAAATTATGTATTAAAATAATTTAAAGGAGAGTGATTTGAGAGCTACTTGACAGTAATCTAAATGTGACCTGGGGTTGCGATTTGTTGGAGATCTATCTAAGAGCAATCTAAATACGACCTGTGAGAGTGATTTGTTGAATATATATCTAATATTGATCTGAATGTGACAACAAAGAGTGATTTGAATGCAACCTTGGATGATTATCTATAGGAAATATCTCTCATCAATGTGAGAGTGCATGTAAAAAAATATCTTAGAGTGATCTATTGAGTGAGATCAGAACACCTATTTAGAGATATATATTGATTGGTGTACATCTAGGAACACATATATTTGTTGGGAGAGATGAGACTATGATCTAAGAATGCATGTAGAGATATGTAGAGCAATGTAGAAATACATGGAGGGATCTATTGAGGAAGCTAAAATTTGTTGAGATTAGTTGAGAGTGCATCTGATTTCTTCAAAGGGATCAAGATCCACACAGATTTGATAGATGGTATTGAAGGTGAATCTACCTCATTCACCACGAGAAAGATCAACCAATCTACCTTTACAAGGGGGACAATTTTCCTTTGCAAGGGGAGACCTATCTTTGCATGGGTCTTTACATGGAGTTATATATTAATTTCTTAAAGAGCGATCTTCAATTTTGAAGTGAGCTTGTTTTTAAACATCCTTGCTTATGAACTAGATTTTTAGTTGTTATTTTTCAGATCTCTAATATTATCATACAAGAACTAGAAGCCATATAACAATAGTGGATATGGATTTCCATCATGATAGATGCCTCAATCATAAGATAAAAGGTCTATTTATTCCCTGAATAGGTCCCAATTGTTATGAAAGGGTATGCAACCCAACCTCCAGTGGAAGAAAAAGGTTTGATTTCTTCTCGGAGCAATTGAACTCAAGATTACCATCCAACGAAGTTCTTATCTTTGGATTTCAAATAACTTTGTATAAACCATTACACAATGAAATATGATTAAATTCATCGAAATCCAATGGGAACCCCTCTTTGGGAATCAGTTCCAAGAAAGTGGTGTGAAGCCTTTAGACATCCTCTCAAATTTCCACACTTCCTCAACTACCTACAATAAATCATTACCTAGAAGATAGAAAAAAGTAAACATAAAATCTTGTTGGCTAGCCATATTTCATAAAATTTTCTTCATTGGAAAATATGAAAGGATAACCATAATATATTCCTCATTCATAGGATGCAAAATTATGTCATTATCCTCAACCTCTACAAGTCCAAGAAAAAGTGCAATCTGACTCAGAATCCCCCATATGTTTTCGAGATTAGGATCATTGAATAAAGCACTAAAATGTATTATAACCATTAGATTGGCTATATTTCAAAATCCTTTAGTCAAGTATCCTTCCTCATTCCTTAAATCCCTAACAATGTCAGAATTTTTTCTTTTATTTGTATAACATTGAAAAAAAATTGTGTTTTGGTCACCTGAAGGAAGTCAAAGTGCCAAGCCTTGCATTTTCCATTATATGGACCCACAGGAATCACTTCTATCAAGCTTTACTGATTTTGTGCCTATCTTTTTCTTAAGGAAGATAAATAGAATATTTTCTACCCACTCAACCAACCCCATTTTCTTTCACATAATCTTTCCCAATACCACCCTTTACCATGAATTCCTTGTCTTTTGATCGTGACTATAGCATGTAACATCCTCCTCTGCTTCCTATGTTTTATAGGGAGGCATATTTGGATTTACTAGAAGAATGGAGCTTTTAGGTATAGTTTACAACTTCAGACATAACAATTAAAAGTTCATCTTTTTCAACTTCTTCTTCAACCCCCGTAACAGGTTTAACATCCATGTCATTAGAGTAATTAGAGATATCGATATAAATTTTGTATAAAATAGGATGGGTATTGGGATTCAAAATCAAGGGGATAGTAGGTAGCTCATCCAAAGACTTACTTAGATATAAGGAATTGTGAAAGTACCATAGTTCTATAGGTTGTACAAATGCTCCAATTGTCTGAGTGACATTTCAATATCACCAAAAGTTTCACAAGATATATCAAAGCGAAGGTCACTCTTCTCTTCTAGAGTAGAAAAATAAATGAAAACATCACCTACCAACATCTGATTCTTGGGACTACTAGTATAACTACCTTTCTTCAAAACTTAAGGATCATCATTCCTAAAACTTCTTTCATATTGTTCAACTACCACACAAGGAATTTAATGATTTGGGATGGTCTCTTTCACTTTCTCTTTCTACTTAACATTTTATACCTAGTGCTAGAATTCTTAATTAGATTCAGTGAGGACATGACCATACGTATAAAAGAGAGCACATCTAGAAGGAACATTTAACTAGTCCAAGTCTTGTGTAAAATATTGGTCTCCAATTACTAGTTCAAAAGAATCATAGAGACACTGTCATAGAACATTTTCAACCAATATGCATGCTACATATCTCAATCTTGAGTAAACTATATTGGACTCTGCTACAATAAATTTCCCCAAAAAATCCCCACTATCTATCAATTAATCACGGATTCAAAATTCAAGTGGTAAGCATGAAAATTAACCCATAATGGGTTATGGGTTATGATTTACACCCGATGACCAAAGTTGGGGTTCCATCATTTCAATTCTACAATATTGTTACTGAGAAACCAAATCCTACACAATATTGTCTGATCATCCTGTAGGGACCTTAAAATGAATCTAAAAAAGTCCCTCATTACCAAGTTGATGATGGGGATGTAACCTCCCACTGGGACCCATAAAAATTTAATCCATTCTTTGATAAAACTCAAACCCACAAGTCCACCCTAGAATTTACCCAGCAGGATTTGTTTGCTAGATCGATAATTTCCAAGACCTTGACGTCCTTCCCCAGAACCAGAGCCACTACATATCCCATATTTGTGATGACCTTCATTCTCTTTGTTTAGGTGAAGAGTTATTTTGAGGACTGAGAGAAGTGGAGTATGGTAGCTCAATCCAACTACCGAAAAATCCATTCGTTGGAATGGAAGGCTCTATAAATATGCTTGAATTCCCCTCATACGAGATCCCTAATGCCACAAATTTGTTCTCATTTCATTCATAGCGAGAGAAGTTAAGGACATGAATGCTCAATGATACAAGAGAGAGGATATTAGATGGATCTACTACCGAATACTCTATGTGGTCTCTGACTGATCCAACTGGAAAATAATAAACTGCTTCCCATGAAAATACCCTTTTTTTAACACAAAATATGAGCTAAGACAAGTGGAGGGATCGAATTAATTTCAACAGAAAATCCAAGCCCGAATGGGAGTGAATATTCTCATCTAACACAAAAATTACATCCTAAAAAAAATATGTCTTGTAGTTTTCATCCAAGCATAACTTTCCTTGCATGTGCCCAGTACCAAGCCGAGTCACCTAAACGTATTCTACAAAACAAAACCCTATCCTAACCCTAGTCTGCAAAACGAATCCCTATCGTAACTCTAGTATTCATCCTCCGCTCCACATTATAAAATTGTTATAAAAAACTTTGGCGATTTCATATTTCTTACACCTTCCACATAATATTCTACATAATGTTTCTGTAGCATTTCCAATATGCAATTTGACAGACAATTTATATACTTGTAAGTGATCATAGTACTACACTATTGAATTTCATGGCCTAAATTTTTATTCGTTGTGGAATATTATTAATGTGATTATGAAATTTATGGAACATAATCGAAAAACAATTAAATATGAAATTCCAAAAAAATGAATATAAACACAAATTGTATAACATTACATATAATATAGAAACCAATTTCTCACCTTAATAATTCCTATTATATTCATATTTCCATAGTTGAGGTCTCATTTTTAATGGTGTGTTTAGTCTCTTTCTTCCCAATAAAACCATATTTCATGCTAGTTCAATACGAATAGATTTTAAGGAAGAAGTTCTTATACTCATCCAATACAACTTTTCTTAAAATTCTTAAACATGAAAATATCATTCTAGGGCCATGGGTGAAAACGCGAAGGTGGGAAACAATTCCGTGACAATTTTCATTTTTTTTGTTCTAATTTCCGTTTTCTCGCCCAAGACAAAAGTCAACAAATTTTCTCGGGTGAGAGTTTTACTACTTCTCAGGCAAGACATTAACCCCAGTTAGATTTCTCTCGTCCGTGAGTTTTTCCATAGTTAGAGAATTGTTCGCTCGAGAGTTTTTAATTTCTCGTTCGAGAGTATAACCATTTTTTTTGTCAAACTCTAAGACAAATTTCTCGGTCGAGAGTTTTGATTTCTTTTAATGTCTCGGTCGAGACATGTTTAACTATATAAACGCAATAATATTTCCTTGCCACATGCATTGTCATTTTCACACTGTTGCTGTTGGTGTCTGTTTTCACGCAAACGGACACTGTGCTGAAACATCGAAGGGGAAGAGCAACTCTATTTGCTGAAACACCTTCAGGGAAGACCCCCCACGGAAACGAAGGGAACGACCACAAGAAGAGCACCGCCACCGCTAGTTCGATCCAGACGACCATACCATCAGACGACCGCACACGGGTATGTTTCTCTCTTTCCACTGGCATCTCTCTAAAACCCAACCGAATTCAATTTCAAATTTGGCTACCATTCCTTGGGACTAATCTGATTTCGATCAATTCGCCCTTAGGGTTAGGGTTAGAGGCTGAATTCACAAGCCATATCCAATTGTAGAATCCCAGTTGTTGTAGGTCGAGATGGGCTAATCACAGTCTACAAGGGCATATGAAACAAAGGTGAGGTGCTAAAGAAAGGTGGTTCGGAGCTTGTTGGATTGGTGTGATACAATGGCAAACATCTATCGTAGAGTGCCTGAAGGCCAATATATAAAGTTATAAGACAGTCTTATTCTGTATGGGCACCCTATTGACATGATATTCCAACTAGGGTTTGACCTTTTCCTTGGCCATTTCCAACTTAGAATCACCAAAGGAATTTAAATTCCAACCTAGACCCTTTGAGATGGCATACACAGAGTAATAATCATTGTTATCTACTAAAGGAATCCGCTTTATATTGTGCAATTCATCAACAAGAGAGATCGCAATGACAAATAATATATCATTATTTATAGGAAATTGATTAACCTTCAATGCAAAAGACACCAAAAACATTAGTCTTCAAGCCTATGATCCTATATCGCACCATAAATACAACCAAACTTACATAGAGATCACCATGCTAGGCACTCAAGACTAGGTTAATATCCCACCCACAGTTCTAAGCTCACACATGAAGGAGTTAAAACTCACATGATGGAGGGGGGAGTACTATGACAACCCTTGGTCCCTTGATGGCCAAAAAACATCGTTTAGGAGCTGAAAATGGCCCCAGAAGTTTGGGTCTCAAAAACCGTAGAAATCTACCAAGAAGATGGAGAAACGTTATAACTTGGTGGAATGGGTGGGTGGACACTAGTATCCACCTGGATATATAGTTTGCAGTACTTCATATGAGATCCCACTACATCATGAATCTAGTGATTGTACAACAATCTGAACTTTTCTTCCTAAATGATACCTAACAAAACACCTTTCCACCTATTATATATGGTTTTTAAAATGAGTTTATAAATAAGATTTCATAAGGAAATGGATTTGTAATCTGCAAATCACTCTACATATTATTTCTTACGAATTAGGGTTATGAAAGTGGAGTTCAATGCACCCAATGTTTTCCCCGATGTCTTAGATTATTTAACCACCTTTAACAAATCTTCATTTAACATATTGTAAAAGGCCAAATAGAATTTCGTCGTGATTCCATTCGGACATGGGCTCTTCCCCTTTTTAAATGAACTCTAGAGAATATTTCTTCACTAGTTATATCAGCCTCCAAATTTTATTCATCTCTTTGTCTATTAGACTCAGCACAAGACAGATGATCCTCATTATCTTCTTAATTGGATAGCCATAAGTTTCTTTGAATAATGAAGAAAATGTAGTTTGTCTACTTCAACTTTATCCTTGAAGCTCCTTACCATTTCTCCATTTGGGTGTTTTATTTCCCAAATAGATTTAAAAGTCTTCTATAGTTCACATATTTGTGAAATAATTTTGTGTTATTATCACCTTATTTTAGCCAAATTACACTACTTTTTAACCTCCATGCGTTCTCTTCTTTTTCATGGAGATCATGTTGTTTGTCTTCAAGAACTTTTAAGGTTTCAAACTCATCATCCAAGAGAGTGCCCGAGAAATTATCTTGGAACAAAATCCTAATCCTTTCCTTCACATCCTTCGGATCAGCCAAAGATTTAGTAGCATGGCATTTTTCCCATCTTTTTATCACACCCTTTATTCTCCACAAGTTCTCAACAAATTTCTTCATTTCCATATCCCCCCTAAATAGGTCTACATGTGTCCATTTCTTCATGATCAAATTCATGAAATCCTCCTCTAAAATCCCGAAATGGGAATGACATGTCCAAAATGGAAGCTCTTAAGAAAGAGCTGCAATCTCTCCAAAGTCCACACACAAATGGTTGCACTTGATGACAAGGAAAAAAGTAGTTTAGAATGTCTCCTAAAGGAGCAAAGGATATTGAATTTAAATTTAAAATTGGTGGGAACGAGTTCTTGAGGATGGTTGCAATAAAAGTAGTTGAAGTGGAGGGTTGAGGGAGAATTGAAATCCAAGAAATATTAGTAGAGCAAAAGCTATGGTTGAGGATGGTATAGATCCCAGGATAGAGACATTGGAGAACTGGAATATTATAATTACCACAAACATTTAATTACTAATTAGCTTTTAATATTAAATAAAATGGTTGACATGATCAATGTTATTCGTCCCCATTTTGGAGTGACATATATAAGGAAGGCTCTTACTATTTAAAGAGGGAGGCTCTAGATATTTGACGAGAAATCGAATGAGCAACATGTGGTTTCTTGGAGATGGCATAGGGGATTGAGATTTGTTGTATTTTTGAGATGTCACAGTTATGTTAGGGCAGTGAAGGAGGGTGTGTAGACTAAAAAATGTAGATTGTTAGACACCCTTGTAGACCTATCACCATAATTTGTTGGCATGAGAAATACCTGCAACTTTGAGAGTTGCTTGTATAACATATGTGAGACATAGTATAAATGAGCATGTGTACATGGATATATTGATATATTGATATACATAATATATTGATATATTGATATATTGATATATTGATATACATAACATATTGATATATTGATATCAATACATAACATATTGATATATTGATATATGAATTTTGTTTATATGTACATGGATATGAGTTACAATTGAATTAACCAACTACTTGTTGGTGTGCCAAGTGATTGTAGTAATGAGGTAAATTGAATGTCATAGACATCATGAAAATTATGCATACTACAAGTTTCCCATATGATTTCAAACAATACTATGATATTTGGGTAAGTGTGGTTTTGCTACGATGCATAGATTTCCTAGAATGATTGTTAGATGATGATGTGACTATAAGAACAATAATTGCATAGTATTTTTAGCAACCATCTCTTCATAAGTAATAAATATTTCATATATTGTAATTTGATATATTTAGTAAAATGTAGTTTCATATCATGAAATATTTTATTTTGATTACATAACATGGATGAATGTTTCCAAAGTTGCCTCAAGAGGTTATGAGCTCTAATTTCCTCAAGTGAGGCTCAAGCCATGGATCACAAAAATGTGTTAAAGTTAAAATTTTATTAAAATAATATTTTTAAATAATTAATATAATTTCAATCGTTACTATCTCTTCAATATATATATATGTAATAAATAAAAAATAATTTAAATTAACAAATAAATCATTTTAATTACAAAGATCAATAAAATTATATATAAATAATTATGTAATTTTTCAAAAACATAGTTTATTTTATAACATAAAATTATTAAACATTCACATTTATTATTATTAAGGACATAGTGTAGATATAAATAAATGTGTATTGTCATATAAACAAGTTCATAATTTACCTATAAATAAATGAGTATTGCCATATAACCAAGTTCATAATTTACCTAGTATAGAATGAATGTACATTAAAAATGGAGGATGATATTTATGGGCTAATCTCGTCTAATTGAAGATACAGTGACTGATGAACCATATAGAAGATTAACCATGTTAATGTTTAATAGGTCAAGTACTAATATATGATTGCTCATCAACATAAAATGTTACATGTTATGACTAACGCATATCATGAAATGCGAACTAGACAAACTATCATAAAATGAATTTAAGGAAGTGTTCTAAGAATGTTTCCAAGTAAAATGAATTTAAGCAAGTGATTACAATGTTTAAAATAAATAAAAAATAAAATAGCCATATTTTGGGTTATTCTTCTAATATGATATTTATGTTTAAAAATGTTTTTAATAATATTTCCTTAGTTACCAAATCCTTATCAAACAAATAGGAATGGCTCTATACATTCACCCTCTCTCATGCCTAGAGATTAATTAGCATTACCAACATGTACTACTTCATAAAATTTAAGTAGGTGGTTGCAAACTTGTTATAGCGAAAGAGATATATAGACCTATTACTATAAGTTTTCTTTATGTAAGGATAATTGGACTATGTAACCTTGGAGACCATTTATATTGGACTAAAAATAAAATTCTAGGGTTTGAAATTGGAGGCATATTGATGTGAGAAATATATTCTATTCATAATATTCCACATTTTTACATGCAAATTGAGGATGCTCATTATTGCTGACCTTTTTCATGACAAAGACAAGGTGATTCATCCTTTAATTTATCAAGAGATCTATTCACCCTTGTCTTCACCATTATCTTTGGATTCATCACAACCCTTCTTCTCATCATCCCTATGTTGGAGGTTGCATGTTTCATAAGAGTCATAAGTTTGAGAAATGATCATGACCTTTTGCTTTGTGGCCTGGGACAATAGATTGGTGGTGTAGTATGTGGGTGGTAGGCACATTTCAAGAATAAGAGACATATGTGTGAATTGGTAGATGTTGCAGTATAAATCTAAGCTTTGAAGGAGATGAAAAAAGCATCAGAGTCCACATGAAAGCACACAAGTCTCTATAATTGGAACTATAAAGAAAAATGGGCTCATTTTCTTATAGGGTTGATCATGTAACAAATTTTCCATTCATGTCCCTGAAGGGCTTTCCATATGCTTCCACTCCCCCTATTAACACTCAAGGTGGGACACTCTAGGTTGGGACTATGAATGTTAAGGAGGAAAACAATTTGGAGGAAGTTGTAGTGATCCTAACCTAGAAATTGAACACAAAAAATCTATAGAACCCTTATACTTTATAAATAACCAAAGACATTCAATGGCAGGTGTCCCAAAGGGTGAAGCCATCTCTCTTGTTCCCATGAACATCTATGAGCCTTGAGTTATCATTGGATATGTTGTTAAAAAGAGCTTATCTTTGTTTTGAGATTTATATATATATTCTCTACTGACGAGGCACAACCACGTGAAGGTGGAAGCTCATTTGGCCCCACCCACCCACCCACCCTAGAATCAAAGAAAACATTCGTCAACCTTGATGTGTTCTTGAATCATATGAAATGTACCAGTGGCATATTTTCAAGAATGGAATTATGATCTTCTATCGACAATTTCCATTGTCGATGCTTGGAATTTTTCCTACTCTTCACTGGCTTCAACTGCAATCGGGCTGCTATGACCAAATGACTGTATTGAGCACATATAACATCTGACTCGTAGTCTTGAAAAAGAATATAGTCTTTACATTTCCTTACTTCTGCAAAGAAATGTCCCATTAAAACCATTGAACCCACTTCATATGTATAATTTGATGGGTCTTTAAATTCTTGCATCAACATGCTTTTCGACCTAGTGCATCTCAATAGATAATAATGCACATTTTCTGGATTATCTGTTGGTGCAATGACTGCAAATACATCACCTTCTCTAACCAAATCAGAAACATGATCATAATCTTTGTCAATCACAACCACTTCATTGTCGTGCTCTACATCACTGATATTTCCAAATGGGGGCAATGTTGTCAATTCTTGATATCTCCATGGTTTCACAAATTTATTAGTTTGGTTTTGACACTCATCCAAAGACTCTACATCATCAATACATGCAACAAAGAAGCAAGAGTACTTCCGTTTCTCGATTCCATGTATATTTTCCATTTTCTTACTCCTAATGGAGTGTAAGCCCCTTGTTTTTGGGATTGCAGTACAATTATGTAGCATTGATCTATCAACATCATCCATTGCAATATTCCAGAAAAACCTTCTCACATTACCCATCCTTTCATTGAATTCATGGCTCAAATTTTGCTTGCACCAATTAACAACATCGTTTGAATTTGCAAGGCGAGCAGCAGAATGATTCATTTGACATCTCTTAAGTGCACGTTTCACTCATGCCCCAGCACCATCATGTTCTCCTTTTCCATGTCCCATTTCAAAAAAGCTCCATGGGTGGCGAACATCCATGTTTCTATGAAGGCGAGACAACCATAAGAATGATCATGCTGATTTAAACTAACCAGCACAACCATGTGACCACACCCAATGTTCTTTAAAAGTGACCCTTCTTCTTTTTAATTCTTGAAAAAGCATACCAAAACAATGCTGGACAAAACATGTATCATGTGTATGATCATCACTGATGTATAAATGATACTCCTTAATCACTTCACGATTATTTTCAATGCTATCAAAACTATCGACATCAAGCTCTACATGTCTAGACGTAATATGCACAAGTATAGATACCTGATCTGAATGATAATACTCACTTTGTATCTCCTTTTGCGGAGTGAAGGTGTAATTTTCTGCAAAATCAGCAATGGATAATATTGTCCCTTTTGGAAATACATCTCCTGATTGCTTGAACTGTAAGTCCTGCCATCGTGCTAAGTGAGAGTGCTTGATATATTTATATATTTGATCCCAGAACATATTCATAAAATATGTCTAAGAGATATCACTTTCAACCAAATTAAGCTTGCTTGATGTTGTCGTTGAATCTGTAACTGCAGTATAGTAAACATAAACATATCTCTTGCATTTGACAATGCGATTTGACAATTGAGGGTCGTTTGCATCAATGGGGTAGTTAGCATTAAAAAGGGCCAAATCAGAACATTCCTCACATTTTTTACCTCTAATGCATTGTTTCTTATAGAATACTTGATGATTCTCTCGAGCACATAATATTTTAGATACAAATTCACGAACACTCGAAGGAAGGGGGTTATTTGGCCAACACTACATGCCAAAAGTTAGAAATGTCTCATAATATAATTCAAATTCTACATGGTATCGACAACAACATGTGTCGCGAACAACGATGGGCCTAACATACCATGGTTTAAGCTTCACAAATGTTCTAAGGGCAATCTTCACATCAACATTACTCTCCATGAAAGTTTTGAACATTTCGCTTGAGTGATCACTGTTATGTGTTTGGCATGAGTTTCATAGTTTCCTTCTGATATACGACGTCGAACAACATCCTTTTCATTTGGTAAGACATGCAATTTTACATCCCAAAACTCTTTCACCATGTCCCTCACATTATCCGGAAGTCTATCTTGATAAGGTTGCCTACAGATAACACCCCAACATGCAACTTCATCATCCTCATCTAACTGAACCCGAAGCTTTTTATGCTTCTATAAACTTTTTCTTCATGGTTTTAACGTTCTTACAGTCGTAGACAACAAACGACTGGTTGTAGTGTTTTTTGCCACAACCCCTATTAGAATTGCTTTACGAGCAACCATGAAATTGTGAGATCATTTTTTTGCAAGTGATGCAAGGACCGAGGTCATATTTTGTGATACAATCTAATTTTACTTAGCCTCTTTAGAACTTTGAATGCCCAATAATGTAATTGCATCTTTTAGACATTTTCGCTTTAACAATTTATGCAACATTTGAGTTTATTGTATGATAGAAATACCTTCAAAATATTTTTTGACTATCTTATTTACTCTATAACGAGCTGTATGATCAAGCATCTACAGTCCCATTTCTTCAATTTTACTTGGATCTGAATTCTCCAAGAAAATATCATCAATGACAATATTGTTGCAGCTTGCAGTTAATCTCTGTAAATTGCCAACTGTGGTAGGATGTTGTATGTTGGATGTCAACCCTGCATAAAAATAAATATAAATTTATAAGATTTTGTTCACTTTCAAATCAGATATATATATACTCAAGTATTATAAAGTAAATTATAAACATATAAAAAAATATTTACTCACCACTCATGGTCTCAATATCAACGCTACCCATAGTTTGCTCCACATTTGTCATTTCCTCGTCACCTCCATGTTCCTCATTTCTTTCATCAACGTGCTCTTTGACTATTTGGATTCCTTCATCACCGCCATGTGCATTCACATTTTGCATTTCTTCGTCAGCGCCATGTGCATTCACATTTTGCATTTCTTCGTGACCGCCTTGTGCATTCACATTTTTCATTTATTCGTCATTGCCATGTGCCTCCATGTTTATTTCCATTGCTCTTTTTACTCTTAAATTTCTCATAGAAACACAATATCTCTCTTTCCTTGCCTCTTCATCAACTCTGGTGCGATCATATTTTCTTTCACGTTTCTTTCGGTTTCCCATGTTGAAATAGATAAATACCCAAAATCCAATGCGCGAAAACATATGAGAATTGAGAGTTATATGCTGAAAAAAAAAAGAACAGTACATTGACCCAATAAGTGTTATTCATTCAAAATGAAATAGCTCTTGTTATGGCCAAATAGTATCCAAAAACCTCTTCAACATGAAATAGTTCTTATGCATGTAAAATGAATACAAAGCATTGATTGATCTAACCTTACCTTTATATCAAGAATACCATGATCATATAAAACAACAATTTCAAAATAGTGCAAGACTTGTTATGTGCTTCAGTCTCAATTCTTTAGATCTCAAATATTCATCAAAGACATGTGATACTACAAATCTTAAAACAATTCCGAATGTAATCAAAATGCTCATTATGGGTGATTCAAGAAAAAAAGTAGTGAAAACTTAGTGAATACAAACAAACGATGCCTCTTTTAAGGAATATTTCACCATGCAACAACCAATACAATTCGCACAAGTACTAATTCTAAAAAAGAAAGAATAATGTGATGGAAACATTTTCAATGGAAATGTACTAAAAGATTTTTCCTACCAAACTAAAAATAGTCTTCATTAAAAGCACTAAAAATTTACTTTAAATACCAATGAGTTTAATCTCCAAACCTTGCTTGATAAAAGTGGTGATTTGTAAGCCTTTTCAAGTGGAATTTAACATTTTGTAAATATATAAGATGATTTCAAGGTTCAACAACCAAGAAGAGAGCAAGTGCAGCATTAGGCATAATTGAAATAATTGAATGAATAGACTCTCAGCTGAAAATAATGCTCACCTAAAAAAATCTGGTAAAAACAAACCCTCGGCTGAAAAAACCTCATTTGAAAACAAATCCTCGGCTGAAAAAACAATCCGCTGAAAACAAATCCT
Source organism: Larix kaempferi (assembly GCA_027924585.1). NCBI lineage: Eukaryota > Viridiplantae > Streptophyta > Pinopsida > Pinales > Pinaceae > Larix > Larix kaempferi. Next base: position 559,192 of record BSBM01000061.1, on the reverse strand, counting down.
CGGATGAAATAATTTGGAAAAGAATCTTCGCCAAGAATCCCGTCTGAATAATGTGGAATCCCACCCACTAATCAAGGAAAATTAATATTTAATGTGTCGGGGCCTAAAATATTCTCGGTGGATTATGTAACAAAACTCTCGGGCGAGAAATGTTATAACCTCTGCGACGAGAGTTTAAATCAACTTTCAGCCGAGAGTTTTCGTTAACTCTGGGTTAATTTTTGAGCGGGAACGACTCTCACCCGAGACATTTTAAAGCTCTTGCCTGAGACATTTTCTGGGCCGAGAGTTTTTGGTCAACAGTTCCAGCAGAATTTCTGCAGAATGCAGAAATGTGTCACTTTAACAAGGTCAGACCACTGCAAAAAATGAGAATTACATGTCGGAGTTTATACCAGTAGATTCGTCATTCAATCTACTTTCTCATAATATAAAATTTTTCGAATTTCGTTTAGGATTACTATTTTTTTCTATTTTTCTACTAAACTTTATCATTAAAAAATTTAGTGATGTAAAAATCAGTCACAATGGAAATTCAATATCATCACAATGCCGAAGCCAAAAAATTTAAAAAAACTACAGTGATGTTCCTTGAACTTTCGTCTTCAATGGGTTGGTTTTAGTTTGTTTGATAAGAGTCACATTTGAAACAAAATGAGAAAACAAAAACATGTGTCGACAATGTACCATTTTTTGAACATATGTTGTTTCGATAAATAATAAAAAATAGTTCCCAAGTCTTAAAAAACTAAAAATATAGTCCAAAATCAAGTTTAGCGTGTGTAGAATATGAACCTACAATTGTTTTCCCTAAAATGAATAACCATATATCAAAAAACCGTGGTCAACACGGGTCACTCATTATTCATACCTAAAATTTTCAAGTATATGCCGTTGGTTGACAACATATTTGTCCCACGATATGTCCATAAACAAAATTAAAAAAAATACGAGTAGAAAGCTAATTCAATTCTGTAAAACCTTTGTGTTTACTTCAAGTTGAAATTCCTAAGGGATATATGGGTTTGAATAGGTTGAAGTTGAAAAACATAAAAATTAGCAGTTTTTTTTGTCAAAAACAAGCCAAAATTGTTTCCCAACTTCATGTTTTCACCCCCATATAATGGAACACATTTACCATTTATTTGAAGAGGTGGAAGTTGTTAAATGTTGTAAATAATTACTAAAAAAAATAATAAATAATTCATAAGCTTATTTAGTATTAGTGGTATAATTTAATTAAAATAAAAATGTATTATCCCGAGTATAGAAGCATCAATTTTCCATGTAATTATTCCATCGATTTGAATTTTTTTCTACTTGTTTAGATATTACATGCATAGTAATTCCATCCAATAAATTTGAATGCTCATTAATTAAAGAATTAATAAATGAGTACCTATATTGAATTGGTACTTAGGTAATTATCTTAAAATATTCATTCTATTACAATGATATGTAATAAATAAATGATATGGCGACAAATAGCTAAAGCATAACTCAAATGGAATGTATTTAAAAAACTCTATTTTAAACAAATACCTAGAAAAATCATCACCAACATTCTGTTGCTCTCCATGTTTATGGACATCCAAGGATAGAGGTTAATGTTTATACCAAAAATAAGACACACTAATTAAACACACCTTAGATCTCAACGCACGATCAAATGCCAATGAAAAGATGAAATTACAAGGTTATTCTTTATAAATTATCTATGTTTCCATGATGCCCGTAAATATACTACCAACTACAAGCATTTGCATGAAACCATATTTTGTTCTCTTCCATGTATTGTAATAAATGAACTGTGCTACATTTTAATCACCTAAAAATGTTTGGAAACACCAAATTATGGGAATATGACAAATAACCTTGTGGATGACCTTATTTGTTAATCGATTAGCTCGATATCTATTAATTTTAGATTGATGGAATTTCAACTTTGTTTCATGCTATACAAAATACGGCATGTTGTCATTAGGACATGAATTAATGTGTTTGTAATTCATTATTATATCTATTAGAAAAAGAGACAATTACATTAGGTAAATTGTTTGAGAGTGGTAGGAATAAATAACCTAATTTTATACAACATGAAAAGAATTTAACTATGGAATATTCATCAATATTAAATATTTCATATTATTAATGAAGAATAAAAATGGTATTTATCTATGAACAATTATACTACAAACTTTAGGATATGCATAAGAGTTTGACAAATCATTGAATTCGTTTGATTTTTGGGTATGTGTTATATTCTTTAATGTGGGTTATGACAAACTCATATTATCCCTGGTATAGTCTAATTTAATCTCAATTAAGGTATTGAACTATAATTTAAACTAGGGTAATTGATTACGTTTTTGACGATACAAAATACCTAAATATTGTATTATGAATGGTTAAGGTATATATAATGAGAAGGCGAGAGGTGTGGCTCTATCTTTTTTTGTTTTTTCCTAGTTAATCATATCAAAGTTAAATCTTATTGTATTGTGTGTGTGAAGTTGTTTAATTTATGTTTCTCTTTATAATCCTTATTCATTCTTTTACTTCACAAGTTTAAAAATTACATTTGATATCATATCCTGATTATTGGTTTCAGGGGGACACCTTTATTGCTAAGGGTTTGGCTCATTTTTTGATAGAGAAACTTTATCAAGGGTCTATGATAAATGTATTATTAGTGTAACTCTATGGTTTTGATTCATGTATTCAAAGAGAATGGAGAGAAGTTACATAATCAAGATTGACAAATTTAACAGTGAGATCTTTGAGATATGGAATCCCAAGATGGAATATATTATTGCAGATCAATAATAGTGGTTTTTGTGGATCTAGGTATAAAACGTACTACTATGGGGAAATACGACTTGGTGAATATGGAAAAAAAAAGTGAAACTAATGATTTGACTTTACCTATTAGATTTAGTGTTGTTGAGTTTTAGTGTAGAAGACAATGCAATGAAGTTGTGGGATACGTGGGGGAGTTTGTATTAGTAAATGTCCATGGTAAGAAATGGTTTATTTAAGATGAGTTATATAATATTATGATGGATAATGGAGATTCGAGAATTAGTGGCAGATCATCTTAAATGTATTTATTACTCTAGTAATTCCAATTGGCTTTGTTGATAATAAGATGGATGAAGAAGATAAGTGTGTTAAGTTATTAATTTTTTTTCCAAATTATTGATATAATCTCATTGTACCAACTGGTAGTGCTACTCAATAAACATTAAAGATTCTGGCTATAAAATTAACATTCTTATTAGAGGAAACGAGGTAGAAAACCATGCACAGTTAGAGCATGGATGCTTCATTTGTGAGAAATGACCCCTAATATATAAATAAAAATAAGTATTCAATTCGAAGATCTAAATCTCCAGGCAAATATTTGTCGAAATGAAAGATGTAGTAAAGTTGGGGATTATAAGAAGGACTTTAGATCTATACATGTTGATAAATGGAAGGAATATGGTGATTCCCATTTCAGAAAGTTGAGGACCTCCTCAAAAGAAAAAGGGGATTTTACTAGGATTCTAAAAGTACTGATTCAAATTATGATGTACGGTTGAGTAAATTAGATGCTTCATTTAAATATAACTCCTCGAATATAGTGGTTTTCTAAATAATATAAGTATGCTAGAGTTCATGATTTCATAGGATATGACCCAATAAAGAAAATCATAGGAAATGAAAATTTTAAGTTGTTTCTGAACGATGAAAGGATTAGAACTCTCATTTGGGGTTTTCTAGATTCTATATTTGTCTTGAAACTATATATACATTCAATAAGAACAGTGATGCAATAATACAAATTATGTTTCAGAAATAAATATGAGAAATGGTTTGAGGAGAAATGCTCTTGATGATGGGAGTATAGAATGGAACTTTGTACAAGGTATTGGGAAGCACTGCGAAGAAATAGGTTCCTTGGTTAAAAAACAATCTTCCAATCTAGTTGAGCTTCTAGTTGGAAGAATTTTTTTTGGTAATAAATGGTTTTTCAAAAGAGATTGAATGCAAAAGGTAAAGTAGAGAAGTACAAACACCACTTAGCAGAAAAGGGATATTACTAGGTAGATGGAACTGATTTTGGTGAAATTCTTTCTCCTATTTCTCAATTAAATTATATCATATTCCTTCCCAATATTGTTGTTTCTTTTGATCTTGATGTAGAGAATATGAATGTGAAGACAAGATTCCTATATGATTATATTGAAGAAGAAATCTATATGAAACAACCAAATAGTTTTATAGTGAAGAGAAGGAAATATTTTTTCTATAAGGTAATCAAGTCCCTCAAAGGTATAAAGAAATAACCCATGCTGTTGTACCAAAGGTTTGACACATACATCCTTGGACTGGGATTTATGATATGTAAGGTTCACCACTTTGTATATGTAGATTGGTCAGAAGTTTATTAATATAGTCTTGTATGTTTACATGTCATTTATAAGAAACAACATGAATGTCATCAATTAGGTGAAATTGCAACTTTCCTCAAAATTTGAGGTGAATGATATTGGTGGTAATAAATTTATATTAGGGATGGACATTAAAAGAGATCGTGAAAACATGAAACACTGGTTGAATCAGAGAAAATATGCTGACATAATATTGCAAAGGTTTAGTATGTATTAATTCACATTGGTCAAGTTCATTAATCCTGTAGGTGTAAATTTAGCTATGCATCATTGCCCCAAGACATAGGAAGACGAATAAAGCATGCCATGAGTTTCATATGCTAGTGTTTTTGTTAGTTTGATGTGCAATGGCATGTAGTATATTGAATATTTCCCATGTATTTGAAGTTTTGAGAAAGTATATGTCCAAACTAGGGATGTAGCATTGCGTAGTTGTAAAGAGAGTCTTCAACTATTTGCATGGCACTAAATATTATGCAATCTACTACCAAAGAATTCCTAGACTAGATAGAGTGATAAATATGTAGGGATGTTTTGACACAAAATGTGCTAGATATATTTATCACAAGTAGTTATGTGTTTATCCTATTTAGAGGAGCTATCAGTTGGATGTGAAAGATACAATCTCTAGTTGCATGCTAAACAACAAAATATTAGTAAAGGGAATCCACACATACAAATAGAGAAGGTGAATGATTGTAGATATTGAGTTCAAATATTGTGTTTGTGTTAAAAGTTGTAAAGTTAATTTTCATAGTCAGAGTATAATATTTCATGAAAAGAACCCTACTTATAATCTTAAAATGAAGCATTTTAATGTGCAATACCATGTTGTGAGTGATATTTTTAAATATAAGAAGGTGTTGCTAGAGACGTTTTACACCTTCAATAATGTTGCAGACTCATTGATGAGGTTAGTTAGTACAAAGAAGCTATTTTGGTGTAGAAACCATATAGGAGTTCTTCCCTAAATTTCTAAATATTTTAATATGTCCCACTATTTTGCAAAGAAAATTCCAAGTGGTGAGTCTTGTGTCATATTCATTGTATGTGGGTTGAACCAAAGTTAGATCCTCCTTGGTGTAGTGATTTATGTATGTCTCAAAATGATGAAGGGGTATAAATGGGAGGAAATCTAGCCCTACCTTGCTCTATGGAGAAAACAATGTGAGGGATTCTAGCCCCAAAATGTTGGGATTTAGGGCATTCCCTAGAAACATTTAGGGTTGAATTTTTGATGCTTTGGAAAATGAGTAATTTAATATTGGTTAATGAATTGGTGTGGTAATCTAATCTAGGTTAATGAATTACATTTTTGAATCTTGTGGAATATCTTAATATTTTGTTGTGAATGGTTAAGGGATACAATGAGAGAGAGAGGGGAAACTCTAATTTTTGTTGTTTTCTTCCCAATTAAGGGTTTCCAATGTAAATGTCTATGTACTATGTGTGTGACATTGTTTAATTTCTATTTTATGCATTTTTTCAATTCATGTGTTTAAAACATACATTGATTTCACCAAAAACAAATAATAGAGATGATATTTGTCTGTTAGCATTCATATAAGAATTTTCATTCTTTATGAATATAAGGTACATCATGATGGATTTACATTCCTTATTAGTCATATGTACATTATGAACACCATAAAATTTTCACGATACACTGGAACAAAAGTGTCAGGGATCAATATTTTATGTCACCATTCTCAATTATATCAACATCATAATATTCCTCCATAGGATTAACTTCGGGATCTGCATCATCTTGATGATATTCATCAACATGTTTACAACTGCTTTTACTACAATTAGACACATCATTGGGCTACAACTCAACTAGCCTCAGATGGTATTCATCAACATGTTCAGAACTAATTCTACAACAATTAGACACATCATTGGGCTACAACTCAACTAGCCTCACATGATTTATCCTCGTAATTACAAACAATCAATTACTTTTTAGTATATATGTGAATATTTAAATGATTAAAAGGTTTAATACAACAATAAATATGAAATTTGTAATGAATAACTTACCAATGGATGAAAGACATTTGGCCCACCTTCAAAGTGCCCAAAATTTCTATAATGTTTTTTGCTTGAAGTCTTTAAAATAATATGTTTGTAATCTCTTTCACTTTGTGCAAGGGAAACTTTATTTACCATCATCAACTTGCTCCCTTAACCTAGCAACAATCCTCATATTTGTTTTGATCTTTCCATTATTAAACTATGTTTACCACATCTACTAAATAAATATTAGTAGAATATAAAAATATATTAAAAAACCCAAAACATAGTTTACAACCAATATATTTTCCAAATCAATGGAATAGACATTATGATTGCTAATATTTTCCAAATGCATGGAATAGACATTATAATTATTGATGTCTTTAAACCTAGTAACTCTACTAAAGTCTAAACCTAATAACTCTACTAAAGGTCCCAAAAAATAAATTTTTCCCCAAAAGAATTCCAATTTTGTTCTTTGGTCATTCAATAATTCTTAATGTTTGGTGCCAATTCCTCTTTATAATTAAATTTATCCAAAAAAATTACGTTTATCTGCTTTGGTCATTCAATAATCCTTAATGTTTCATGGTTCCAATTCCTCTTTATATATTGGATTATATTTTCTATGGTTATTATTTTGGATTTATTCATAATTTCTTGGTCATATCAATATTCAAGGCTGAATAATTTCCTTTTATTATTCCTCTATATGTGCCTACTCTAAAAATATTTGTTATGGTTTAACTTTTACTATAAATATCTTCACTACATCATTTGCAATCATTTCTATTTTGACAATTTTATAGAAAATATAATGCTAATGTGGTTCCTATAACATATTCCTTCAATTATGAAGTTTCTTCTTTTAAAACACATCCTATTTTTTTGCAAACATACCATATTATGACATAATCTTATAGCTGTATTATGGGAACAATAATGTGTCTATTTATTGATTATGTCTTTATGGCTCAAATATATATATGGAAAATGCACTCAATTTTCAAGTAATAAATGGTTCTTGGAATTGCAAATCAACAAAATGCCATGGTTATGTCTTTTCACCAGCTTGATGTAGTTTCTTTTTTATTTAAGAAATTATCCTCAAATCTATTTTCTATGTAGAAATGTGAATATGTTCTTCTAGTAATAAATTTTCTTTCAATGCTTGCAATTCCTATACAAAATCCAAAGGCATATACAAACTCTCTAAATGAGAAAATACAAATGGAAAGAACCCTACAAGGATTTATTAAGAAAGAAGTTGATATTGGGATTTAATGTGTACTTAAGCCCTAGATAAATAATTTGGATAGCTTCATAAATGACCATTAAACACTATCTTAAAAAGAAGCAATGAATATGATTACTTATTGAATAAATAACAAAATTAATAAAGTAATATATGTTAGGATATTTAGACATATAGGATTTAGTTAAGATCAACTTGGTATAATGTGTCTTTAGGTAAAGTTTATTTCTTTAATAAGCATTTGTACTTATTTCATCTGATAGTCATGATATGCCCTAGACATAGATTGATCTAACGACTTATCTTCGCCTCAATCTTAATGGTTATTGATCTATGGCTTAGCATGTGATTGGTCCATGCTATCTATTTAGAGAGAATAGAGAGTCATTTTCTTAATGATATATTCTGAGAAACTCATATGTACCAATTTTTTTCTTAGCATAATATATTGCCTCATGTAGTTATTTGGATGGGGTCATCAATTATTTTCCTCTTTGAATGTTTTAACCACATAAAGGAATTAGTTGTTGATCCATGATATTTTGTTTATCGCACTCGCAAAATGTGTTATATATTCTAGAAATATCTTCTGTTACTTGAACATGGTATCAAAGCTCTTATGACGTTCTTCTTTCATTATTGGTCAAGATCTTGAACCAGCGTTATCATATGCATCAAAGAATTTATGAATTATGATATCTATATGCATTTAAGGGATAAGAAATATGTTCCATTGTGTCGAGGGAACTCATTCTATCTATAAGTGATGTTTTTCCTAAAAAAGGTTTATGTTTGCCAAAGATATTGGTGGCATTCAGAAGTGGTTCAAAAATGCCTACCTTTTTACAGGTATTAGTTCAAGAACATCACCTTATATATCGACCAGGGAACATACAAACTTTAGAGGCACTTGACATTGTATGTGCACTATTAAGAGAATCTTATCTTTGGGTGGTAAGGTTTTAGGGAGAAATATTGAAAGGTATAAATCTATTCTGAAGGGATCAAACATCTAATCAGCTGAATATATAAATATTTATATGATGAAACCGAAAGTAGAAATCAAAATATTGAAAGAGTGAATCTATCTAACTAAAATACAAAGAATGAGCCTATCTATTTCAAAGCATAAATATTCTAAATGGAATTTGAAAGCATGGATCTATCTATTGGAAGAAGGAATCTATTTAACTAAAATCCAAAGCATGAACCTATCTATTTCAAAGCATAAATATTTTAAATGAAATTTGAAAGCATGGATCTATCTATTGAAAGAAGGAATCTATTTAATTGAAATCCAAAGAAACCTAACTAGGAGCTTGAATTTAATCTAGTCAAGAAATATTGTTTGGGAAATAATAACGTAGATCTGGAAACTACCTTTGCAGGATATAGCTACAGGACTACAAACTCTATATATTGGAACTACAGATATTATAATATGGGACTACAGATAAAAACAATCATGTTCAGAATTTAACTTTGGTACTAGAATCAATGTCTTGAATAATCCACGCGTATTTGTTCAGAAATAAACCACAAGATTCATAAATTAATATGGAAATTAATCACAAAACTCCTCCTCTACACGATGAGGGGGCCCTCCTCAATGCGTATTACAGGAGCTAATTAAAACTTATGAACTCATAAGTGGTAAAGAACGCATTTCCTTCATTAAAATGTCATAGAATCCATAACAATCGTAAATCTTAGGTACTGTATAACAAAGTCTAAAAAACATAGAATAATCCCAAAAATGCATTAGGTCCTGTGCTTTCCAGGTGCCTCTACGTATTACAATGTTTCAACCCCAATCCCTACATTGGAAATCATAAACTCAATCTATTTAGATTCTTCCATATAAAGTAGAAAAAACTGATCTTCATGTCCTTCTCTAGCTTTTGACTGGAGCTTGATTTTTTCCATTCTTCATATTTATCTTTGATCATGCGCTTGTCCACACATAGTGATCACCCACTTGATTAGTTTATTAAAAACATGCTAAAACACAGAAAAATATAACTACTTAATCACATTGTTTCATAATCAATCAAATTGTATTCTATCCTACAAAAATGAGTGATTTCTGGTTGTTTCCTTGCTCTTTCATGGTACAACGGATTGTATTTGATAACTATATTGTGGAATCATCATCTCCCCCGAGATTGAATATTTTACTCATCCTTGTGTAACCTATCCTGTTGTTCGACAGCTTCTCCGATGTCCCAAGAAACGACCCAAGGGGTTCCTGCTTGCCAGTAGTACCCTTGACTTTGTTCTTCCTTGGCCCAAGCCCTTATTTCTTCTTCCTCATCGATGTTTTCTTTGACTATTAGGGGAAGGAAGAATTGTAGACTTAGCTTCACTCCAATCCATTTGAGCTTGTTCTTCATCAAAGATTATTTGTACATTTTTTCCCTGATTAACACAAGTTCCAACTTGTGGGGGGAATGTGGCTCTCGCTTTTTCAGGTCTCCCGAAATTATTTTCCATCGATCCCTTATGACTTATTGTACCTCCCCAAGGGTGATCTGTGTGGTTTATTCAAATTTATCTATTGATTCGTGTTGTTTTTCCTCAAGTGTGGGAATTAGGTCCTCATCCGCGGTTATGGCACAATGATCTTGGATCACTTTATCTTGGAGCCTGGACTCTACTCTTACCCATTGTATGTTTACCCATTCCTCCTATTGGTAGATATGAGCATATTGTGATCTCTCCATCTGATGGTTTATCCATGAGCACAATGCCTTGAGCTGGAAATCACCAACATATGGGTTTTGTGACCAGTTAGGTGAATGGGGTACGACCAAGTTGTGGAGGAAAAATTTGCATAGCTAGTCCTTTTCTAGTTTTCTGCTATCTAGGGAAGTATCCAAAAACTGTTTTGGGGTGGCTACTTCGAGTGGTAACTTATTTTTCAATCTATGCAGCTGAAAGCAACACCATTTTTCTCTAAGATACACTGTGTAAATCCAAGATGGGGGCCTATACCCGATGATCTTTTCATACAATTTGGTAGTAGTGTCTTGGGTAGTTTCCAATTGTAATATATGTTTTCCTTTTTGTGCCAACCTCTCCCGAGCTTTGCTCAATTCTTCCTACAGTGTTTGGTTCTGTTGCTCCATTTTCTTTACTTGGCCAACATGCTGCATTTTTAAGATTTTAATTTTCTCATGCATGATTGGGGGTTTTTTCTATGCCGCATCTTTGTTCTTATGGGACTATGCCTCAATATTTAGTGTTGTTAATTCTTCCCTAACTTTTGATAATTAAGAGAATTCCTTAGCTATACCACCATCCTCTTTAGTCTGTGTCTCTTCTTTGTGTGATGCACAGTATTTGAGTGGTATTTATTCTCCTATTGGTATAAAAGGATCCCCTTGTTCTATCCCAAAATCCTCGGAGTCTTGTTGGTCCAAGCATATTGGACCTGATTCATCCTTAACTTTTTCTATCTTTTGCATTTCCCTCTCTTCGCTGACTTTTGACTCATTTTCAAGACTTCTAGTCTGCCACCTAAATTCATATGCTCTAGAAGATGATAATGTCAATTTCTGACCAGAGGTGTCCCTAGAATGTTTTATTTTCATCAGGGTTTTGGCCACGAATTCGTTATCGTCAATGTCTACGCTAATTTTTCTCTTAGCCCCTGACTGAGTGGCTATCTTCTTCCCTTTCTATTCTGAAATGGGAGTTGGTACTGAAGTTGGGGTGCCCCTCATTCTCTAGACATCCTCTGTAGAGATATGTATGAATTCCTCCCAGTAATGTTCAGGGACCTACGTTTTTCAACTCTTAATAGACAATTAACCTAATTAACCCATGATGTGCCAATGTATCCTCTTTCCCTTGTGTCACCTTCTTGTTCATTTACCATATGGACTGTAATAAGTAAAAAGGAATGACGATGTTATTATTTGGGTTAATATTCTCTATGTTACTTAAGAGATACAATATTCGGAAATGAAACGTATGTATGTAGCTTAGTCTCTGAGTACAAGTGATGTACTTGAGGATGACAGAATCAACCTCGTACCAAGGGTTCGGCATGGTTTCCCTTTTCACACCATTCTTATCTTCATCATAATGTTCAGCTTCTGCAAAGAAATTTTTCTTTTCCTTTATGTTGGCTTCCTTGTCATTATTCCCCTAGTGTAAACCCTGAGGTATGCCAATGAATGTCACTATCCTTTCTTCATTAAGGAAAATACATAACGCCTTTATCATTGTCACATACTCATCTTCTTTCAGATGCTTCAAATTTTTGGCAAATTCGAGGGATAAATATAAATCATATCCTTTTAAACCAGTAATGAATGGCATCCAACCCGTAGTGCAGAGGATGGTGAGCACCTCCGGTTGATCATAAATAGGGAAATGATCCTCCATATCACTTTTCTTAAACCCGAGAGTCATTATATCCAAAAATTACTAGATGGATGAACAATATACAATTAGGGTGAAGGACCAAATGAACTTACTTGCGTTGTTTTGGGTCAAGAGCAGACTTATTTACTGAACTCCTGTGTTCTCTTTGCTCTATTTGCTTCCCTTGAGGTTTGTAGGTTTTCATACGTGCCGATCGAACTAGTTTACTTATTCTCATTCCACCTTTGTCTTACTTCTCCCTCATTCCTTTCTATTTCCGCCTTATTTCTTTATCATTCATTGATATCTCCACCTTATTTCTTCATCATTCCTTTCGATGTTGTTGATTTCTATAAAGATATTGGTGGAATACGAAAACTCATGAGATTGTCATTTCCTTATTTGAATATGCAATAATTAACTGGCATGGACTGGAAGTCTTACCTTCAACCATGTGCCACCGTCTTTTCTAAAATAGAGTTTCCCTCAGCTCTGGAATTATTCCTTCGGTAGGTAGAAATAGATTTGACAAAATATGGAAACAATGGAATCAGAGGTTACCTTTTTGTATATAGCATACCTAAAGTGGTGACATGGATATTTTCCGTAGGGGTGTGCGGTTCTGTAGTTAGGTTTGTCTTGTCTATAGTTTTTTCATTCATCTCTGTAGTTGTGAAGATTGGTAACAATTTGTTTTTGTTTTTCTCTTCATATTTGGCTTTCCTGGATGATAGTTATATTGGGTTGTTGATTGGTTCGATTTTATAGCCTCGCTTGATAGCGGGTTGCTACCTTGCTTGATACCTAGTTGCTACGGCCTTGCTTGATAGTTGATTGCTACCACCTCGCTTAAAGGATGGTTGCTATCTTGCCTGATAGTGGGTCTCTAGCTCGCTTGATAGCTGGTTTCTACTGCCTCGCTTGATAGTTGGTTGTTGTTGTTCTATCTCGTCTTTTTCTCTTTTTTTTTCTTTCTTCTTATCTTATTTTTTTTCTTTTTTTTCTTTTTTCTCTTTTTTCTTTTTGTTTCGTTTTCTAAATACATATATATATATATATATATATATATATATAGAGAGAGAGAGAGAGAGAGAATTTATTAGACTATTATATATAACTATGAAGTTGCTATAAAGACTGCTTAGAGGATGGCAAGGTATCAAGAGGGTTCTGCTAGGATTTTTCATTCCTAAGGGGCTACAAGTGTATCCCCCTCGCTGACACACGCGTGAATTCCCTGAATACAATAGGGGGCATCAATGGCTCCTGACACCTGGATGCAAAGAAGAAACATGGAGTACCACACGGTTGATGAGGTGGATTATTCGACGGATCCACAAGAGGGGCAACGCATTTTTCTTCATTCTGTAGCATATCGGTCATTGGCTGTTGACATTCTCTTTCAACCACCTAGATCTAAAATGCTGAAAGTGGTGACAGCTGGGGCCGGTTGGTTTCATGAACATATGAGGTCAGAAGGCTTGGTTAACTGATCGCCAGCTGAGGTGGCAGCGTTTTCACAAGCATCACTTTCGGTAATACCTCTGGCACCGGACCTCAGAAATTCCCCGTTTACCCTCTTTGAACCTTAATATCATGCTTTCCTAGGGTTTCCGTTAACAATGGACTCGACCATTAACTATGTGGGTCTTACAAAAGAAAGGTGGGATGATATGAATCTATGCCATGGATCAGATCTTCTAGAATTGAGATGGTCGTTCTCAGAGTCTACAGGACAAGCTGTGCTTCCTAAAGAATACTTGGAGGATTTTAATGCTCAAATACCAAAGGGTTTCATTGCCTCTTTATTGAGACCATCAGACTAGCAGGATTTCAAATTATCTCATGAGTTTGGTTCAGGGTCCGCCACTCCTGGTACCAACAACATTCGGTGCTCCCTGGAGGGACCTTCGCAGAGGAAGAAGAAGAGAAAGTGCTTAAAAACCATGAAAGAACCCCTTAATCTGATCTGTGTCCAAAACATATATGTATCCCAATACATGGACATGGCAGAAATGGTGGTTGTGGGGAGAGTCAGAGGAAAATACCCTATCCTTGAGGGTTTGGAAAACTTGGTTACTTTAAACTGGTTAGAACTTTTGAATTATAAACCTAAGATTATGGTACTTTCGCGTGGATGGTTCATCTTTAAGCTCAGAATGAAGGTGGATGTTGGTCGAATCTTCCAGAAACACTGAGTTTGGGAAACACACCCATCTTATTCAAAAGTTGGATCCCTATGTTCGATGCCGACACAGAGAAATTTGATGGGATCCCGTCTTAGGTCAGGCTTCCTGGCCTACCATGGGAGTTTTGGAACTGGAATTATTTTAGGGATATACGGAATGCTTTAGGGGCCTTCATAGATGTTGATATTTCCTTCACTCAGACCAAAAAGATGATTGTTTCCATAGTTATGGTTTCCCTAAACATCAGATGAAGGATCAGGCAGGAGTTAAATTTCATCTGGGGATAGGTAAGACACAAGCAGAGATTAGATTATGAAGAGGTGCCTTTCAGATGCCATAGATGCCACAATTATGGACATATGGCAAAGAACTATCTACAAAGATTTAGTATGGCAAAGGATGTACCAAGAAAAAGATCCATAGGAAGAAGCGGTTTGGATGCAGAAGATGGATAGCAAAAAGTGGGTAAAGTTAAGGAAATCCTCGCAGAGAAACAACATGAGTTGGTCTCTGAAGACAACTTTCCGGCCGACTCAGTGAGAGATGACAAACCAAACACTGCTCAACTCAAGCATGAAGAGGGTCTTGTTGATGAAGGACCCTTGGCAGCTCAAGATCATCTTCCAACCAAAACCGAAGGACATCTCTCCCTGGGTAAGAAAGAAGCTCCCTTATTAACTATCTCTTCTCTGGAAGGTTCTTTATTTTCTTTAGCTATTGAGAAAAAGCATCTGTCTGCTTCTTTTTTCCCAAACTCTCTTGGATCACTCCCTCTCAATACTCTAGATCATAACAAACCTCTGTTGGACCATTTCCAACATTGTTCAAAACTAGCCTCCCCACTTTCTTCAAGTTCTTCACCTGGAAGAATTCCCTCCTCCACCTTGGAGAGGAGTCCCATTCATTTTCACCTGAGATCAAGGGACATCCCTGATCTTTTGTTTTCAAGAGAACAAAGAGTTAGTCTTGCCAAAAAACCTCTGTTGGTTTCAAAAGTGACAGGAAGGGGTCTCCCTTCCCATCTCTCTTCAGCACAACACTGAGCTTTATAGGATTTATCTGATGGAAAAAAGAAATCTGTTGTTGGGGCGCTTAGTGCAGCAAGAACCTTGGGAGGGTTTACCCAATGAAAATTTTGTCTCTCAACAGCAGGGGTTTGGAAAGTAGACCTAAAATGATTGCCTTAAAAAGGCTGATATTTTTGCACCAGCTCGATATTTTTATGCTTTAAGAAACCCTGGCGTTGGAGGAAGAGGTTACATATTTTCTAAAACAACCTTCATTTTCTATGATTTTTGTCTTATTAATGCCAGGGGGAATTAGAGAGGACTTGCTATTGGTTGGAAATCGTCTATTGTAAAGTGAAGAACTCTTGGGGGTTTGATTGTGGGATTGGGGTTGAAGGTTTCCATGATGTTCTAAATGAATGTTTTGCAATCATAAATATCTATGGCCCTTAAAGTGAAAGACTATTCTATTGGAACCAGATGAAAAAAAAATATTTCCTTGCTTCGAGAACCTAATTCCAGGGGAGATCTAAATTTCACTCTAGGAAACCATGAAACGTGGGGTCCCCATGCCAGAGGTGATCCTCTTGCATAATACTTTGATCTTCTATTACGAGACTCCCATATCATAGACATTGTCCCAGAAAAACTGTTGAAAAGCAGGTTGAGCCATGTCAAAGTGTTGGAGAGGTGGATTGCACCATCCTCCATTGTCATTGGGAAGAGTAGAGTTACGGGGGTAGAGGTTTGTAGCAGTAATAGTCACACTGCCCTGTAGACACCACTGAGGATCGGACTGGTCATTGCATTTCATTTCGTAGAAAGCTCCACAAGTTTCTCCATTGTTGAAAAGCGTCGTGCTCAGAGCTGCGGTGTTCGTTCCATAGCCTTGGATGTATAAATTACCGTATCCGCACGCACCACCTGTTAAATCAATTTTACAATCGATTAGGGTATTTGAAACCATTATTGATCTAGATCTTGAACTTCAAAGCCAATATTTTTGAAGTCCACAACAAACCGAACACTCTGGCCAATTCTACTAGCGCCATTTAGCTACGAAATAATGTTCACTTTAGGATAAGTAAACTTCACCTTTGATATCTTGATAACTGATATCTGATTGGATATTTAATTGGTGAAGTCTGAGATATCTCCAAATATATAGAATGCACAGCTCGATGAGATGTCCAATTTTATCTCTCGGATGCAAGGATCAAATTTGAAGGGAAATGTTATATTTCGATCCGAAGGGTTAACATTATAATAACCCTTCTATGTTGATAAGTTAAAATATTTGTTTTTTTTTTGAAAATAAAAAATGATATAAAATTTCATATATATAAAACAGTAACCAAAGCATTTAATAGTAAAAATTTCAACTTATAATCATTAAAACATAAAACCATTTCCAAAACATAATATATAAAATTACAATTAACTTGCAATACAGTTATCTTAGAATAGCATTAATCTGGATACTTCAACTAACATTAAAAACTTCTAAATTTTTGTTAATATGTAAAATTTAAAAAATAAAGATATAAGAAACATTAATATATAAAATAAAAATTTAAAAAACTGTTAATATATAAAATTTAAAAACAATTTTAAAGTTTATTTATTTTATAAATTATATATATAAAAAATCTAATAGAATAAAAAAAGATATAATATTCTTTTAACAAATTGTCAATATAATTAAAAAAAAAGCTATTTACCAAGTATTTCAAAAATCATAAATTTATGTAAAACCAAAATCATTTCTAATTTTTAAGAACATATAAAAAAAAGTTTTCTAAATCTTTTCAAAACCATAAATTTATGTGAAACAAAACCATTCTAGAACATAAAAAGCAGGGATGATTTTAAGAACCCCCCCCAAATTTTTATGTAAAAAAAATTGGCGAATCTCCCCAATATATAGGAAAATTTGAAAGCGATTTTATCAATAATATAATATGTATATATAATTTTTTGGCTAATCTTTCATTTTATTATATGATATTGTAAAATCTTGGCGAATCTTTCACTAAATTATAGGATATTGTAAAATCTTGGCGAATATTTTACTGAATTGTAAAATATTGTAAAAAGTTGACGAATATTTTACTAAATTATAAAATATTGTAAAAATTTGGCGAATATTTCACTGAATTATAAAATATTGTAAAAATTTGGCGAATCTTTCATTGATCTATAAAACACATTGAATGACACTCTGCTTGTTAATTATGAGTTCAAGGCTTCTTCAAATGTTGAGTTCAATTGCTCTATTTCAAGTTTTGGTCTCAATACCAAATGGTGGTGGCCTTAATGAAGCCTTGATATCCAAGCAAAGCCGAGTAGATCTTGGAGACATGTATTCTAAATGTGGGTGTTTGGAGGATGCACATAAAGTGTTTGGCCAAGTGCCAAAGCGAAATACAGCCTCATTGAATGCAATGCTTTCAAGATGTGCTCAACATGGACATGGCAGGGAGGAACATTATCAGAGGGGTTCTTCGGGTGGAGATTGTCATTCATAGCTCTGATGACGATAGCATTGCATCTTCTTCTTACTTACAATTTTTTCCTCTACTACTTGAGTTTCTAGAATCTATTTGTAGTCCTCCCTGCAATTATTAGAGATTTCTTCTTTTTCTTCTTTAACAGTCTTGGGAGATGACTTTTTTGAATTGCTTAAATCAACAAAGGAATTGCACCCACAGACTATCCTTCAATAGATTGTGTGGCTACCCTAGACTGTTTTTGATACTTCAAGGCAAGTTTGTACATAGGTTTTAAGCTAGGCATGTTCCTTAAGTATTTTTCTTGGCACATACTTTGAATAACATTATAGTGATTTTGTTGGCATCCTGTAGTGTCGACTATTGGGGGATATCTTATTGTTGTGTCATACTTTTGGACAATGTAACTTTTTTCCATCTAAATTCCTCAACACTAGTACCATATCTAAATGTTATACCATTTGTTGATACCATATCTAAATGTGTCTAGTAGTTGATTTTGATTGTAGATGTTGTATTGTTTGTTGATATTGGTGTGTAGATGTTATTATAACCCATGTTAGAGATTTTATTGCAAATTGTTTTTTTCTATTGATTAGAGTTTCCATGACATGTGGGGACTTGGACCTTCACAAACCGATAAACTAATAGAATCAGACATTATGCATCATTTTGGCCTTCACTAGCCAATTATGCCCATGGAGGCTAGGAAAATTTTGAAATGTAATTATGCCAATTGGACTAGAGGAATGTTGGTCTCGTGCCAATAAGTCTCCTATGATCAATGCATAGGAACCTAGTGCATAGACCATTTTTCTCTTCACGTAGCTATGTAGAGCTCATTTATTTTTCTGAATAACGATAAGTATTTACAAAGAAAATATACAATCAGCATAAACAAATCGAAAAAGTGAAGACAATTAATTCATGCAAATAAAAGGTAATAAAAACTTATTTTCTCGAACCCTAAATCAATGGAAATCAACTAAATCTAATATTGATTCAAGCTACAACAAAGGGTTAAATCAAGCATCAAATGAGAACTAGAAGCATTCAAGGGTCTAACACAATAATTAACCAAAATACATGCAAACTCCACAAATCAACAAAATGTTTCAAATAAAAGCAATAAACAAACCATAAAAATTTGCACAAAATATTTGAGATAAACACCAACATGGTTTCATGTACTTGAATGAGCTCATTCTTGCTTAGCGAAAGTGTAGTCAAATTAGTTATTTATCCTTTAATGTCAGGACACTATCTATGTGAAGAGATAGCTCCTAGGCCTAGCTTTGTCAAATTCCAGTGTCATTTCCTATCACATAAAAAAAGAGACAATGTAAAAGATAAATATAAAAACATCAATCTTAAAATAAACTGCATCAAGGAAATGTATGTCATATCATCAATGTTATAACAAAAAAGTACAATGTAGAATCTATTTTTAATTAAAATGCTAGCTCAAATTTACATATAATGATCACCCGCAAGGGTCCATGGAACACCTATACCAAAATAAGACTCAAGAGTCTCTCATGTGTATTGGATCATATACAATCTTAGGTGAAATCCATTTCCCAATTCACATTCTGGGACTGGTCCTCATTTTCGGCACTCTGAACATGACCTTCTTCGAATGAGCCGTCATTATGATCCTCAACAACATTATGTTCCATATCAAATTCATTAGATAAATTTGCCAGATTATTTTCTCCCCTTCTTTCACAATTTGATCGCGAGAGAGCTACTGCTCTTTCATATGGAAAATTGTCAACCTCATACTTTGTTACATATAATCTTAAGCATGTATCCACATTTTTATCAAGCTTATTCCTCAACTTTGACTTCGAAAATGTTAATGCACTAAACATTCTCTCATCCTCCACTGATCCCAAAATCATGGTTTGACATAAATCTACTAATTTGAAATACTCTGACATATTTTGTAGTAGAAATTCACTACCACTGAGTGTAGTCCATAATTTTGTAATTGCACCATATTCTAGAGCATTATCCAACTTAGAAAATTGCTCCCACATTGTATCAGCAAAGCATTGGGCTTGATCTTTCAATTTTTTTCCATCTAAAATACCTTGAATATGTTCTCCTTGTATCTCGGTCTCTCGCCAAAAATGGCTCTGCAAAATCTTGCATTTAGCTATAAAGTCAACCTTTATAGTTTTTGAACATTGACAATGGTTCCAATATTGAGGGTATACCACAGACGTGGCCTGCAACAATTCATCTCGAGGAAATCGTTCTCTTATCTCTGATGATAGTGATTTTGCAATTTCTATCAAGCTGCGCCTCACTGAAATCACAACATTGTCAAATTGTTCTCTTGACACAGGGCACTCTTTGGTGGTTCTTCCTATTTTTTCATTATAATAAAAAGGAACCATATACCCACGCACTGCCATACATAGAAACCCTTTTTCATAAAACTTCAATAAATTTTCATCATTTTCAATATTGATTATCTTAGCCCAATTTGTAAATGCTAGACCTGTAAAAGAATCTGCCATCATATACAAATTATCTAATGCAAGGCATGCTAGTTTTCTAGCATTTGTGTATTCAGCAATATACATCGTGCGACTCTGAGACATCTTCATGAGGCTATTCATTTCATGAAGCAGAGGAAGAACTCCAGCACATGTTAAATATGTCTCTATATCAGTTAATAGAAAGAGAAGAGTTTGAGCTTTTTCTACACTTAGGCGATGTTCATACATCACCCCTACCAAGGATGCATATTCATCGAATAGTCTTTGAGCTGGTCCCTTCAGTGAGATCCATCTTGTATCAACATCTTTTAATAGTTTGTTTCCATTTGTAACACCGTCGGCAAATTTTTTAAACTCTGAAAACCGTTTGGGACTCCGACAAAAGTATGCATGAACCTCACGTACAAGATATTCAACTTTGAAACCAATGGAAAGTTGCTCACTATTTTAAATGCAAGATTCATTCTATGAGCCATACAATGAATACCAATCATATACGGTGAAGTTGAGAGTTGTAGTCTAGCACAAAGGCCATTCCTTTGTCCCTGCATTACTGATGCTCCATCTACTCCAATGCATACCAACTTTTTTGCGATCATTGAATGATCCATACCACCAGTTTCCTTCAAAGTATTAATAACAAGTTCATAAATGTTTTCTGCTGCAGAACTTTTGCTCATTTTATGAATTCCAAGTAGATAGGAATTCCTGATATGGTAATTGACTGTATAAATTCTCATGCAAATCCATGCAGTATTATCAACAGTTGTAACTTCATCCAAGGACAGTGACAAAAATGTTGCATTCACAATCTTCTCTTTCATATCATCCTTTTCTACTTGAGCTAGATATTTTCCCCATTCCCAACCACTCGTTAAAGACCAATGAGAAGATGGAAAATTTGGCACTTGAATAAAAGATAGATATTTCATCATTTTGGATAATCTGTCATAGGACGACCATTGGATAGGATGTGAAATACAGTGCTTAATTGTATCGACTTCGATAACAAATTTTTTTCCATCATCTTTCCGAATTGAGAAGTGATGGTTCCTCCACTTTCATCTAGTTTTCTCTTATTTATTAAGTATTTATTGTATTCCTCTTCACATTGGAGATGTCGGCTAACAGATTTCCATCTAGCAGTAGATTTCTTCTCATCATTTCCAGTTTTATTATCATACACCTTCCCAACATGCTTCTCTATTGTGTCCAGCTTCATTTGCAATTTCACTACCTTGCCAAGTTTCCAACTACATGAAATGCATTTAACTTCTCGTGAGGTCTCATTCTTATTTGTTGGAGGTATCGGTTCAATAAATGGGAATCTTGATACCCAATTAGATTGGAATTGTCTCCCGAAGTCCCATCGGCCTTTTTTCCTCTTCAGTGAATGGTCTATGTCACCTTGCAAGGAAAAATCTTCAACATTTGAGCTACCAATTTCTGATGAAAATGCATTTGCCTCACTTTGATCACTAGAGGAATGTATTCTACCATCCATTGTATGTTTTGCAGATGCATCCTCCAAAGTGTTGACATCTCTCTCACCGATACCTTGCTCAAGAGAGCTTGAACCATGAATATGACGTGGATGATTGGATTGATGTTTTTGAAAATATGATATTACATCCTTTTGTCTTAATGTTTTATTTTTCTCTCCATGATCCATGTTTGACATCTTGTTTCTTACTTAATGTTCCACAATTGATATTCCAAATCAATATAGAAACCAGAAGGAGGCCTGCATGAGAAAAATGATATAAAATTAGTACAACTGCAATTCCCTATGAGGAGGTTGGTCCTCCATAATTGCACCAAAAATATACTAAGTGATTAACCTAGGGGCCACTAGAACAACAGGGAACAAACAACAAACCACAATAAAAAATTTCCTAAGGTTGTGGTGATGGGGTCCCTTGTGCTCCTGATGAACTCACCTCGCTGCAGCCGTGACTGGCTGCTCGGGAGAGTAGCCACTTTGAAGAAATTTTGATAAAAGGATGTGTTTTAAAAAGATTTTTGAAAAATATAATCAAACAATCCTATGGCTCTCTAGACTCAACAAAAATAAAAAGTGTCCACACATTAAAAAATTCCCTAGATATTTCAAGCAAGCAAACTTACTCTTCCAAAGAACCGAAGCTCAGTGAAAAGCTGGATTGTAGGGTCTTCCGAAACTAGTAGTTGTTGAGGGATGTTAGGCCTCAGACAATTGCTAGCAGCATGCTCTATGACTTGCATACTTATTTCTTGAAGTAGTCTATCATTATTAGCATCTGTGACCAAATTGGGGATCCGTTGAGTAATTTTGTGAATGGATTCCATTATGTTCCTTGGTGGCTCCTTGAGTAAAGATTGTTAGAAGGAGACTAACTCTCTCTATATATCCTCATGTTTAACTAGCTTATTGACTTGGCTACTAAGAAGAGAACTAATATGATTATGATGTTAATATTGGATCATTGATCGATGAAATAATTTGGAATTTTTTTCTCCTTTCAACCATATAATTTGGGATTTATGCTTCCAAAAGGTTTCCTCTTGTCTCTGTCACATTTCTATTTGGGATTGGAGAGAGACATACAGTGAACAACTTGGGTACTATTGATATCTAGTGAACAACATTTCCTAATAAAATTCTATAAATTTGATGCACATATTATGAATAAGGAAAAAGGGACATTACCTATAGGCATACTACATTGATTCACGTTAGGGCCTACAAAGGTATTGAAACCAGTAGAAGCTGATGTGGATGGTGCAGTCATGGTGCTCATGACTAGCATGGTTGCGGAAGCACTTGGTCCTACAACAGGTGTGGAAATCCAAGTACTAGGGATCTGATATAACGGTTGAGAAGCATGAGGTGGTGCAAAGTTGGCTGTATTGCTAGGTCCAACAGTAGGTGTAGGAATAGATGCCATCGTTGTTGAACTTGGCATACCTAATGTACCAGTATGGAAACTGAAAGACAGAGTGGACACAGATGTGGTTTGTGCCTGACTTGGTGTAGCAATAAAAGAAGGATTTACCGTGTTAGTGTTCATACCTAAAGTGGGAGTTTGGGGAACTCCCTGTTCACCTCCTAGATTAGACATCAGATGTCCGGGTAAGGAATTGTCTGCACTGAAATGGGGTTGCTGGAAACCAACAGGTGACAGAAGCGGAATTCTAGTATTGGTTAAAGGAGGATTGAAAGGAGTGCTATACTTTGCAAATGTAAGATCTTCAACCTCAACTGAACTAAAGTGTCGTTGATCTGTGGTACCTGGTAGTGGTTCCTCAGGAACCTCTATTTCAAGGTTTTCTGTTGCAAGAATTTCTTCAGGAAATTTTGTTTCAGGAGTAGTTTCTGAAGAAATACCGGGGTTTACCCGCTGTTGTCTGGCTGGCTGTAAAGGTTCTGTTCTAAGTGGTGGAAGGTTTTGAAACCTCCTCGATCTACGAAGCTCTTGATTCTCCATGATTATAAATATAAAATAACAGACTAGAACCTGGTGGCCACTACAACTAGGGGGCAAACAGCACGCCAACTAAAAAGTCCTAAGTATACAAACCAGGCAAACAAAGATGCCTTCCGGAGAAGAGTCTGGGATGATGAGGGCCCAGAACAGATCAACGAAGGAAGAAAGATAGTTACCCGGGGTCCAGAATACAATGACTAAGGGTGCAAGCGTTGGAATCACCCAACCGCCCTCCCAAAGACCTGCAAGGGATTTCCTCCCACGTCTGTCTTAGGTACAACAGATATACCCTCTGCTGTCACCCGTGTATGAACCTAGAGTCAGATACTAAGGATACCACAACACCGAAAACTCTTGGGGGAATAGTCACCGGTCGAATCAGAAAGCGTGGGCAGGGTAGCTAAGCCCAAAACTCGAAAGAGTCCCCAATACGCAATCCAATCCTGGCGTATGCTCGAACAGAAAGTAGGAGGAGTATTCCCAACAATCTGATCTCGCAATGACCTACTGCATAGATCCCAGGCATGTTTTGAGTGAAATGGGTTTACCTGTGATAGTCTCACTACGATTTTTGCATAATGTGTGATCTTGAGTGGTTTAAGGTGATTTAAACTCAAGATCCTAACCAAAACTAGTTGGTGTAGTGTACCCTAAAAAAGAAAAATGTTTCTATTTCATTTTATTAAAAAGTTTTTAGGGTTGTTATTACTCAAAAAGGGTAGTGCTTTTGTGTGGCATGGTTGCAACAAGGAAACAAAAGTGCCATAGAATCAAAACTTTCTACAACAAATCTCTTTTTCATTTTTTCATTTACTGGAAAGAATAAAAGAACAATCAACTAAATTATGATTCAATAAACTGACCACAAACAATGTTTAAGTACAAGAATCAATCACTAAACAAAGTGCTGGAAAATGGACTAAATCGAATGCCAAAGAAGGATCGATTTTAATGCAAACCTACAACTTAAAATTGAGTTGGAATAAATCTATTCTACAGGAATGAATTATACTATGATCAACCTAACAGACTAATTGGCACAGAAACAACCACTGTTTTTATTTTATATTTTTAACTCTAATCATACTATAAAGTATAGACAAAAATAAAAAATGACTATAAAGGGTCTAAATGCAAACATGTAATAGCAAAATCAGTCAACCTGAGACACAAATGCAAGGAATAATACTAAACCTGACTACAAATCAATGAATTCAATCAATAAAAAAAGTAGAATTATCCTACAACTTCCGGAGGAAATGCATTGAACGAAATCAACACACATCAATTATAGAAGACATAAAACCATAATATAAAATCTCAACCAAAAGACAGAGTGCAGGAATAAAATAGTGTGCAAGAAACAAAGTACGAGTAAATGGAGATGAATTTTCAAACTAAAAAATCAACCAAAGGAAATCAAACTAATAGTATTCTTTAAGGACAGAATGTCATTCAGGAAATAACAAAATATAAAATGGGATAAAGATTTCCTCCCACGAGTATTAATTACTTTGCAAAAACATTTGCAAACCTCTTAGAACTCTCTTAGAACAAAGCTTAAACAAGCAGCTGGTGGATACCTGTGTAACATCTGTCAACAATAGTTCATTCTTTGAGGATAGAATGGCATTCAGGAAAATAATAAAACATAAAATAGGGTAAAGGTTTCCTCCCAAGAGTATAAATTACTTTGCAAAAACATTTGCAAACCTCTTAGAACTTTCTTAGAACAGAGCTTAACAAGTAACTGGTGGATACCTGTGTCACCAGCTTGCAATTGCATTGACTAAATACAAGGTGTCACCCCTTCCAGAAGTAAAACTATGACTGATTGGCTTGCAGGATGAGGAATATGGTGGACACTGGCCCAGGATTCCTCCTGCAGAATCTATTTCTTATGGAGGGATACACTTTCCACTCATGCATGCTCAGCCTTATCATCACAATCTTAATCCTGTATATAATAATTACTTCTTGCTGATTATTTGTCTTCTTAATACTTAAATAACAATGAGATTCTAGATTTTATATGGCAGTAGAATGGCAGCTAACTATTTTTGGTTTCTGAGAAATTTTATTGTTCGTCATTTCATTTGAACTTTTAGGACATGATGGCTGCTCAACAAGCAATGTCTCAGCAATTAATACCTCATCAGCCTTTAATGCCAGACCAGCAGTTGATGTACCAACCTCCATAAGTGAGTAATATTTAGATTAAAATGTTTGGAACATAGACAAAAACATTTAAGAAATGCTTTTGATTTATGAATTTAATATTGAGAAATTGGTCAGACATATGCCACTGATAGCTGGTGATAAAAGAATGTACATGGAGTCCATTTATACAGTCTGAGAGGGTCTCGTTAAGAACATGTGTTTCCTCCTAGTAGGTCATAGGTTCAACTTCAAATCCAGAGGGGGGTAGGGTATGTATACCTCCATAGACTTTAGCAGTCAAATCGCTGTGTGGAGGGGGGGCCTTGTCCCACAAACAAGGGGATCTCACACACCAAAATTGGTGTCTGACTAAAGTGTGGCCTTAAAAATAGATTATTATTAGTAGTAGTATTACTTCAAGCCAGTATCCGAGTTTGGTATGAAAAACAGGGTATACTGGAATACATTATGAGTAAATAAAATGAACCAAAAGGAGATAGACAATGATTTCTTATGATAAATGTCAGTTCTTGCATTTATACTTATATACTGACAAATCTATTGGAAAAACTGGAGTCAACTGTTGTGTCCTTCATATAGAGTAAACATTTAGAGTGAGGAAGCAATCTATTCGTGAATGCCTCCATTCTATGTGGTTATGTGATATTTTTTTGTCTTTGCCTTGAAATCTAGAATAGAAGTTATGGAAGTTGAAATCCAACTTACATGAAGTAAGATGACATACCATGAAAATGCTTTCACAAGAAATGCGGAGATATATGTGAAAATATATTTATGTGGAGTAAGAAGCTATGCATCATTCTTGATTGTTAGATATCTTGGACGGTATGTTTCCTAATAGAATTTGATGCTGAAGTTGTTATAGCTTTCAGGTTCTTCTAAATAATTCCTCAGGCTCACCCAAGATTTTATGTACATTCATTTCTCTTTTTAACCAGCCAAACAGTTTGTAAGTGCAATGCTGATGCCGGGACTAAGGTGAGAGCAGGGTATGGCATGCTACCAGGCATCGGTGATTGTGTATAAGAGCAGTTGCTTACTTCAAGTTGGTGTTTCATCTGAATCTGCTAGTGTGTCATCTGAATCTGCTATAGTACAAGGAGAGGCTCTGTCAGTTGATGCCCCCAAACTTGTACAGGGCTCCCTCTGCCAAGGAATTTGGAGATCTAGGAAGCTTAAGTAGCATTGATGTTGAGTCATTTGATAGTTCATGAACAGCAAGCCCTAATAAGGATCAAATGGAACCGTTTAGTATTTGCATTGCACTTGGAATATTTCAGTATTTTCTGATTCAGTTTGAGTAAGCATTTGGAGTGCTGATGCAGATAATTACATGGCTAATCCTGCTATTTATAAAGAGGAGACATTTAGAGTAAGGCAGCAGTTGCCACTTGTGAATGCCTCCATTCTATGTGGTCATGTGATATTTTTTTTTGTCTTTTCCTTAAAATCTAGAATAGAAGTTATGGAGGATGAAAATCAATTTACATGATGTTAGACTACATTCCATGAAAATTGGTTCACAAGAACTGAGGAGATAAATGTGAAAATCAATTTATGCAGAGTAAGAAACTATGCATTATTCTTGATGTTCGACATCCTGGACTGTATGTTTCCTAATAGAATCTGATGCTGAAATAGTTATAGCTTTCAACTTTCAAGTTTCTTCCAAATAATTTCCTGGGCTTACACAATGTTAGTTTTATAGCAGCATAACCAAGATCACTAAAAGAATGGCAAAGCACGGAAACAAAATGAGTGTGGAGCTCGTTTAACCACGATGATAAGAACAATCATCTCCCAACCATAGACAAAGCTATTTGTCTCCCTCGAGCTCACACCTTCCAATAGAGAACAATGTGCATCTATATAGTAGTAGCACAAACCCAAGAAAAATAAGAGAGAAACTTCTCCAATAGTGGAGAACCCCAAAAAATCAGTCTCCTAGCTGCAGAAGCGAACCTCTCTTAGTAGAGTGAACTTGTCTTGACTCAGAAACCCCTTTTTTCCTTAGATCTATCGTACTTTTCCATTCTCTACTTTGACTTTCACAGAGGTTGATATCATACTATTCCATTCTCTACTTTGACTTTCACAGAGGTTGATATGTTAGTGCTTTCCCTACCTGTTTTTGTTGCCAGCAAGAATAGTAATGTTGTTTGTGGGTGTTTCCTTTGTGGGTTGGGTGGGAGGGCATACTACATAGGCATGATTTACAATGTTATGTATTTGCAAGCCATTGTTTAGTAATCTATATATAGTACATATCATACCATATTCTTGGTCTCTAATTAACTATAATATTTCTCCTCTAGTGTAGTGTGTAGAATCTCACACTGAAAAGCTCCAGGGGTTCCCATACTCATTTTATCTCTGACCAAAAATATATTTTGAAATATTGAACTTGAAGCATGTCCCTTTGCCAATGGAGTGTCTTGAATGTCTGTCTTTTGGCAAGTAAAGGTTGTGGATGCTTTTGTGAAGATGAGGGCTCCACTGTTACTCCATGATTATTAGGCATCCATATTCTCACCATGACTCGGGAGGTCCACACTGTATCTGTGTATGACAAATAGTGCAATGTAATTGCAGGTCCTTGCTACCAATTGCAAATTCTATATGGAAAGAATCAACTTGTACCAATATGACATGTTGTCTGGCACTGCATAAACACTAGCCATAGCAAGTCAGCGACTTCAATGCTAGTGCTGGAAGGTGTTGATAGACAGTTTCCTCTCAGTTTTTGAATTCATGATATCATAAGGCTGACTATGTAAAAACCGTATTGTTTTATTGTAGAGTCAATTTATTGATGTTTTCAGCCAAACCTATAATGAATTACTAACATCATTGACAGATCTATAAATATGAATCTTTATTTTACAAAGTTCTATTCATCTATACCATTTATAGATCAAATCAAAACTATCTTGCATTCTTTTCATTGTATCGACCAAATTTAATAGGTGTAACATACACTTGCTCACTCAAATTTAATTCAAGTTGATATCAGAACATGACATGGGCAATCCTAATTTTGATGTTGGAAGATTATTTTGATTGACTCGGTGCGCCCAACAGCTCAAACCTAAATCCATGCTTACGAGGCACCCACCTTCTCACTGTGGCTTGGAAAGTCTGCACTCGTTGTTTATAGAGGCTTCATTTTCATTTTTCTCCTCCCTAAATGTTACAGGGAGTAAAATCTGAAGTTGCAAACAATCTGGATGTGAAGATAAAATCCACCCAAAAGTTGCTTTAAAAGTTCATTGAGAGGTAGCTATCAGTGCAAAATAGTTCTTAGGAGTATTAGATTTCCCAATGCCTTTGAAGTAGAATAATCTAGCTTCCTTGTATGTTGAACAGTGAGATCACACATTTGCTGCTCACTCAATTTAACACGTAGTTTTCAGTTAAACTTAAAAAATATGTCAACTGATGCTGAATTTTATTATGTCCAGGTACAATTTGTAATGTGATGTTTCATTTTTACAGGAACAGTGTATACAATTAAATTTTCTTGCTCATTACATTGTGGGATTTTGCAGCAATGATCATGAGGTTAGGTGGAAGCTAGAGTATCAATCAAGAATGATCAGGCTGATTGCTCATGAGCTTAGATATCATCCTCAGAATAGCCAGATTTTCTCAAAAACAACACTTTTTGATTAGATACAGCCTGGGGGATGTATCTTTATTGGTTGGTCTCTTATATATGTATCAAATACTAAAGCTGATCAGTACTCTGTTCTTGTTATGCCTAGCTATATTTTGACAAAATAAGTGTTTATTAAAAATCTTTTCATGGCCATCAGATGGATTTATGCTTGGTTTGAAAGAATAAAGACGAGGATCTAGCTATAAAGCACAGACAAATACAATCAAGAATAGAGTTTAAACAAGTTGCTTCTTCAGAGGGTTTGAACATGAATAAGATAAACCTAATTTTAGTTATCTGCTAAACTTGATTATAGAATATATTCTTCTCATACAGTTAGGATCAATTTTGCACCAGTTTGGTTAGCTACCTAACTATAAAATTGTGCCTGGGCTCTGCATCTAGTGATAAAATTCATTGAAGTTTAGTTGACATCAAAATTTAGAGACCAAATTAAATTTTGAACTATCGGAAATTAGTTAGTGATATACTGAATGATTGATGGAGCTTATTTAACTTAGGGTTGTTTTACACCATCTGCCATTCATGTCAGAAAAAGTAAGATTCATTTTTGCAGAATATTTTGGAAGTCAAAGATAAAATATAACAGATGGAGATATACTTCAAGAAGCCGCTAGAGACCTAGTGTTAATGAAGTTATTTGACTTCGCCTGTGGGGCGTTGAAGTATTGGTGGGGTTAAAAAAGTGATAGTTGGTCTGCCAGGTTTCCTTTCCCAACTTTATGCCCTACCTATATGGGATGCGTTTAAGGGATGAGCCTATGTGCAAGTCCCAAAAGACCTTGGTCAAATAGATACTAGATTCTTTCTTTATATTGCAAGATCAACAGCTTTTGAGGGATCACTTTATGGTGGACTTCAGTAACATATTTTCTCTGGAGGTTTGGGTGCAATATTGAGTACTTACATGCTATTCTGAACAAAAGGATTAGGGATAACAGATATTTGTAGAAATACTTTCAACACAAATTCTTTTGATTGTTCTTTGAGCGGAGTTCAAGTTGGCTTCCGCCTGAAAGGGCATAGTAATTGTTCATTACTAGTGGAATAGCTTAAGGTCAAGGAAAAATTGTTCCAGTATGATACTAGATTTCATCAAGAATTAGGAAACACTTGGAATCCTACTCCAAAAATCAAACTTCACCAACTATGGGTATACTTTTTTGTTAAATTAGAATAGGAATAGGTAGAAATTGGACTAAGTGATTATGGTTCAGAGTCCTGAAATATTAGTTGAGATGAGTAAAATGACAAATTTGGTTTTTCATTGACACCTCTAATTCTGTGCCTTTGCTACAGGCGCGTGAAAAGTTTATGTCATTGAGAAAAAGTACAAGGATGGACATTGTTTCAGAAACAGAAGAGGTAAGTATGACATATTGTGATCATGAGATTAAGTAGGAATGATCACAAAAGGTTATGCATTACTGATGTGTTCTCTAGTTTATAGATTGTGGTCAACTTTGAATGCAGGATTTGCGCAATGGAAGGGCAGCATTTGAACAAGCCCGCTTCAATCTAGTATGTATGACTTCACTCGCCTGTCATGTTGATTCCCACATAACTTGTACCATCGTTTAGAATCTTAGATACAGTCTTATTTGCCACAAAATGCAATGTTGCTGCATCTAGTTAAATTGTTCACCTTTGAGTTCATATAAGTAAACTGTATTTCAAAAGTGCAGGTGACTACTCTTTCAAACATTGAGGCCAAGAAAAAATTTGAATTCTTGGAAGCTGTGAGTGGAACAATGGATGCCCATCTATGCTATTTTAAGTAGGTAACTCTAAAAAAGTGATAATGCAGTTTCCAGGAACAAAACCATACCCAAAACCCAGGAAAAGAAAAACCCCATAGGGGGATCTGTGTTTTGTTTTAAATATGTCCAGATCACAAAATTTGGTTCTGGAAATATTTTTTTTGGACTCAAAACAGGGGTTCCAAGTTCTAAGGGCGAGTTATAATAAAAGATTTCGAAGTTGGACAGCATTAAGAATTTGGGGATTAAACTCAGAGCGGATGCATGGATCGAAATGAAACACGCAGGGTCTAAAATGGCAACAAAAATTGAATTGCAGAGATTTCACATTGTCACATACCTCTTAATGCTCGAAACCCTTCCGAGAATCTGAAATGTACAGCCAAAGCAGTTTGCAAACCTCCAGATACACGCTACAAACTGGTAATCTTTGATTCAGCATGGGTGATGCTAGGGGTTTTATTGACACTCTGGCAGCTAAATCGCAGGCGAATCGGACTCCAAAAACGGTATATCTTCAAATCGAGGGCGAACCATAACTCCAAAAAAATCCATGCCAAAATCGAGGGCGAACAACAGCTCCAAAAAACAGCCATGCCAAAAATCACGGGCGAATGAGTTTCCAGGAAACACCATCCCTAAAAATCGAGGGCGACTGGTGCATCCAAGGAAAAATCACTGAAAATAAACTGGGGAAAATCAATTTTTCCCTATTTCTTCCACAAAAATCACGGGCGACTGGTTTCTCTTATAAATTCTTCCTAAATACGATTTTGGCTATATAGTTTTTGAATATTTACAAAATAATAAATAGTGGGCTATTAAAATTAATTCTCAAAATCCTCTTTTACTTAAAAATTCGCCCTAAAAAAAATTGTAAACCTTCTAAATTCGCCATTGGGCTAAATTTCGCCCATAAAATCATCCCTGATAAAAAGAGAAGCTTATTAAATCTTTCAAAAACATAAATGTATATGAAATAAAGCCAATTCCAGAACATAAAGAGAATCTTAGCTCATCTTAGTTATGAATTTATTGAGTCTTTTTTAAGAAATAATGGATATCTTTTCAATTTTTAGACCCAATTTTTCTATGTAATTTACTAATATAATTGTGAAAAAAACAAAATTTAATATGTAAATTTTCCAAACATAATTTTATGTTATCAATATATCTATGTATAACTTATGCACTTTCATCTTGGGCATTAATAGAAACCACCCACAATAGAAGTATAAAAAAAAAAATTCATAAAAAATTGTAAATTGATAAAAATATTTATTCAAAAACAAATTGAGAGAAACATAGGCAAAAACAAATTAATAAAAATATTCTGCAGAAACATAAGCAAAAGCAAATTAATAAAAATATTCTGCATATCCTTACTAACATTACTATTGATCACAATCTATAAATAAATGAAAAAATAATTCCTAAATTTAGGATGCTAGATTTTATAAAAATTTAAAATAAGTTAAATTTAAATTTACCAGACTCACTTAATATGCTTTGCAAAAACAAATCCAATAAAAGTAATTGATTTCCAATTTCAATCACCTCAGACTTCCAAGTAAACACTGAATTAGAACTGAAAACAAATAAATAATTAAATTTTATTTTAAAAATATATATAAAAATAATTTAAAATATCACAAATTTGAAATATAAGCATATGCTCACAGAGTCACATACTCAATCCCAAAACCCAATAAAACACCTATATAAAATAAAAACTAACGAAATATTTATGAAACCAAATGAAACCACGCATGTCCATATTAAACATTCAGAGCATATAAGAAAAATCTGATTCTTGAGCGGGATCCATGCTCTCAAGCAAGACCCAGTTAAGCTAAAAATTACAGAGGTGATAAATCATAAAAAACAAACCATTGGCATAAAAGAATGAATGCATTCTATGGGCTTTCCAGACTAAACATAAATAAAATAGTGAAGATAAGTCTTCACTGATTGTAAAAATGAAACCTTCTCCTACGTGATCATATTTGCACAGAAAATAGATACATACAATTTTACAAATATAATGCTCTAGCTGGTTATGACATTCCCAAACAAAAACTGCAGAGACTGATCACACGAAGATCTTACCAGAGGGCGAGGAGTATTGTAAGATTTGTACGGTACAACGATCAAATCCATACAGAGGTCGGATAACAGAAGGCTGGGCGTTCTTCAACTCTGATTCCTTAGAACCAAGGTAGATGTGAAACATTCAGCCAGAAGACCTCTGATTAATGGAGGACGTGTTAGATGCAGTAAAGAGCAACACACTTCAATGCCCAATTCCAATCCTTTGGATCTGAGTGCGTTGAGTGAGTGGTTAAGGATATCATAAATAACATAGCTATGCAAAATTGCTTTACATGAGCTTTTTCTAAAAATGTTATATTATTGTAATTATTTTAAAATAAAAATAGCAACATTCTTTTATGATATGTAAGTTTTTTTTAAGGTAGGTAGATTAAGAATTTATGAAAAATTTGATATATTAATTTAATATTTTTTAAAATAATAATTTCTTTTATAATGTAGATAAAAAATCAATGAAAAGTATGAGTATGATATATTATAGGAAATTTCATACTGATCATAATGATGTCTGGCAAATGAAGAAACAGACACAGCAGAAGATATTATATTGGATCTCCAATGTATATGGTATTGGCCGGTAGAGTTTTAGAAATGCCCTTCATAGTTTCAGACTGAACAGATGCTGATGGTGTTGATATCGATTCAGTTGAAGATTGGATGGGCGCAGTCTCCCCGATATGGTTAGATCTTTGTGCAGCTTGCAACTTCGGTTGCCTTCGATTTTTTCTGTATTTTCGGTTCATTATGAACCAAAAATATACACAGTCTCATCACTAACTTATTCAAATTTCTCTAGCTCAGCTTTTATGTTTTTCACTTCTTTTCGTGAAGGGTTCTTCAAACCCTTATTGAATATGTCTCCTAGAATCTCGATCGAGATACTAGAAGACATATTCAGTAAGTGTGTGGAGAACCCTTCAAGAAAAGAAGTAAAAAACATAAGAACTCAACTGGAGAAATTTGGAAAAGTTTGTGATGAGAGTGTATATTATTGGTTCCTGATCCCGAAAATACAAAAAAAAAAATATCGAAGGTAACCGAAGCTGCAAGCTGCACAAAGATCTAATAAAACTACTTCTTATCCACAAAGAATTTATTATTTTCCTAAGAAATATATATTTCATCAAGGCATTACTTATCATGCATTTTGACATCTTACAAAAAACATAAACTAGAAACTTCTATTAACCAGCTGATAACTAATGTAATTGTACCCAAAAGCACTATGTACAACCCAAGTGGCACATGCAGGCTCCAATAATAAGACTAGCATTAATAAAAATTCAATTGCATTTTGTTATTAAATTTGTGTTACTAAATTTGCAAGCAATTTATTATTTATGAATATGAATATGAATATAAAAAAGAGAAAATATTTACTAGAAAATATAGAACTAACTGAAATATTAAAATAAATGTATCTTCACAATCAATGATGAAATACACATGTTTTATATAAAATTGATATTTTTATAAATATAATTTCACAAAGTCATCAACATATACATAAAAGAAAACTAATATAAACTAGCATCTACTCATTTTAATTTTGGCTCTATCATATGCTTAGAGGGACTAGGGATTTGATCCATCTCGACATAGTCATAGTTAAAATAGATCTACGTTATTGGGTAACAATGTAACAATTGACAATGCCTTCCTTTTATATGTAAATAAAAATCCAACAGTTATTTTGACCATATCATCAACTTTATTTTAATAATAAAAACTAACTTCTTAAACAAACTATTAATTGGAAAATTAATATCCATTAATATCTTCTTTTTTAAAAGTTAAAATCCATTATATTTATTATCCCAAGAAATAATAACAATATAATTATTAAAATAAAAAATAAATAATTAGAATTAAGTAAAATGAAAAACATATATTGGTCTCAAACGCCCTAAAACTACTTTGACTAAAAGATCGCTTTCCTAAAAAAAAATAGGTTGGTTGTCGAATATCTTGAGGCCTTTCACATATAAATTTTACCATTTCCAAAAAATAAATAAATATATACAAATAAACTAAGTTGATTTTGGTAAGTAGCAATACTTTATTATATAGCGAGAGAAAAGCAAAAAATAAATTTATATTTTTAATAATATTTAATTTTATAAAGTAATAATATTTTGACTTTTAGAATAAGAAATGATAAAAAGTTGTTAGATCAAATATGTTGGATATAGGGTCAAAGATTGGGACTTTTAGGTTACTTTGGGGTGGTAGATTAACTCTCCTTAAAGCACTTATGATGGGGACGTATGGCAAATTGAGAATTCTTTCTTATATTTGAAGATACAAATATGGATTGAGAATTCTTTCTTATATTTGAAGATACAAATATGGATTTAGGATCTTAAGTCATTATAAAGAATATTCTGCAACATATGTTAGTATTTCTAAAGTTAGAAATGTGGTGTTTATTTCATATTCTAAGGATGTTACAGGTTTTTTGGACGGTGCTACTAAAGATGGTTATTATGCTACTGGGGCAATACTATGTCTTAACAAAGATCACTTGTTCAAATTCAAATTGAACTGTGGGTAGGGTTCCAATACTAAAGCTAAGCTATCGGCTTTGTGGTGTTTATGCTGAATTGCTTTGTTTTTCGGGACTGACACTTTAAAAATTTATGGTGATTCTATGGTGGTGGTGAAATGGGAAAAAAACCCATACAATTTGCAGGTTTTGGCTCGCTATAATTGGTGTTGAAGGACAAAAGAACTATTATCTTCATTTGTCACTATGGAAATTTACCACATCTACTATGAACTCAATATGGACGTTGACAGTTTATCTAAAGTGGCCTTAGATTGAGAAGAAGGAATTTTATGTTGGGAGGAATATGTTGAAAACTCCTTGATAAACTGTGGACTAGTGGTTCTCTCAATCCTTTTTGTGTAAGTGATGGATTCCATCATCACTTAATTCTGTTTCTTGGTGATGTTTCTATGTTTTCGGCTATCAGATAACTTAAAGTTTCTATTGTCTCCTCTTTGACGACTGTCATGATGTATTATTGGTTATGATTGTCCTCGACATGTTTTGACGAACTCTTTTGATTGATCATTTATTTATTGGACGATAATACAAGAAGATGTACTTTTTTATTCTCTGTGAATAACAAAAGTATGGTTTTTCAGTTCTATAAAAGATGGGAAATTTAAACAAAAAACCAATGATACATTATTAGTATTTTTTATTAGTGTTCAAGACGACTTGGTTAATTGCAATAAAAGTCACACCAATTAGCAATAATATATAACAAATATTATCTAGGACTCCACCAAACTCAATATTAATAGTCCCTACCTAGGGATGATTGTTTTTAGTTTCATTATTTTCATTGAATGACATTTAATTTCTTAACATGCCTGAAGTGTAATTATGGTTTCGTTTTTTTTTTATATTTATTTTAATTTCTATTGATATTATCTTTTGAAAAACTGATTTGTTCCATACCATAAAAATAATGATTAAATAAATAGAGAAAAAAATAAAACTCATATATGAATCTAAGGAGGAAAGTTTTCATTTTCTTATTGCAGGAGCTAAATTCTCCACAAAAATAGTCGGGCTCTCCTCATTTGCAGTAGAGAATAATAATCTCTGTGAGATGGGTGCACCTCTCAGTGAATTAAAAAATTACTAATTTTTGTAACTAGTAGTGCCTCTAAATTAGTCGAGGAATTTGCTTCTTTATGGCTTGGTGCTCCATGTAGTTAGTTGGGTCCATCTTTTTGTAATTGTTGTGTGTATGGTTCACCTATGGAGTGGGATTAGTAATTTATTTTTTGGATGGAATAAGTTGCCTTGGTATATACATGGCACATATCTAATAATAAAGTTATGATGGTGTTATTCCTATTTTTCTTTTTACTCTGGTAAGTCTACTTATTTTCAGGCAAGGCACAATCATGCAAGTCTGTTTTTTTAACTCTAGTAAGGCATGGATATCCATTATTTTCATTCTCTATAACATTTACTATGCATAAATTACACATTTTTATTTATTAATGTTGTGAATGTTTTGTTTCAGTGGACTCTTTTATAGTGGGTGTGAAAGAGGGAAAGATAATTGTGGTCATAGAAGCAAATCATGTGCACCTTGCAACAAAACTCAACAAATTGGGGTATAGAGCAGAGTTGTTGTGCATGGAAGATTAAAAAGGGCATTGATAATAAAAGCAAAGATAAAGAGGCCACGACTAAGAATAAAATGGAGAAAAATCACTTGGCTAAGAAGAAAATGGACACAAATGCAACAATTACCATAGTTTTGTATCATGTGAATCCACAAAGTGAGAAATGACCTGATGAGGGGTAACCATATTCATACAATATTGTTAGAGACTAGTATCCTTGAGTATTCCATTGTCTGCACTATTAGTATTATAATTTTTATGTAATATGCGTTGTGCTTATATGATCCCATCAAACTGTAGTATTTCTAGTTACTGTTTCCATCAGAGAAAGACATCTCTATTGTTTCATCATAAATGTACTTGTTGGCCATGGATTTTCAGCTACTATTGACATGAGATCGAGATCATTAAAAAAGTATAGAATTTTGATTATCAAAATGGATGAAATGTAATGGTAAAGAATTTCAATTTCATATCGAATAAGTTGTATCTTGAACTCATTAGTGCATAAACATATGACATGAAATAGTACTAAAGTATCATAAATACTTTGAATTATTATAAACAAATTTTGTTATTGTGGTTATTATATGTTATGAATGTTTACTTTTGAAAATAAAACTTCATTTAAAAAATTTAAGAATGTAGAATCCATAACACAACATAATATTTTTTCAATTAAATTAATTTGTTAGTATCTCATCATTTTACCACAAGATATTCATCATATATACCTTTATTTTTATAGCTTTTATTTGTGTTGACAGAAATGTGTTGCTAAATGTTTTATGCTCTTATTGTTGATATGTTTAGACCAAAATACAATGTTCAGCTAAAAGGATGATGCCTGGAATATGTTGCTAACTGTTTTATTCTCTTATTGTTGATATATTCAGAATCGAATGCAGTGTTCATCTACAACGATGATGCCTGCAGAATGCACTGGTCACACTTGTTGTCGAACAAGCCATCGAGAAGAGACTGCTATAAAATAATGTACTATTTAGTGCCCATAATCATTCTAAAGTTAAAGACATCCAAAGAAAATCAAATACATCCCATCTCACTTATAAAGGAAAGGGGCTAGAGAAGTTTTTGGGACAATTAATAGTACAATGGATCTCATTTCATCCACCTAGATTCCATCAATCTGTATTTTTTAGTTGCTTGAAGGTGCTCCAAGGAAATTCTCTTGGAGATTAGAGTTCTTTAGTTGTACATAATTCATCCATATGGTTGTGCTTATTTGTGCTAAAAGAATGGTAGAATGGGAATTCTTTTGAAATAGAGATCTCTTTGAAGCTAAAATTGAAGTGGCCTATATTTTTGTACCCTTCATGCTACATTGAATATTTAGATGGAATTTCATCCATCTGCTTCTCAACCCAAACAGTTCATTCCAAATTGTACTTTCTTATATTTTATATAGATGTTTCCCATTCAAATTAGCAACATAGGACATAAATACTCATTACTGAATGACATAATCCACGCTTAATAAGTAAGGTGTAGTGTAAGAACCGTAAAACTCATAAAACCCACTAAATAAAAAATAATATTAAATATACATGGAGATCTTTGCACCAGCACAAGATTCTGATAACATGTAAAATCATATAAAATCCAGTAACAAACAAGAACAACATGCATAGAAGATCTGACAAAAGAAGGTGGATCTAATGAATAATAACATAAAATATACTACGAAAATTAAGGATCCATTCCTGATTTTAGATGACCTAGCAGCTATCATTACCTTGACAGCACCCATGTGTGCAACGGAAGGTGGGGGGATGACTCTCCACCCAACCAACCCCCAGCCAATGGATGAGGCGCCCAAGCCCCCAAAAATTAACCCTATGCCAGTGTTATCTTTCTCTCCTCTCCTCCAGAGCTCCTATTCCAAAATGCCAAAGAAAATAAAAGACCCCTTCTCTTCTTCTTCTCCTCCTTTTATCTCCCCCTCTTCCCATTTTTCTTAATTTCTTTTAATGCAATTTATTTTCCCTTATTTTTCTTTCATATTCCCCATTATATTATTTACCCCCTTTTATTTATTATTTTAGATTTCATTATATATTCCATTTTTATTATTTTACCCCTTTCATTTCATTATTTTGTATGAGGGTTGGGTGGAAACGCGAAGGTGGGTAACACTTTGGTGAGAATCGGCGGGGTAAGAACTCTAGCGTATGTTATTCGGCCGAATAACGTTAATTATTCGGCCGAATAATTATAATTATTCGGCCGAATAATTAACGTTATTCGGTCGAATAATATAGTATTTATTCGGTCGAATAATCTTTAACGGGCCGCCGTCAAACATAACGGAGGCCTCGGAATATGTGCCATGGGCTAGCCGGACGGAGCAAACTCACGGCGGTGGAAATAAGTGTTCGGCCGAATAATTGTTCGGCCGAACACTTGTTCGGACCGAACACTTGTTCGGCCGAACACTTGTTCGGCCGAATAATTATTCGGCCGAACAAGTGTTCGGCCGAACAAGTGTTCGGCCGAACAATTATTCGGCATAAAAGCTCTGTCCCGGCCCCTCTCCCGTCATTGTCGTGGGATCTCGTGGACCCCTGTCGTGTTGGTAGTCGCCCGTCTGCTCCGTCACCCCGCTGCCCTGTCGACCGTCTACTCCGTCACCCCGCTGCTCTGTCGCCCGTTAGCTACCCTATTGGTCGACGGCGTGTGTTGTCGACCTGTAAGCCTGCGTGTAAGTCCAGCGTTCGTTGTTGTTTCACCTCTCATTGTTTAGCCACCTGCATGTAAGTAATACTGTCTGCTGCTTGCTGCTTGCTGCTGGTAAGTGGTGGTGTTCTGGTGCGCAGGGAGGATTCGGCATAGACGTTGCTGCAGGTATGAAGATCGTTTCGGCTGGTAACATATGTAGCGGGTAACATATGTAACATATTGTTTGCTGCTTCTTTGCTGTTTGATGCTTGCTGCTTGCTGTTTGCTGTTTGCTGTTTTCTGTTTGCTGCTTGTGTAATATGTTTGCTGTTTGCTGCTTGCTTGTAGGGCTTCACAGCGCGGGGTCGAACGTCGTTGAGAAGTTGCGGGTGGTGACAGATCGACACGGCGTTTGCAGTGGTTGAAGGTATCGTTTCGTTTTTCTGTTTTTCGGCTTGTGTATTTTATTGAAGTGTGTTATCGCTATTTTTTGTTGCTAAAATGTTATTGATTTTACGCAGGTCTCCCAGTTCGTCTGCTACGGCTGCTCTGTTTCGGGTGGAAGAAATTTTATCTGCGCTGTCGTCCGAAAGATTTCAGGTCGCGCTCATTTGTTTTGGCTGCGTTTTAGAGTTAAGGTGGATAAATCCTTCTAATTCCCGTTTATATAAATTGTTTTTGATCGTTTTGTAATTCCCATATTCTCTGTATATTGCACTCTGTCCAACTGGGCAGAGGCCATGGACTCTGTCCAACTGGGCAGAGTCCATGGACTCTGCCCAACTGGCCAGAGTCCATGGACTCTGCCCAACTGGGCAGAGTCCATGGACTCTGCCCAGTTGGACAGAGTCCATGGCCTCTGCCCAGTTGGACAGAGTCTATGGACTATGTACAGTTGATTGAGTTCTTGGAGTTGGTCGAATTGAATGTCCAGAATGTCTTAAATTAAAATATGAAGAGGAGTATTTAAATTTAAATATAAAGAAATTTTTTGAGTACTTTTTTAAATTGTTGTATTTGGCTGTGTTTAGAAAAGAAATTAACATTAATTTTAATTTGAAAGAACATTTCTAAGTTGTATGTAGGCTTGTTTTACTTAAGAACTCTGTCGACTCGTCTAAGTCGACAGAGTTCATGAACTCTGTCGACTCGTCTAAGTTGACAGAGTTCAGAGATTAAGATATTAATTATATTACCAACTTTGGCAATAGATAGTTCAGATACAAACAAATTTCAGATAGTTCAACTCTATTTTTGATAAAACAACAATGTAAATGGACTTGAGGTACAAGGAAACTAAAGACATGAATAGATTTTAATTTATAAGTATTATACTAAGTCTTATGTAATTTAACAATGATGACATGAACTCTGTCAACTAAAACACATGTTGACAGAGTTCATGAACTCTGTCAACATGTCTTAGTTGACAGAGTTCATGAACTCTGTCAACGTGTCTTAGTTGACAGAGTTCATGAACTCTGTCAACATGTTTTAGTTTAGCTTAGATACACAGTCTATTTTTGAGAAAACAATAATTTAAATGGATTTTATGTAAAAGGGAACTATAGACATGAATAGGCTTTAATCTAAATGTACTATAGTAAGTTTTATAAAATACTAGGTGATGTTATGTCAGAATGGTTCGAGTTTTATTCTAGTAAAGGTGGTAAATTGGTATTGTGTTTTCTTTTGTTTGCAACATGGCTGACTTGGAGAACATAATACCAAGAATTGTTACCATTATTAGATTGAAATTAAAGATCATTGTCAAACGAGGCCAATTTGAGAAACATGACATTTAACTCAATCATAATACTTGAACAGTAATTTTTTTTTTGTTCGATGGGACAATGAGATTATTTGTAGATATAATTTATGTCTAGAGTAATAAAATT
This sequence comes from Larix kaempferi, assembly GCA_027924585.1. Taxonomy (NCBI): domain Eukaryota; kingdom Viridiplantae; phylum Streptophyta; class Pinopsida; order Pinales; family Pinaceae; genus Larix; species Larix kaempferi. The sequence continues at coordinate 516,967 of BSBM01000061.1, read as the reverse complement.
TCTGGTTTAAATTTGTAGTTTAAGAAACTGAAAACGATTATCAAATGGCAAATTTTGAAAACATAAAACATGAATTGTCAATTTTTATTTTATTGTCAATAATGAAAATATTTTCAAGACTTAATTTATGTTTCAGATATTAAGTTATGTATTAAGAAGGTGAGAGAGATTCATGATTTATGCTTTAGGTATTAAGTTATGTATTAAAAAGGTAAAAGAGATTCATGATTTATGTTTTAGGTATTAAGTTATGTAGTAAAAAGGTTAAATAGATTCATGATTTATGTTTTAGGTATTAAGTTATGTATGAAGAAGGTAAAAGAGATTCATGAACTCATACACATAAAAAAAAAACTCATTATTTAGTACTTAACTATATTGGTTCCATTCATTTTAAACATCAAAAACACCTAAAAGATTGGTACATTAATTCATCATCTAACAATATTAGCTATATTTTTTTTTTAAATTGTTAGATGATAAATTAGGTAAATCTAGGTACTTGTTAAATAACTTAGTCTATTAAGTAGTTGGTTTTTAGAGTTCATAGAATTAACTTGTAGGATTTGAATATGTAATTAGTTGATTCGTCTTTAGGTGTAGGCATTATATATCAAATGGAAAGAGAGGATTCTTTAAGGCGAAAGCGTAGGAGGTCTTCACAATCTTCTGGCGTAGGTGGTACGAGTGATAATCGGAGGTTGTCAACCTCTCCTCGGGACTCTAATTTATTGTATAGTTCACACCGACAAGGTGAAAGGGGTACAAATGATTCCCCTATATCTTCTATGGGAGAACGTCGATCTCGACCCTCTATTGGTACATATGAATATCAATCTTTGAACATTTATATGCAAATTGTTTTTTTGAGAGTGCAAAATTTGTAGTTGTGTTTAAACTAGACTTTGTCATTTGAAGCAGAGCATGGTTCGGAAGATGCTCCTAATTCTGTAGGGAGGGAGACAGGGAAAACAAGGGAGACGGATGACGATGCAGAGCAAGGTTCTCAAGAGGCTCACCATTCGGCACGAGGTGATGATGGTAGAGCTAGGACACAATATGTTGAATTAACTGAGGGTTGTACACCCATTACGACATATCCATCTGATCTACCTCGGGAGCTTCCATGGGAAGGTGGTAATCATCAAATGACTCTTGAAAGATGTAGATCTCACTATGAAAAGTTGCAAAATGATTTGTCTACTATGGATCTTCCTCTGGAGAGTAAACAAAGTTTGGAGATTGTCTTGGGATCATTGCAAAACTTCATTCAAGCATATGAGAATCTTGGGCCGACTACAGATGGTTTTGTAGATTTGATGCGAAGACGAAGGGATCAAGTGATGGGTCCAGACAAATGGGATGTTGTGAAAGAAAGAGTGACAAGAGAGCAGGCCAAATCAATGTTTAATTTCAAAGAAGGTTTGAAAAAAGAAATGTTGAAAGTGCAATATTTCAAACATCCTCATCTGGCACACTTACTTTATGATCGGTTTCTTGCTGCCTATGGTCGTTTTCCATGGAACGATGAGGTTTCTCAGTATTTTGCTAGATTTTTTTATGCTGAGTTTTTTTTAAATATGAAGCCAGATTATACTGATGTTCATTCAAAATTTTATGGAGTTGGGAAGGGTCGAATATATGATCGAGAGGGTGCACATAGAGATCCTGCAACTCTTAGACCTCCGCCCCAGATATCTCGTCCACCTAGGTTGGTGGCATTAAAATCAGAGATGGAGCCCACATCTCAACTTGGGACGACAGCAAGGAATTTTGTTGGTGATGGGCTATCATCAGTATTAGTGGGAGTAGATGTGGGGTTGGTTAGAGAAAGGGCTCGTTCTGCTATTCGTCAAAAGTTTGTTTATAAAACTGATGATGAAATAGATGGAATGAGCATTGAAGATCTCAGGGCATATGCAAAGATTTGTCGTGACTTAGCAGCAAATGTTATATCCAACGACACATCGAGTTTGGGAGAGGTTCGTTGACTACATGATATGATTTGATTTGAATTAAATATTTTATTTATCTTGATTTTATTTTTTTTGTTACCTTATCATAGGTACATTATGTAAATGTTTAAATTGGTTGCAGTTTTCAAGAATGATGAACGAACATTCTTTTCACATTTCAACTAGCGAAAATGTAGGGAGAGAGGTACATATTTATTATCAACATATTTGTACTTATGTTTGAATTTGATATATATATATATAAATTATTATTTTTTGAATGATAATTTAACTGTGTATTTTATTGTTAATTTGACTCATCCATGCAGGTTTCTTTAGATACCAACTTTATAAATGATTTACCATCTATTGTGAGCTAATGTTTTTTAAATTTTTTGTTTTAGTTTTAAGTTTTAATTGGTATAGCAATTTTTTTGTTTTGTATTATATGTTTTATTTATTAATACAATTTAAATTTTAGGGTGGAGATATAGGTTCTTTGCTTAATGATGCAGATATTGGTAGAGAGGTAATTTCATTGATTGCTTTAATTTTGCTTTAATTTTGTTTACTGTTTTAATATTTTAATTTTTGTGGATTTAGATTTATGAGATGAACATAAATTGATTTTATATATGGATTGCAGCTTGGGTCTCTCAAATCTTTTGGAGGCAAAGGAAAAAGTCCTTTGGAGGATGGTGGTGGACAAGCATTTGGAGAATTTGATGTAATATTGTTAATATTTGAATTGTATTTTGATATATTAGTTTAATATTTTAATTTTTTTATTATAGTTTAAGTAATTTAAATGATATGAACATAATTTTTTTTTACACATGTTGCAGGGAGGGTTGAGTCCAGGGGGAGGCTTGAGTGGAGGAGGGGGAGGCCCAAGTGGAGGATAGCACATACATTTTAATTTTATAGTTCATGGTGTCCACTATTTTTTGTTGTTGATATGCATTTAGATTGGAAACATTTGTCTTGGACATGTTGAGGAGGTTTATTTTTGGACGAGATATATACATATAAATTTTGAACTTACATATTTCGTGAATCATGGTTTTTAAATGATTTCTAAGTTTATTTTTGTTTATTTGACATATTTGGTGTTAAATTTAGTTTAAAATATGTATTTGCATGTTTGAATGAATGTTTGAATGAATGAATATATGTAAAACTGAATGTTAAGAAACATGACATTCTTGAATATTATTAAGTTTAAGAAATGTTATTTAGGAAGTTTAAAAATGGATAAACATATTAGGTTTAAAGTTCATAAATGAGGAAGTTTTGATTGAAGTTTAAAAAATGTTATTTAGGAAATTTTTAAAAGTGGATGTTCACATATAGGTTTAGAGTTTATAAATGAGGAAGTTATAATTGTTCGACATGAATGAATGATAGGTTTAGAGTATATAAATCAGGAAGTTTAAAAGTGATTACATTCAAACTTTAGAGATGTTAGGAAGTTCAAGAATGTTTGAAGTTTTAATGAAAATATGGATGAAATATAAAGTTTAAAAATGAAATTCAAGTAAGGTTGAATGTTATTTTCAAGGATGTTATGAAGTTTTAGGAATGTTAGAAGTCTATAGAAATATGGAAGAAATAGAAAGTTTAAGAATGTTATATAAAGTTTTAGAGAATGATAGAAGTTTTGATAAAAATATTGTTTTTGAATGTTAGAATGCTTAGAAATGTTAGAAGTTTTCGTACATATCGATGAATCAGGAAGATTAAAAGTGATTACATTAAACTTTAGAGATGTTAGGAAGTTCAAGAATGTTTGAAGTTTTGATGAAAATACATGGATGAAATATAAAGTTTAAAAATGAAATTTAAGTAAGTTTGAATGTTATCTTCAAGGATGTTATGAAGTTTTAGGAATGTTAGAAAGTCGATAGAAATATGGAAAAAATAGAAAGTTTAGGAATGTTAAATATAAGTTTCCATAGAAAATATGGATGGATTAGGAAGTTTTAAAGCAAATATATGTTAAGTTCAAATTTTGATATAATGGATTTTTAATTAATTTAATTTTTATTTACAATGTTCAGGTACATTTGATGCGGCTGAAATCATGGCAAATGGGGGTAACGGTTTTTTGTTTTTTAATCATAAGCGAAGATTCCAGGATTGTGAAGTTTGTGCTAAATTAGAGCAATGATTTTAAACAACAATTTGATGAATTTTCATTGATTTGTTGTAAATAATCATTTCTCTAATTTAGCATAAGCTTCACAATCCTGGAATCCTTGCTTGTGATTAAAAATCAAATGATCGTTATCTCCATTTGCCATGATTTCAGTTATGTGAATTTGCACAAGCGATATTTTAAATTAAAGATTTGGGACGGAGAACTTGGTGAAAATTTTAAGACATCTATTTAAGATTATATTTATGGTGAAGTATGTATTAAAGAAACATGTTCGATGGATTAAAATAATACAAAATTTAATAGGTCTTTTTGTGATTTTTTGTTACTATCAATCAATCAAAAGTTAAAATTCGGGGCGGAGTGGGGATAGCCACATCCGTTATCTCATCCCTTAGTGGTCTAATAGACATATGGGGACCCGAATAAAGTACTTTTGAATTTTCAAATTATATTTGAATTCATTTTTAAGCATGTTAAAGTACAACCATTTAAGTTTTCGTGTTAGTGGTCATTCAAGAAAATATTCATAAAATTTCAATGAAAAAATAAACTATTTAAGCTTTTGTGTTAGTTGTCATTCAAGAAAATATTCATAAAATCTCAATGAAAAAATATACTGTGCACAACAATTTTGATAATTGGACAAAAAATATATTGCACACAACAATTGATATGGACAAAAATATAGATCAATTTATTTTTGATATGTAGTTAAAAACATCGCAATGGAATACCATCTTCAACTATCCGTTCATGGTCACATATGGATAGTTTCCATTTTTTGGTTTTTAACTGTTTTTTTGATGGAACTTGTATCAATTTTATTCGAGATGCACATACTAAATGACTATATTGACAACATATAACATCGGGTTCATAATCTTGAAAGTAGACATAACTTTTAGTCATATGCGTCTGCTGAAAAAAGTAGCCTTTTAAAATGATGGATCCTCTTTCGTATGTAAATCCGTTGTCGTTGTAGTCCTCCAATAATTTCATTTTTCCTTCTGTGCATCGCATCAAATAATATTTGACATTTTTGTTGTTGTCTACAGGTGCAATCACAGCGAAAACATCTCCTGTGCAAGTTATGATTGGTGTTAGCGTATTTAAATGAATTGAATCAAGACTACTTATGGCGAAGGATTAGAATGAACAATTGATTAAAAAGTCAAAAACAAGTTTATTACCTTCTCTTACGAGATCTGAAATTCTATCGCCATCAGACGATATTGCTATTTCTTCTGATTCTAATTCTTCAACACTTGCCAGTGGCATTTTTCCTTTTGGATTAATCTCTGTGTGTCTCCAAGCTTTTACGTAATTGTTTGTTATGTTTTCACAAACTTCTGTAGACTCGACATTTTCAATGCAAATATGACAAAAGCATGATTGCTTTCTACTGTCAAATGCAAACACGTTGTGAAATGATTTTGTTTGAATAGAGTGAAGATCTCTAGTTCCATGTATGGTGCTAGCGTCATATGGTATTGATCTATTTATATCTTGGACCCCAACAAGCCAAAAAAACCTACACAATAAATAGTGTACATGTGTACTTAAATGTTAGTATATACATTTTTTTTAATTTTAAGAAATAATATAAATTAAAAAAATAGTGGACATACCTGCGCACGTCTTTTGATTGTTGATTATAATCATGGCTTAGATTTAATTGACACCATTGGACAACCTCTGCAGCTGAATGAAACCGTGCTGAAGAATATTTCATTTGCCATCTTCGAAGTGCTCTTTTCACGCATGCTCCTGCACCATCATGCTCACCTTTTCCATGCCCAGTTTCAAAGAAATTCCAGCGATGTTTAATGTTCAGCGCTTTATGAAGTCGACATAACCAAAAAAATGATCGTGAAGATTTAAATTGACCCGCACATCCATCAGACCATATCCAATGCTCTTTGAATTTGACTTCGCGTTTTTTCAGTGAGTCATAGAAAATATTTTCTATACAATGTTGGACAAAATGTGTGTCGTGTGTACGATCATCGCTGATATAGAAGTGATATTCTTTAATCACATCTCGATTGTCACATGTGCTTTCAATGCCATCGATATCCGGTTGAGAATGTCTATATACAACATGGACAAATATCGAAACTTGGTCAGAGTGATAGTATTCACTCTGTATTTCGTTTTGTGCAGCAAATGTATAGTTTTCAGCAAAATCAACCACCGACAAAATTGTTCCGGGTGGAAAAATTTCACGAGACTGTTTGAATTGAAGATCTTGCCATCGTGCTCTATGTGAATGCTGGGTGTATTTATAAATTTCGTTTTCAAATTTTTTGAGAAAATCTGTGACGCATATCTTGTCTTCTAGCAAATCAATTCTTTTGGAACGTGAATCACTAGAACTTGTATTATAGTTGATGTATTCGTATCTCTTCCAATCAACATTTACATTTGACAACGATTGATCATTATCGATAGGGTATTTATTGTGGAATAACACCAAATTTCCACAATGATGACAATGTTTTCCATTGACACATTTCTTTGAATAAAATACTTCATCGTGATTTCTCTCACATAAAATTTGAGATATGAATTCACGTATCGTCGGCGGAGGTGGTGAATTTGTCCAAAACATTTTACCAAATTCAAGAAACGTGTCATAATATAACTGAAATTGCACATGATAACGGCAACAACATGTATCACGTATAGTTATAGGTCGAACATACCATGGTTTTTGTTGCACAAATGTAGTGATTGATATATTAATTCCACGATGATCTTCCTTGAATTTATTGAACAATTGTACTTGTGTCATGTCCATTATATGTTTTGGTTGGCTTTCATATACATTTCTTGATATTCTTTTGCATATCACATCTCTTGCATTTGGTGAAACTAGAGCATGTTCCAACCAATATTCTCGTACAATATCTTTAACCCCTGCTCCTAATCTATCTTTGTAAGGTTGTCTACAAATAATTGCCCAACAAGCAAGTTCATTATTTTCATCTATTTGCATTCTGAATTTGCTATGTTTGTATAATGTTTTTCTTGATGTTCCAACTGCTTTTGCTAGTTCTGTTGTCAAACGCTTTTGTTTAGTACTAGCTGAAAGAATTGCTGTATGAATTGCTTTACGTGCAGCACTGATATCTTTCTTCCTGGATTTTCCAAATTTTTTTATTGCATCGCCTATATTTTCCATCACATTTTGTTTCAATTTCGACTCTTTTGTTACTTTGTGAATACCCAATAACGATGTAGCACCTTCTAATTTCTTGGACACTAATAAACATCTCAAAATTTGTGCTTGTCCTGCTATTGAGTAATCTTTGAGAACTTCATCATAAAATTTTGTAGCACGATATCGTGCAACATGTATTGGTAGTTTTTCTCCATATTTGTCGCAATCAATGTCTTCTAACATTTCATCATCAATAGTAAAAGTACCTATACATCAAGTTAAATTTAATTTAACATATATCAAAAAATAAAATTCATTATAAAAAAATGAATTTGGAAAATATATGATATATACATACCAGGTTCAATTTCTGGATTTTGAACTTGATCTTCAATATTGATTTCATCGACATTAGCATGTAAATCACTATTTACATCTTCTACAATGTTCTTTTCAACTTCAATTTGTTCTTCTTGTACTCTATTTTCAATTTCCATTTCTTCAACATTGTCATGTAAATCTGTATTTATATCTTCAATAGTTCTCTCTTCCGTTTCAGCAACCCTTTGTTTTTTGGCAATATATCTGAGTTTTTGTTTCTCTCTATTATCATCATCATCACGTTTACGATCAGCTTTTCTTTTACGATTTCTCTTATTGCCCATGGTTGTTTAATCTATAGACGATAAATTAAAGAATCATGTTACTTTATAGTAAAAACAAATAAATTAAGATTTAAAAACATTTACGGAATTTATAAAAACATGAACTGAAATTTACTTTACCTTTTAAAAAATTTGTAAGAGTCTTTTGAAGAAGATTTCTTTGGAATTAACTTTCCTTTGAAAAAATTCTCTGAACAAAAATCTTCTTTGGAAAATAATAAAAACACCTTGTGCCAAGGAAGAAAATAAAACACGTTGTAAATAAATCTTTGTTGTAAAATTCATTCCAAGAATACTTTTTTGAAAAAATATCTACGAAAAAAACCACTAGAAAAAAATACTTTCAATAAAAACTTATTTATAAATATATCTGGGAAAAAATCATTGTAAAGAAACAACTCTTTGAAAAAAACCCAATTTCAAAGAAATAAGAAGTACAAAATTACTTTGTAAAAAATCCTTTGCAAAATAAGATAACTATTTGAAAAAACTCCTTTCAAATAAATAAGAAGTGCAAAACTACTTTGGAAAAAATTCATTTGCAAAATACCTTAGCAAAACAACTATTTGAAAAAACCTCTTTCAATTAAATAAAAAGTGCAAAGCTACTTTGAAAAAAAAACATCCTTGCAAAGAACCTCCTTGCAAACATGTCTAAGAAAAGAAATATTTTGAAAAAACTCCTTGCAAATATCCCTTAAAAAAAACACTTTCAATGTGTCTTTTGGAAAAAAGAAGAAGAAACATACTTTGTAAAAATCTCTTTTTCAAAAAAATGTTTTCTTTGCAAATATACAACAAGAAAATAAATATTTGGAAAAAACTTCTTGCAAATATGCCTTAGAAAAACATTTTCTTCAATGTGTCTTTGGAAAAAAGAAGAAACATACCTTGTAAAAACCTCATTTTGCAAAATATGTTTTCTTTGAAAAAATGCAATAAAAAAGAGATATGTTGGAAAAACTCCTTCAATGTGCCTTTTGTAAAAAAGAAGAAGACATAGCTTGTAAAAACCTCCTTTTGCAAAAAATGTCTTCTTTGTAAAAATGCAATAAGAAAAGACATAGTTTGGAAAAACTCCTTGCAAATATGCCTTAGAAAAATAAACTCCTTCAATGTGCCTTTTGTGAAGAAGAAGAAGAAACATAGCTTGTAAAAATCTCATTTTGCAAAAAATGTCTTCTTTGTAAAAATGCAATAAGAAAAGAGATAGTTTGGAAAAACTCCTTGCAAATATGCCTTAGAAAAAAAAACTCCTTCAATGTGCCTTTTGTAAAGAAGAAGAAGAAACATACCTTGTAAAAACCTCCTTTTGCAAAAATTATCTCCTCCTTCCGAAATTAGTTTGACAAAAAAATGCGAAGTTCAAACATGCGAAAATAATGAATTAACTTTACGTTTATTTATATGAATATAATTTTTTTTTTTTTTTTTTTTTTTTGTTTTTTCGGCCGATGTATTTTTTTTCCCGTTTAGTTATTCGGCCGAATAACCTTCGCCATAAGTTACGGCGTCGTTACGGAAAACAGTTATTCGGCCGAATAATCTCTGAAACATGACAGATTCAGATCTCTGCAAATATTTCAGGTTTCTCCATTTTCGGAAGGAGAAAACCACCTCTTACACAACAAAACGAATGTCGGACTTCATATCAGTAGATTCATCATTGAATCTACTTTACGAGGGTATAAATTTTGTTGTATATAGATAAGAACTGATATTTTTTAAGTTTTATATTTGTAACATGTGTCGAGTTATGATTCAGCTCTTTAAAAAAACAGCGAAAAGAAAAATCCATAACTTTGTAAATACAACACCAAAAAAATCGAAGAAAATGTGGGTCGATTCATTGACGTGTCTACTTCAAAAGGGTGGTCGTAGATTTTTTGATTTTATAGCGGATTGAGAGAAAAATGGTGCAACAAAAAGGTTGTTGAAAATCGACTAAGTTTCCCCATGGATCGACTTTAAAAAAATATAATAATTAGTATAGAGGTCCATTGGATGCAAACTTATAGTCATACGTTAGTACATTGTGTGTAGATTGTCGTAGCATTTTCAGTTTTTGCAAAACACAAGTCTAACAACGATTTTAGTGGTGCAACAAATCATAACTCTTTTGTAGTCTTTTCATTTTATAAGAACACACTGTCAAACATTTGCGAAATCGACATATCAAATCTTAATAAAAAAAATTGAAAAAATTATGAGTAGAAAGCTAACATAATTCTACAAAAGTTTTCTTTTTACGACAAAGTGAAATTTTAAATAAAAATATCACTTTTGTTCACCCGAAGTTGGAAGACATGAAAAAAACAGAATTATTTTCTCACGAGACCCCCCAAAATAGACACCCATCTTCATTTTTTCACCCGGTTGTTACATACTTTCCCACTTTAGGAAACTTCGTCCCGAAGTTATAATCTTCAAGCAGTAAATACAATACTTATTCAATCAATCAATCAAGTAAATACTATAGTATATAGGTAGCTAGTACTATTGTGAATTTTAGAGATTTATATGTGTGGCCACCACATAGAAGTCTCCAAACCACACTAATACAATCAAATGCCCTAAGTTAAAACATGCTCTTAAGTAATTCCCTATGAGTCTAGTATGAAATCATATCAACAGTCATGAATAATACATACATAAGCATTAGATAATTAATTAATAATTAATAACTGTGTGTGTGTTTACTTCCTCTCTCCTTACTCACCCTCTCCCTGAGAATCATACCATCTGATCAACCTACATAAACCTCCCCTCCAACTCCAGATGGTCCCGCTTGCCATGAAACGGCCACTCTACTGTAACCTGTCTGCAGATCATACAGTAGGCATCAGAAGTTCCCTGAGAAGTTACTACGACATTGCCACCTTCCCAACTTTTGGTAAAAATACGGCCTCATCAGAGTCTAACCAGAATCTGGGCCTCATCGATACTAGCTGGCATCTGGTTCCCGGTACCCCGATCCTGATACTCTTGGTACCTCAATCCTGATATTAGGATCATTATACCCCAAGCATCTAAGAAGGCTAGCCTAAGCATCCTCCACAACACCCTCAAGGAACTAGCCCCAGGCATCAGAATTACTTCTACATAAACCTCCCTCTCGGTGAGTATGTCTACAACCGTGGATCCTGGTCACATCAGAAGTTCTCCGGGAAGTATCTGTGGCATTGCCACCTTCCCAACTTCTGGTACAAAATTCAAGCGTTGCTAGCATAGAGCTAATTGTTGGGCTTATCCCCTAGCCCATAATATATTTATAGTAGCCATTCTCATTTGTGGTTATGGGCTCCAATGTAATCATAGAATACTTAGCCTCATCGGGCTATTTGAGCAGATCACTTGGAACAACTGGCACTTTCCATAATGAATAATCATTAGTAACCATTTCTCAATATAATAATATCATGGATCAACCTTGAATCATGTGCTAACAAGAATGTCTAGCCACCAATTCATATTACATTACATTGCATCATAAGCCATTGTCACAATAAGTCATGCCAAGTTTAACATCTAATGCATTTAGGTGCTTTGTGCTACCATTATAACATAACTAGTCATTAAGCATCTCATTAATATGCCATGATAAGCTACCATATTTCAACATTAGTACTATCAACATGGAGTAACAACTCACATAATCCATCATCATATCAAATATGCATTATGACAACCCACATAATTGATCATCATATCAAATATGTATTCTAAGGGGAGCAATAAGGGTTAGGATGAAACGTTAACAGGTCATACCAAATATCAAGTATAATTTCTTATTCTTCACTAACACAAAACATAGCTGTAAAATACCAAAATTAATCTCACAAATATCATTTATCTCTAGATGCAATGATAAGCTATTAAAATGCTAAATTAATACCATCACGAAATAATATCATTTTACGTTACACAGTGATCTATCTTACAAAGCACCATAATATCACGAATAACATCAAGAAGTATGACATGCATAACCTATTAAGCATATATCTTAGGTGGAATGAAGCCATATGCTAAGAATCACATGTGTTCTTAAGGATTCTTGGTATCTTGATTGGGAGTTCAAGGTTTTATATCATGGGAGAGGTAGTGCCCACAAGTCAATTCAAGTGCTCAAAAATTGTAATGAAGAATTGTAGAGAGTGAGATATTTGATAAGGCCAACACTCACAATAGATTGGTTGTGGAGTATACTATTTCAAAACAAATCAAGTATTCACCCCTGTATTCATTGAGTTTTTGCATAGGGGTAGAACCTCTAGTCGATCCTTTTGTAATCTAAAATTTTCCATGTAAATAATAAAGAGTCATCGTGAATAGGACAATTACCATTACCATTTTCTTTTCTATAATAAAGAAAATTTTATCAAAAGAGGTCATCAACTTCATAGGGATTTCATTTTTCATGGATTCATCTTAGTGGTTTTTATATCTCAATTTTTGGCACACGATATGAAGTTTAGCTTCTTATTGTTACCTTGCTTCTTATGTTTCTTGGAATTTTTCTTGATTGCCACTTGTCACTACATCTTTTGTTCATGCCTAGGAATCTATATTCTTCCTTCTTTTTTATTTCATCTCGGTTTTTTCATATCATCTCTATCAAACATTGCCTCACGTTGTCCTTCTTCAAGTCTATGTATTGTTCCTACATAAGATATTCATCATAATATTCCTTGTATTGCCCTCTACGAGTCCTTGCATTAATAAATGTTGTTTGCTAGGGTGATATCAAGCTCCAATAAGACAACCCATGAACTTGGTCTGACCAACCTAATTGAGACACCAATGTCACTATCTTATATAACTTAAACTGACTTGACCTTTGACTTTACTTTGCTCCAAACAAGGATTTCAACTCAACTTGACTTTGATTTACCTTGGCTATGGACTCCTTACTTTACATTCTTCAACATGGCATTCACTTGATTTGTATTGACTTTTTTCCTTACCTCAATAGACTCCCATTGTTTTTTTATAACTAGGTTATGACTTTGACTTGACCTGACCTTTGACATCAAAAGACTTTCACCAATATTTCTTAACTATGGAATACACTCTATAGATAAAACTCATGCCCTACATCCAACACACAAGAAAATGCCTATGGTAGAGGGATTCCACGATTGTTGAAGAACAAAACCGATGCGGACAAAGGTCTTTTTTTTTTCTTTTTTTTTTTGAAGACAATGGGGGAGTACATCTATGATATGCAACTAAGGGATTGCTATCCTTTTTCTTAGGATGGAGACCAATAATTTGATTTTAAAATATGCATTTACAAGGTCGTCCATGCTTCCAAATGTTGTGTCTTTGAGGTTAAGAAACAGTCGACTCCGGGACAATATTATTATTATTATTTTTATTTTTTTCAAATATGCTTATAACACTGGCATAACCATGATCATCACAGTTTAAGACTGGTAATATGGATCCACAATTACTTTAAATATTGAACATACAATTAATATGGATTGAATTGATCAAATACTAACTTTAAATATTGAACACTCAATTAATATCGGACGACTACACATCACATCAGGTTTTCAAAATGTGCCCAGCGTTATTTTTTCAGGGTTATTGGATTGCATTCTACAATTCATTTTTGTTAAGGACTTTTCATGGGAATCACTAAGTTTTCTTCTTAGATGTGGTGCACTATATTATAAAAACTAAGTGGCATTGTAACTTTTCTGGCATTATAACTATGTGACAACCCCCCATTGACTGATCGACAATCGTTCCAAGAACATTAACATTATGGTCCGTCTACTACGAGCAACCATCCACAAAATTATTTTGTGCTACACTGAGCCAATTCATGACTTATCGTGTATACCTTATCCTATAGTGGTATAAATTCAAAAAAATTGAGACAGAACACTCACATGGATTTATATACAATATCTGCTCATTTCTTTATTGTTCAGATAATTTTTGCCTTTACGGTGAAGAGGTAGCTTCGATTTCTTGAAACCCATACTTTAATTGCTTGATATATATTGTTTGATACATTGTTAAATGAGAAAGAGAGGAAAGAAAGAGCAGTATCAAAGGAATACCGTCTCAATCTATCTCTTTCACCTTCTACTGAGTATACTTTAAGCTTGTATAAGCTACGATTGTAGGCTATGCACGATCTACTTATTGCATCCAAATTGATAGTAGTTTGTTAACAAGAGGGAAAGCTTCAGGAGATGGAGCCAACCCATCCCTTATCTTTGATTATTAATTTATGAGCGTTTTAATGGATGGTGTCAACAAGGAATCCATCACAATTCTTAATTGGTCAATTACATATTGAAGACTTATATATATTGAAGAGTTATATCTCTTCTGCTTTCAATATAGAGTTTACAAAACAATGTCAAACTGTGCATTTATCAGAAATGGGGAAACAACCTCTATGATGAGATTTGGTTCATTTGCATCATTGCTCGAAACTGTATTTCAAGAAAAGGAGGATGATTCATGGTCGACCAATTTATTTATATTGTTTTATAAGTATTCTACCATAAACTTTTATATTTTAGACGTGTAATCAAGTGGTCTCTATTGGAGAGAACTGAACCTGCCTTAGTTAATTACATCGTGCTCAAATCGATAAAATCCATCCTTATTATTTAAGTATTAAGCCTTATATTAAGGGCAGGGATTTACAAAATCAGACTATTCTAATCATATCATCGTAGAGAGTGGTTGATACCGAATGTTTCACAAAAATTTCAAAAGATACTCATCACATAATTTTAGGGAAACATTCCATAACAAATTGTGAAGGTTAACCACAGACTACTAGCTGTCTCTGACAGATAGTAAGGGAGCTGGAAAACATTTCTTAGAAGATTTATGATGATCAACAATGTTCTCGAAAACTGAAAAGTCGACCACTTGTTCCTTATTCAAAGAGATTAATGGAGTGATAGGTACTTCATTGATTATAAAATCCTTGATAATGGTATTGTCTCGATTAGATGGCTTTTCAACGATCTTCCTTCTCTTCTTCTGAGGGATTCGTATGAAGATAGATTGAATCTCAAGTTGTTCTTCACTACCATTACTTACATCAAGAATACCTACATCAAAAGGTGGCAACACAGGTTCTTGATATAGAAGAGGCTGAAGTTATTTCTCTTCCCAAAATCTAACCGGAGATCTTTGAATTGCCTGCATCTTCCCCATAATATGGAACAGTTAGAAGGAAAACTTTTGAAAAACAACTAACAAGACTTTTCTATTACAGTATGGAAAACAACCAATTGCCCATGTTGAAGTAATTAAGAGAGAACAATAAATATTCCAAGAATGGCTGAGTGTAATGAATTTCCATGATTAGAATCGTACAGTCTCGAACTCTCACTTATCACGTCTGTATTGAAATAACGCAGAGCATGCATCAAAAGGGATTGGATTAAGACAGAATAAGATTGCAATAATTCATGTATGATTAATGCCAAATCTTAACACTCGACCAATCATAAATTAGTTGAATCAATGATTACCAGTCATATGTGGTCATGCAGTTTCAAAATTTGATTGCAAATAAAAAATGGTGGAGAAAAACGGAGAACCGAAATGATCATTCAACACAAAAACAATCAAATATCAACCGTAGGATTTAGGCAAATCAATGGTTGAGATTAAAACATGTAGGCTGCGGAATAAAGATGTGGAAGGTTTATTTTGCAATTATATACATTCTTTCTGCAATCCGCAATCCGCAATTGCAGGTTGCGGGATTACAACTTTTTTTAAAATAACAACAAACCATGGTTTTCGCAATCCGCAACCCGCAATTGCAGGTTGCGGGTTTCCAGATTGCAAACAACGTTTATTAAAAGATGATCTTTCCGCAATTTGAAATTCTGGGTTGCGGGTTGTGGAAACACAAATATTTACAATCGAAAACCGATTTTCCGCAATCCGCATTGCGGGTTGCAGAATTGAGGAATTGCGGAAACGTACTGACCCTTTGGGAAAAGCCTATTATTCCACAATTCACAAAAGCACACAAAATTAATGAAATTTTGAAAGGGAAAATCACTAACTTAATCAAATCAAAGGAAAGCGATAAAAGCATGATAAAAAACCCCAAAATGAATAAGGAATTTAATCATTTTCTTTGCATATAAAAATTTGGGGCTCGCATGTTTTCCAAAAAACATGGGATCTGTTGTACCTACAACACTGCTACAAAAGCAACCAAAGAGATTGTGTGGCTTGAGAAGATACTTGAATATTTCCAGGAGAAACAAGAATAATCCACTCCACGTTTGATTAAAAACACTTCTACAATTATGTTGGTCAAGAATCCTAGATTCCATGATCAAACGAAACATATCAACACAAAGTATCATCTGATTTGACATCATGTAGAGGCTAAGATAGTCCATTTACGTCATTGTTCAAAAAATGATCAAATTGCAAATATCTTAACCAAAGCACTTGGATGAGAAAAGTTTGAAATATTTAGAACAATGCTCGAACTT
This sequence comes from Larix kaempferi, assembly GCA_027924585.1. Taxonomy (NCBI): domain Eukaryota; kingdom Viridiplantae; phylum Streptophyta; class Pinopsida; order Pinales; family Pinaceae; genus Larix; species Larix kaempferi. Next base: position 500,516 of record BSBM01000061.1, on the reverse strand, counting down.
ACAAACACCCCTTCGGATTAAGGGGGGGAATGTTAGAATCCTAGGGCAATTTGTAGTTGAATAATTACAATTTAGGAATACAAAGAGTCATGAAGACTCCAATGGATCACATGGAATCTAAATGCCAAAAGGCACAATAAAAATGTATGAATTAATGTTTTTGGTGAATGAATGAACACATCCGGGAGTTATTTTCCTGTCATTTATTTTAATTCCCATTGATATTTTTTGAAAATTTGATTGGTTCATACCATAAAAATAAGGATTAAATAAATAGAGAAAAATAAAACTCATATATGAATCTAAAGAGGAAAGTTTCCATTTCTTTATCTCAAGAGTTGGATGCTCCACAAAAATAGTTGGGCACTCCTTGTTTGCAGCAGAGCACAGGCTTTATTGTGACTTGGGAACACCTCTTAATGAACTAGAAAATTACTGATTTTTGTAGCTAGGGGTGCCTCTAAATTAATTGAGGAATTTGGTTCTTTATGGTTGGGCACTCCAATAGTCAGCTAGGTGTGTCCTTTTGTAATTGTAGTGTGTATTGTTCACCTCTGGAGTGGGCTTAGTAATTTTTTTATTTTGGCACTACTATATATGGGCAGATTGTTCCATGAAAAGTTTCCATGTTTTCAACATTCGTGGGTTAAAAAAATGATTTTTTAACTTTTTTTTTGTCAGAGCGGAAAAATCGTGGCAATATCCACATTTTTTAAACTTCCACGAACATTCCTCGATATAGGGACAAAAAATCTAGGTTTCAGTTTTCGTGGCAACAGGGATGAATGTTGAGCTATATAAACTACACACTCTCACCATGATTTTCACATTTTCTTTTCTTGCAGTACATTGAGCACGGATTTTGGACTTGCGGGGTGATTGTATGAGCTTGGATATTCTGCATAGCTCTGATTTTGAACTTGCAAGGTTAGTAATGTGTAATCTTTTGTCTATATTTTTATAAGGGTTAGATTTTAATATTGTTTAGTAATGAGCTGGATTAGGTCATGTTAACTTGCTTTTTTGCCTTTCTAATAATTTTTCAAGAACTTGCTATCATTTTCATTTAACTTGCTATATTTTCTTCAAGAACTTGTTTTTTTGGCTTAGGTCATGTTAACTTGCTTTTTGAAAATGGCATCTTTTAAAATGTTTTCTCTTGCAATTGGTACTATCTCTAGTGTGTTTGCGGTCCTATATAACATTTGACATACATAATTCTTGGGATCTATTACAATCCTTTCTTCTTTTTGCTTTGCATATTCAATGTCTATATGGATCCAATTTTTTTATGGCTTGACCTCATCAAGATTTGCTACTTACCTAATTACTAGTCTTCAACTATTGCAATGGATCGACTAAATAGAGGGTTTTCAATAGTTGACCTTTAACCAACTCATTTCTTAGCTCGTGTGTGCACTTCGCAACATCATTGATTCTCTCTATCATACCTCGAACCAATATTATTACCTCGAACCTATAAAGTATGATTATGGACTCACACCCTTCACGACCTAATGGATACTTCACAATATTTGTCAATAAACTAGTTAATGTTTCCAACCAAATTTGAGCTTCCCAAGGTGATATCCCATGTCATGTGGGTGAAATACATCTACAATATTGGTTAAGAACCTACCCTCTTTTGTGGTCAAACTATATGATCAGGTCTTCAAACTATACAAGTAGTTATCAATTTTCCAATATTTTTGGTTCCTTAACATTTGACATTTACCATTTTTTTTAGTAACCAACCAGAACCACTTCTAATTTTAGTGCTCTTGATACAATGCATTCCTAAAAATATGGAAAGAATATTTATTTAAAATTCCAACCACTGCATGGGTACAATCTCCCTCCAAGTGTTCAGATTAAACATTAGATTATATTAACTTGTACCATCTTTCCATTCTCAATTCACTTTCTCACAACCAACTTATAACCATCTTTCCATTCATATTAACTTTAGTCTTCATGTTTTTCTTTATAAATATAGAAAATATTGGATTATAATATATTATATTCAAAAATGTACTTATAATTTCTAATGTAATTGACAAGTTATTGTTTTGTATGGTGTAGGTAAGACAATTACTTTTACCACTACAAGGATTTGTCACTATGAATGAAAATGCAAGGAAGCTTGCTCAGTTTAGAGCTGCATTACAGGCGAGAAGAGATGGAAAATGTTATTGTCCTTGCTTTGATTGCAGGGTCTCGCAAAAAAAAAGACTTTTAATAGAAACAACTGAAAGACATTGTAGGGAGAAGGGGCACGCCGAAGGGGGTTATGAATATCGTCCCATGGTAAGACTATTTTTGGGGTTCAATTTTTAATATATTCACTATAATATTCATCATGTTTGCATGAATTTTAGTAAAATGTCTTATTTTTTACTATATGTTCTATACAAACTAATTTTTCTATGTTGTTTGTAAATTTATATACAATACCCCCAAAATGTCGCGTTCCAGAGAGTTATTTGCCAAGTACTAGCAAAAATACTCATTCACGGCCCGATGAACTTCTACATCAGAATATTGAAGATGATCAAGTAGCTATTTCTGATGATATAATGGATGTAGATAACATTAGTGACACAAATAAGGAAGATGAGATACATAGATTGATCCAAGACACATTTGCTCCAATGGATGAGGACAACTAGGATGATAGTGATGATGTTGATCCTCTACTTGAGAAGTCACGTCAACTTCTTTATGAAGGCTCAAAAACAAATCTTTTATCTGCTATATTGTTGTTATTGAACTTGAAGGTTTTGAATGGATTATCAAACACCTGTATGACACAGATACTAAGGTATGTAATTTGTTTTTTTAATTTTTTCCTGCATGTTCACAATATCTATATATAGAAAGGGTTGACTTTTTTTTCTATATTGTTGGTATTGTTATCTAATGTGTAAAGTTTGGATGCGATAATAATGATGATTAATATTGTTTTCATTGATTTATTCTTTTGAGTTTTGTAGATTGTTAGGTGAATTTCTATTACCAACTTCAAATATTTTACCATGCACATATCAAGGGATATATGTCATTATGAAAGCATTTGGTATGGAGTATCAAGCTATTGATGCATGTCCTAATGATCATATCATATACTATGGACAATATGAATTAGAAAATGAATGCCCACAATGTCAAACAAGTAGGTATCGAATCAATAAAGTGACAAAAAAGGTGCCTCAAAAAGTTCTTCGTTATATTCCGATAATCCCATGTTTCCAGTGGTTGTTCAGGTGTCAAAGTATAGCACAGTTTATGGACTTTCATGAAAGAATAGAAGTCGCGACGATGTTCTTCGAATGCCTGCAGATGGTTCTGCATTGAGTTACATCGAAGAAAAGTGGCCAATTTTTAAAGAAGATCCTCGTAATGTTAAACTTTCTTTGGCAGCTGATGGTGTCAATCCATTTGGAGAGCTTCGTTCTACCTACTCAGTGTGACCTGTTTTTGTTATAAACAATAACCTTCCTCCTTGGATGTCGATCAAGAGAGAGCACACAATGTTGGCAATGATTGTTCCAGGTATTTAATTAATAGGTATTTTTTTAAATTGAAAGTCTGATCAATAAATATTTCATTGATTTGTTTCGTGCATGATAATTATGTCTTTTATATATAATGACATATAGGCACTAAATATAATTAATCATGTATGTTTGACCAATTAGGCAAGTACCAGGTTAAAGATATGAACGTATAGCTTGAGCCTCTTTTCGATGAGTTGTTGAAGTTATGGGCTGGTGTCACTATGTATGATATTTCTAGATCAATTGGGAAAAGACAATTTCAATTCCATGGAATACTTGCATTTACAATTCATGATGCTCCCGAGTTAACACATTTTTGTGGTATGTTGTTACTTTCTTTTGTTCCTTAATATTTTATATATCTGTTGATAATATCATGCATTATTTTAAATTGTAATGCTAATTTGCTACACCAATTCATATATCTTGTAGGTCTTCAAACTAAGGGTAAATTTGCATGTCCATTTTGCGGTCCCAGGATAAAATCTCGTCATTCAAGGAGTTTAGCAAAGGAAGTGTTCGATGAGTATAGGCACTTTCTGCCTAAGAACCATAGTTATTGAACTACAGACAAAGAAAAATTTAACGGTAAAGAAGAGAATGGAAAAAAACCATGAAGAATGACACCTCACCTATGGAAGGTGGAATATAATAGAAACCATCAAGGTATGCCAATTTTTTTTTGTATTGAATTATGTTCAACGCGATATGTTATACCATTATTGATTAATTGGTTTTAATTTGATTTTGTTGATGTTTCATGAATGTCGTTAAGGCACACGAGGAATCAAAATTTACCCGATTCAATTCAGTAAGTTTCCATACTACGAGCACCTGCAAATAGTTCATTTGTTTGACACAATGCATATCGGGAAGAACATAACAGAAATGCTATGGCGAATATTAGATGGAAGGATTTACAAAGAAAGAATTGGAAATATTTGTAGTGACATCCAAGAATCTAATCACACATTGCAAAGTGTGATCATTAATTCTACTTGCGATGGACGTCAACAGAATATTGGTCTTCCTTGGTGCTTGACGGAGCAACAGAGCAATATTGTAAGAGGGGTCATCAAAAACATCAGGTTTCCGACGGGTTTTTCATCAAACATAAAGAATATCTTGACGAAAAAATGTGATTTTGCAGGGGTCAAAACACGTGATTGGCATACATTCATTAAGGTAATCATTAGTCTATAATATATTTCATTATCAGTATGCACTATTTTATTAATTTTATTCTCTTATCTAGAAATAAATATTAATAATTATGTGTTTTTTGATACAGTATGTTCTACCTTTATCTCTCCCAAATGACTTTGACAGCAACATAAAACATATTATTTATGTTCTTGGAAAATACATGAGGTAATTAATGTTTTACTTGGAAAATGTACTTGGTCTGTGGTTTGTAGCGGAACTTATTGACATATAATATGTTTTTCCCACAAATACTATATATGCCTTCACATATTGTTTTATTGCATCATTTGTAGGTGGCTTTCATCAAAAGAAATCCATAAAGAAGATATAAGGCATTGGAAGAGAGAAATTCCCTGACTAATGTGTGAAATCCAACAGTATCTACCTCCAGCATTTTTCAATGCACAAGAACACTACCTCATACACCAAGTTGAGGAGATTGAATTATATGGACCAGTACACACAAGGTCGATGTGGATGTTGGAGAGGCAGTTGAAGTCATTGAAGGATTTTGTTAGACAAAGAGCGCGTCCCGAGGGTTCTATGGTTGAAGGATATATGGTATATCAATGCATGGTGTACATTAGTGAATATCTACCTAAATTAGAAGAAAATATGAATGTGCCTCGCATTTGGCATCTCGACTCCATCAACAAATTTGAAGGGGAGGTCCTACTGGGGAGATGTACATTGAGGACTGTGAAAGGTAATTATTATTATACGTTGTTGAATTAATATGTTACACATTTATTTTTTCCAATTTTATATTATCATACTGTTTTTTAACTCTTTTTAATAATTATGCATTTTCAACTGTATTAAACTATGTTCCTTTAATCATGATGATCTAATTAATTATGAAATTGAATTTTTTTTTTTATCATATCGTTGGTTGAGTGTGGGATGCTTTACATTTATACATTGCAAACAACCTTGATTGGATGGAGCATTGGATAAAATATTGTGAAGAATTCTTCGGTAGGTTATCATGGGAAGGGGTTAGTAACATGATTAAAATAGCTCATCGTCTTCAACATCAAATTCCTGACCTTACGTCGCAAAGGGAAGTTGATTTAGCCTATGGTTTAAAAGATAAAAGGGAAAGTAATTTTTTTTACCCACATTTTTTGTACTTACTTCAATCCATTTTTCCAATTATTACATTTCGTTTGTTTAAGTTTTCAATTATATTTACTAACTCCTATATGACGTTTATTAATTCACAATGTATTTTTAACCTGTTGTCAATGTTGTAGCTCAAACATCACAAGGCTATTTTGTGTAATGCTTGTAAATTTTGTATCAAAAAGTTGGATGATAACAGGAAAACCTCAGATTGTGGGATAACTGCAGTTTTTAACGTCACCAATGTTTCCTCTAGAATTGATAGACATCCAGAAGAAACCGAGAATAGGTACTATGGGCATTTGGAGGACATTGTTGAGTGTGATTTTAATTCCTTTAAAATAGTTTTGTTTGAGGTGAAGTGGTACAGGATACGGATGCATGAACGTGATCCTGAAAGAACTATTATTGAGCATGCTAATGGATTTACCATGGTTAATACAAGGGCATTTGAACCGGGTATAGAGCCTTATGTTCTTCCAAGTCAATGTGAGCAAGTCTACTACTCCGAGGTACTAGATAAAGCAGGTTGGTCATACATTGTTCGATATGATCTAAGAGGAAGACCAGTAAAGTATAATCTGTACTAGATAATGAAAACAATCACGAAGAAGAAGAGGATGATGATGATTTAGATCAGGCTGTAGTCAATGTGTTAGATGAAGAAGTTGAAGAGGATGATCATGGAAATGTATCAAACGATGATCTCATTGACGATATGGATGACTATATTAGCGAAGATGACTTTGATGTTGATGACGATGTGAATGATCCTTTCATCAATATCTATTCAGAACTAGATCCTGATACAGATGTTGAGTTGGATGAAGAAGAAGATGAATGATATTTAATTGTTGAAAAGTAGAGGTATGCAATGTTTTTAGGTTAAAATAAATGCACTCAGCATATGTTCATTTTGTTGATTAAATTGGTTATATTTGAAAATTAGTTTTCTAATCTAATTATGTTCTACATGTGCAGTAGTGTGGGTGTTCCTGGAGGTTGTAGTGTTAATGGTTTGAATCGAACATGTGTCGATTGAGCAAGATAAAAAATTGTGTTATAAGATTTATGTGTTATTTTTTGGGTTATTTCATATTAGAACTCTACTAGACTCATTGGAAACATTAAAATCTTATTTTGAGTCTTTCATTGGAAACATAAAAAACTTATTTTGAAAGGGGTTCTATCCTTGTTGGTCTTTCTAAGTTAGTTTTAATCTTGTTGATCGTTCATCACTATAAAACAAAAATTGTTATATAAAATGTCATGAGAACCTTTAACATTGTTGACCTTGGTGGGTTAAAAACAAAAACAAAAATATATGTTATGTCGGGTTTGATGTGATTACTTTTGGTCATTTTCTAACTATCTCTGTCGAGCTTAACGAAAACGCTCTGTTGCTCTCGTTCGATCGCACTAGCTAGTACTTGCAACCGGAAACAATTCCATTTCCTCTTGCAACTCTCACCATGCAATCACTACGAGGGGGGTTGAAGTTGGAAACCGTAAGTGGATTCTCCGGAGTTGGAAACCATAAGTGGGTCGAAGTGTGCTCCAGCTGTTTCTGCAAATCCCTGTAGACCCTCAATGGAAACCGTAACTGGATTCTAAAGTAAAGTTTATTGTTTGTAGGATTTTTTAAAACCCGTGACTACAGAACCTGCCGTGACAGGTATAGGTAGCAGCGATGGTCCAATTGTACAAAAAAGAAGCAATGTACCAATGAGGATTTTTGGCATTCCTGCAGTTGGCCTCGATTCCATTGATGACAGCACTGGTGAGAGAGAGCATGATGCCATGCCAGATCATGATGCCATGCTGGAGCATGATGAGACAAAGCCTAGGACTCCACATTACTCTGGAGATGAACGTACTATAGACAACCAGGAAACTTTTCCTGGTGCAGCACGAGTTAAAAGCACCAGAAAACTAGATCTCACTCTTGTGTTCTTAATTTTGAATAATGTATAGAATAATTAATGTACCGAATGGGGCCAACGTTGAATGTTTTTCAATGGGTGGTTGTACAGACTGGAGTTTTGCATGGTTATACTAGACACATGTAGTGACGGTATGGGAGGGTTTCTAGACTCAATCATGTCTCACACTAACAATTCGACAATAAAGCAATCAACCTATAGAATAATAATCAACATGTAGTGACGGCATGGGAGGGTTTCTAGACTCTATTCAAGTAGATGTTTGCACCTCAGGAGATTTGATCCCTCTCAGCACTTGATAGAGCATAGGATTTGGATCTTTTACTCAACTTGCTTTACATATTAAATTAAAATGGATGGCCTATTGAGTTGCATAGGGAACATCCACTTAAAATGGTTAATTGAGAGTTTTGTATTTGACATGAAATTTTTTTGAAGAAAATATTTGTATGATGTGGCAAGGATACAAGTTCATGAAGTAAGTTTCTCTCATCGACATCTATAGAATCCATATATAAAATGATTTTACAATGGATATTCTTGAAAGGGAACAATAGTCACATTAAAATTAGATTGGTGTGACATAGTAGGTGTTGTGTGAAGAGTTGTTAATTGAATCAATGTCTTGTTTTGTACCAATATAAGACATCAATAAAAGCATGAACTCAAGTAGGAGAAGTGTGAATTATTAATTGGGTTGATCCTCTTGGGTTCTTAAATACCTTAGTATGTTTCTTTCCTAGAATTTACTAAACATATTAAAGAAATTTGTATGACAAAAGGTTCAACCTAAGTGCCATGTGTTTTTCTTGAAATATTATGTGCAACACAGTTTTTAATGATTGCTCATTTGGGTGCATTATAAGTTTTTATAGTGCCTGTCTAGAATATATTGAAGTTACTCAAAAACCTAGAAGTTCTTGTCTTCTTAGGGAAATCCCTAACCCTAATAGAAATAGAAAATACATATAATAGAAAATAAATTAAATTAAATAAACAAATAATAAAATTAAAACATATATAAAATAATTTAATTTCATGTAATTTATTATATAAAAAGATTTAAAAAATAAATAAAACAAAAACAAAGCAAAAACATAAATTGAAAATCCAAATGCCATTGTTCGCCCGCTCGCCCTTCTGGCACCTGAGACAACTAGAGATTGTAGGCCCAAACAAGCTGGAGACTTGAAGAAACCCGTGTAGAGGAGGCACTCCACAAGCCCGCTTGAGACTTGGAGAAACCTGCGCAGAGGAGGCACCCCACCATCCCTCTCGAGACTTGGAGAAACCCACGCAGAGGAGGCACCCCACCAGCCCGCTCGAGACCTGGAGAAACCCATGCGGAGGAGAAGGAAAATCTTGGAAAAACCCACACATAGGAGGCACCATCAACACGGTTGCAGGAGACACACAAAATGGTATGGTTTCTGGCATTTAAACCCTAGATATGCATAATATTCTTGTTTCAGGGCATTCCAAATTTATCTCCATTTTCAGCACTTGATATCCAAATTACTAGATCTATCTTTGGTAAACCCTTTATCTATTATCTGGCACATACATGGCGAGAGAGATGGATCACTGTAAATTCCATAGAAAATTTTGGGATTTTGCAGATGTAATAACCTAGTGAGCCAATTGAAACTTACACAAACCTTACAATGGTCATGCAATGTGATGCACCAACAACTGTAATTCATAATCTAATTTCACTTGAAATCCATTAAATGTTGCTCTGCTATTTTAGGATAGTCAACAGACTTCACAATCGCGTTCTGGATCATCTTTCTAATCTTGATAAGATCCTAGCTCCACCATTATGAAAACTACCTCACATCCACAAAACTGGCCCAGAACTAAATGATGAGGCTGCTAGAAGGTGGACTGTTGTAGCTTGTCATTATAGGTCCCAGAACTGCCCAGATGTGAGGTATAGGGCATGTTCATTGCCTTCCATTGTCCACAGGTTGCATGGGATGCCAAAGAATTCATTTTAGAACTAATAAAAAGGAAAAATCACATTTTAGACGTGTGAATTAGTGACAGCTTACACAAGATTATTGCTAATTGTTGGTTTTTTAATATTTGAGCAAACCCTACTTCTTTCCATTGTAGGATTGGTGAAAAAGCATTTTAGGAGTTGAATAGGTAAGGGACAATAGAGAGAAGTGTGGTTGAATCTGAAAGTACATTTTGCTAGATATTACAGGAGCCTATTTTTCATTAGAAAACCCATCCACATCTTGTTTTACAGCTTTAGGAGCAAGTGAATTTACAATAAATAGTTAAGAGAGAAATTTGTGGAAATTAAACCATGGGAGCATATATGAATAGGTATCTTCACCTCAACATTCATCTCTCTTGCTTCACAGCTTGTGCTTTTCTAGCTATCGTGAGTTATGCCTAAGTCACTAAGTGTTGTGTCTGATATGCAAATTAGGCTCAGATGTGTATGACAAATCAAATCAAGATAATGTATTTTGATTCTAATTTCTATTGAATATTTGTAAATGTTCTAGTTTCTAAATTTTATTGGATCTATATGTCTATATTTTTAAATTTAAATATATTTTAAAAATATATATACATGTATTTAAAACGTGTACTTAGATATACACATAATGTCTGAAAATAGTCTTTGAAAATCAAATTTCTCATTGCCATTTGAGTGCCAATTTGCATGAATTTTAAATTTGCAACATGCCTAAGGTGTAATATTTCACCTAAGTTAGCTGATGTATTTTGCATTCTCTGCTGTAGTTATGGTTTGTTGGGCTGATATAGTCAATTAATGTTTCTTAGTTGAGTGATTTTTCCCAAGAGTTCACTAACAAATAGTTTTCATATGCGTTAGCATAAAATACAAGCATGTAAATTTTAAAAATGAAGGGTAGGATGCCAAAAATATGGAAATACCAAAAAAATCATCCTCCCAATACCAAACAATTCAACTGAGATTTGTAACACTACATCCACTAGGGTTCGGCATGTCCCTCCTAAGCCTCATATTTGAGGGAAGTAAATGTGTTTAACCAAGTAAACGTGTACTTTCAAAGAAGAGAGAAGGCACTATCTTTTTTATTCTTGTTTTATCGAGTGTAGGTACCACCAAATAGGTATCTATCAGATCTATCTTCCTCAAGTGATGATGAAGATATACTCGGAGAGGTTGAAAGTGAGATGAGTTGTACTAGATCTATCGGTTTTATATCAACTAGATCAGAAAAGATAAGGAAAAGATTTCATATACGCATGAAATATTTTATTGCCAACGGTGGGTCGTGTAATTATGATGCTGAGAGCATAGGAGACATTGATTTTTCATTGAGGTATAAACATATAGTGCAACGATGGGTACCTAATATGCTACCTCAAGTGGACACAGATTTCTTCATCAATTGGAGGATGTATCGCATCGCTCCTTCCTCCTTACATGGATTGGGGCTATTTTCCATGGATGGAATAAAGGTCCACTATGGCACTGTAACTAAATTGATGGAGTATGTAGGACCACTATACAGATACAATAATTGGTTGATCTTGGCCCAATATACTCGAAGTATGTGGAGATACAGAGTTGCCGCGAATTATATTAAAATAGCAGAAAACAATAAAAACAAAGGGGTGACTATGTATATTGATGGGAGACCAAAAGCATCCGGAAACGTTGTTCGCTTTATAAATAGTACACGACCAATGACAACGAATGAGCTACCAAATTGCGAATTCGAGGCACACGAACATCATCGTATATTTGTATGTGCAATAAAAAATACTTGCAGGTGAAGAGTTGTTGATCGATTACATCTTAAATAGAATAGATGTGGCTTCCACGGTCCAAGGGAACTGTAGACCGTTAGAAACTATGCCTCATCAGGTAAATGCTAAATGTAGTATCTAAACATGACTACAATAATTGAATGTTTCATTTTTTTTCTATTAACATTCGATTTCCACTGTTGTCATTGGATTTATTCATGCTTATTATGAATATTTTCGTGTGATTACATGGTGATTACACTACTATGAATATCTCATTTTTGTTTATGATGCATTTATTGACTATTGACATTTGTTTAGGGTGATGGCAGTGGAAAGGCACATGATTCTTCCATGGTCTAGGGTGATCGTGGAAGGTCAGAAACTATGCCTCGTCAGGTAAATGTTAAATATAGTAAATAAATATGACTACAACAACAAGATGTTCCGATTTTCGCTGTTAGCATTCATTTTTTCAGTCCTTATTGTTAATATTTCCATATGAAAGCATGCTTATTAAACTGTGGTAGGAGTCTGCTCATGGCCATGGAGCAGACCATGTATCTTCCACTTCTGAGGTAAAAATTAATATTAATGCAATATCTCATTTTTCTTTATGTTACAATTATTTAGTATGAGGTAAATATTTATTTATTGATTGATTGTGTCGGTGTGGCACCATTGGAAAGGCACCTGCTACTTCCATGGCCAAGGGTGAGCATGGAAGGTCACACTTTGTGTCCCTTTGGGTAATTGTTTAGTAAAAGAACTAAATTTTTCGATTTAGTATGTTAACATTCAATGTCCACTATTAACAATCACATTTTTCTGAGCTTATGATGGACTACTGGTTCATTTTTATGGCATTATGATTGATTACTAGTTCATTCAGGACCATGGAAAGGCACCTATTGCTTCCACGACGACGGTTCATCGTGGACACTCACTGGCTATAACACCGTGCCAGGTAAGTTTTAGTGCATAATAGTGACTTAATCTTCATTACAATATCAATATTTGAATGATGTTAAAATTATCTTGCTTAATTTAATTTATTGTTTGATGAATTTAGTCACCTGCACACAATCTAGGTGATGAGGGGTTTGAGGAAGAAATTTTTTATTCCACTGACCCACTGCACACTTTTAGAACAACCTTGAAAAAGGCAAACATAGAAATGCTTTCCTTGGCTCGCAGAAGGCCCTTGACACAGGAGGATAGGGCAAGGATTCTAGAGCTGCAAGATCAAATACAATCTTATGGGGTAAGTGGCATCTTCACCAATATTTTAAGCTATGTTGTGATTTCATATCTGGTATTATGTTTTTTATTTTTCCAAGTGATCTGATAAAGTAAATTTTATTGTTTTTAGGAGTTTTTAAAACCCGTGACTACAGAACCTGCCCCGATAGGTATAGGTAGCAGTGATGGTCCAATGAAGCAAAAAAGAAGCAATGTACCAATGAGGCTTTTTGGCACTCCTGCGGTTGGCCTCGAATCCATTGATGACGACATTGATGACAGAGAGCATGATGCCATGCTGTATCCTGATGCCATGCCGGAGCCTGATGCTATGCCTCAGCATGATGAGATGGAGCCCATCACTCCACGTGACTCTGGAGATGAACATACTGTAGACAACCAGGATACTTTTCCTGGAGCAGCACGAGTCAAAAGCACCGTATCACTCGATCTCACCTTTCTGGTGGATGACTCTTGTGTTCCTATCAAGATCCAAAAGATTGCTGGTATTTATTAATTAAATTATTCATTTTAATCATGAAATTGAAATATTCATACGTTGAAATTATTTTAAATTAATGGATTACATATTTAATTTGCAGGAAACAATGTATTCTACAAGCATTTGAATGACAAAGCCTTGGATCTATTTGGCCCCACCATTCGCACATGGTGGAATAGCCAAGATAGCAATAAGAGAGATGAATTGATGAACCACATGGTCAACTTGTTCAGCAATACTTTAAACAAGAAGGTTGTTTTAAGGTTAGCCGGTGAGCATTTGAAATATACTAGGGCCCAATATAGGGAAATATTGCAAGCTAACCTCAAGCATGAGCACCCTCCCATGGTTCTGGAGAAAGAGTGGAAGGAACTCATAGATGATGCAAAGGAGAACTTGCTTAAAAGACAAGGAAAACAACCATAGCCTGGTAAAGCAAGGTACAACATATATCATCTTTTTACTGATATAAGGTCAATTATTTTTTTCTTTTTTGTTTTAAGTGAGATTTTTGATATCTAAGGTTTTCAAAATTTTCATATATAGGCTACCTGACACCTCCAAATCAACCAAGGCTAGAATGTAAAAGCACGGGCAACATAGACTAGGCCAAGGTGGCTATAGAAAACTAAGAGCAAGAATCGTAAGTATTAAATGATTATTTATTTAACAATACCGAACAAATATCAGATTTTGATACTGGAAATTTCGAAATGTGTTATCATGCAATACAGGGAAATACGTTCCAAGCTGCTGCCACTGAGGAAGACCTAAAGCTTGGTTTCAAGTTTGGTTTTAAAAGTGTGGTTGAATATCAGAAAAGCTTGGAGTAGACTCCAATCTCCCCGATGGCGCAAATACGGGTATATCACCAATGGTAGTATACTATTATAGTCTATTCAGTACTTTTGATTATATCACCCATAACAAAAAATTTATGTTTGTTTTTAAGCAACAATGCAACCGCAGCAGTGAATCTAGCGGTACACAGCAAGTACCAGTTGATGTTAGGGTGCACATGTCCCATGGTAGTGTGGAGCATAGTGTCCATTCTAGTATGTATGCTTTGGAAATAGATATATCTACTATGATTAGATATATATACTTCCTGACGTATACTTATAAATTTTCTTCTTTCAATGAAAGACCATGCAGCTCAGGAGCATGAACTGCAAGAGGAAGCAACTATACCTCCAATTAACACCCCAGTTGTCACATCTACAATGACTAGTAAAGAGAAATATTGTAATTTAAATAAAAAAATGAAATATTTATTTCAATAATAATTCTACGTCATATATATATGCTCATTTCCGTTGTTGCAGTTCACACCCCTACAGAACTGCCTCCACACCTTGCTCAGCGACATACAAGAAGTGGCATAAATGAGGACGTGGAAAAACAAACAATAATAGGAGATAACGCAGTAAATACTGCTCCATTGGATGATTGTGATACCCCACTCGCAAGTTTTTTACATGCAAAGAAACATAAATCAACGACAAAGTACATGCAACATAAATTCATGATTTGTATTTTGATGGATGTCGATGTTGTTAGTATGAAACATTGTTAGTATGCTACATAGATAACTTTTATTTGGTATAGTTACGAGGTACTTATCTTTTATTTGGTGCTCTTAGGAATTTTCCCATTTATATCTTTCATTTTCTTAGAATTTGAGTTTTAAATTTAAATGTCATCACAAGTCTGAAACATTGATTCTGTATATATTAGATATATTAGATATGTTCATCATGACTTCGATCATCATCACTCTTTATAATTTGATTACTGCCCATTACATCTCGAGGACCAATTTCAGCACAGGGACCAGAGAGGAGTGCTGAAGTTGATAGAGATCAAATTTAAGTTGTAAAATCTTGTACTGTTGCTTTAGCACTATTCAGAAATAGTACCACACTTCAGATCTGATTTTTGGATAAATGTTGATGTGGAGATCTTCAACTATACCTCTGTTATTGTTATATGATCGATATGTTTATTTTATGACATGCTACTGAAAGAGATGAAAATTATGTTATAAAATGTTTTACTATTGCTTTAGCACTATTCAGAAATAGTATTGTTTTATCATTCAGCTGTAGAATTGTTATGTTACTGTACCTTTCTTTCATCATCTGTGTGCTTAATTGTTGTAGTATGTGGACTGTCTAAACCTGTTTGAGGTATGTTTTTAACTTTACATCTTGAGGACCAACTTCAGCAAAGGGACCAAAGAGGAGTGTTGAAGTTGATAGAGATCAAAATTATGTTATTAAATCTTTTACTGTTGCTTTGGCACTAGTTAGAAATTTGGATGGTAATTGTGATGAAAATTTTCTTTTGTAGACCATATTCCTAAATTTAAAGGTTAAACAGGTGGCTTTTAATTTTTATAGTACAAGGTACTTAACTGTTATGTGATGCTATCAGGATTGCATAGAGAGAAATGATGGATATTTTTATTTGGCATCCTGCCACCCTTCCTTATACTGTGATGATGAACTTTCAGGTTATATGGAACGTCTGTACATTTGAGAGAGATATGACTGGTTGTACCTTCCCCACCTTGATTGAGCTATGATTGGTCTCGTAACTTTTTAAAGACCACCTTGTTGAATTGTTTCTCTTATAGATTCCTATGGTTGTTTGGCGACATTTGGAGTAACTTTTTAAAAACCACCTTGTTGAGTCCTTGAGTAACTTTTTAAAAACCACCTTGTTGAAGTTTTCCTCTTATAGAGTCCTATGGTTGTTTGGCGACATTTGGAGCATACCATTGGTTCTAAGGGTCATGGTTATTCTACTACCCACACCTATGTTATGACCATTGTTTATATTTTTCTTATTTTATGACCATTGTTTATATTTGTACCCACACTTCAGATCTAATTTTTGGTTTAATGTTGACGTGGAGATCTTCAACTATAACTCTCTTATTGTTATATGATCGATATGTTTATTTTATTACCTGTTACTGATTGAGTTATTAAATACTTGTTGTACCTTCCCCACCTTGATTGATTTATTATTGGACTTGTGGTACCTTCCCTAAGACTTTTGGTTAATGCAGTCATTTACCCTCCTTCATTTTTTTTATACCACCTTGTTGAAGTTTTGGTCTTATACAGTACTTGACTTTGTCGAAGTTTATAATTTTTGTGACTTAATTTATGTTGAGTTATGTACTGTGCTTGACTGTCATTGACCTAATCAACTCTAGTCATTTCTCTCTCTCTCTCTAGTTTGTACACACCCTCTTGTAGGGTCATCTAGTTCCTAGATAAGACTGGCCTCTCCGAGGCACAATCAGTCTTTGTTGAAAGTAACACTTCTGAGTATATTTTCAATAATGGTTTCACACCTAGCTTGTTGGTATCTTCAACTGTATCTCTATTTCTGCTATATGATATACATGTTTATTTTATTACATGCTACTGAATATTAGTTTATCATTTTAGTTTGCTTGTCATTGTAAGAAATTATAATCTGTTGATATGGAAGTTATGAATATACCAAAGAGCCTGTGTTAAGAACTTACTGGTTGTACATTTGGAGTGCTTGGTTACAGGAGGTAAGTATGCATGTGAAACTTAGTGATTATGCCACATATCCAATTCTAGGAGTGGGATCTATCTCACTCCAAATAACATAAGGTGATATCCTTGAGCATATTGGTATTTTATATATCACGCTATGGTAGTGTTTCTGATGTTTTCTTTTTCTTGTTGGGTGCTTGCCTTATAGATACTAAAGAAATCTTGGATAGACAGGTTTGGAATCCAAATATTGAATGTGTTTGGTTGTTAGGTAAAATTTTTGCTACACAGGAGAGAAAGATTGCACATGAATACTTTCTCAGTTTGGAAGCTTGCAATACAATAGTTCTGGAGTATTTACCATGTCTATTGAATTATGCTGCTCACAGATGTCTACTACTTAAAATAAGGTTTGTGGAAGACTAGAGATAGATGTTTTCTAATGTTTCAGTAGTTTTTGTGAAATTGTTTATGAGCGTATCCAAATTCTGAATTGGAAACCTTTAGCTTTTAAGGTGTTCATGGGTCGTACTTCTAGGAAGAATGCACATGGGATTGGAACAGGTAGCTTGCTTATCTCACTTGGAAATAGTGAGATTTAGAAAAGGTTTTGGCTTGTACATATAAATAATTATTACAGTTAGAATATAATATTAAATTCAGTGCCTTTTTATGAATTTGCATGATACAGCTGATGCAATGATCTCCACTGGATTATCCAAGGTCGGATATCAGTATGTGAATATAGGTAACTTAACATATTTTCTATCTCACATGTTTATGCATTATCAACTCTTAATTTTACATATATATAGGTAACTTAACATATTTTGTGTTTGGTACATTTGGCAAGATCCAATACATGTCGTAAAATGATGCCAGGTTCACATGGACACAAGGAACAAGATGCAAGCACGTTTGCTTCATGGGTAACTTCTTGTCAATACATTTTCTTGTTTCTTTGATAGATTTGTTGAAGAATTCCATCAGTGCAATACTGAAAAATGGTTGCCTATTTTGTGGAAAGGCACATGCTGCTGGTTGTGGCTATGATAAAAAAGTATTGCATGATACCCAGGTCATCCATTTAGTAGCCATTAATGAAGACTCAAGAAGAAACATAGAAGATACATCACAATTCCAAACCCAACATTCCCCACCAAAAGATGACTATTTGCACACCAAAATATAGGAAATTAGAACTTAGAAGTACAATCCTTAATGATTTTCTCTTTGGTATCTTGAAGTACATTTTGGTCGTGTTTTGTTGCATGTCTGGAAATATTATAGATCTTGATAGGATTTTCTACATATTTTTCAACAACATATTTCATATTACTAGGTACATGGCATTCATAAGTGTTTTTGCTAGGGATTGTAATTGCTTGGCCACTTGTATGAAAGGTGATGCTATCTTTTCCTATCAAGAAAGGAAGATGATAGTCAACAAAATCTTGACCAAACAATAGATCAACACCTTTATCAAAACAATACCAATTTACAGAAGTATTATGGCCATTAATCATGATAGAAAATTAAGGGCATATCCTTTGACTGGAACCATTGATATATTTATAGTCATGAAATGAAAGTTTATTGGATGCAAATAATACCTTGGGATAACTTCCATCTTAGCACAAAAATTCATGACTCCTGTGTCTATTTGTGCATCTAGTGTGTATTCATTATATCACATGACATTAATTTCGATAGTTATCACCAATCTATCATGTAACCCTTTTATTTGGGTTTCTTCAGAGTGAGGCAGATTCTTGTTCTCATCTTGTGGTATAAGTGCAAGAGATTCTTCTTCTGTAATGGAATTCTGAAACTTGTATTCTAACTCTTCACCATAGGTTTCTTCTAATTTATTTTTCATTGTTGCAGTTCCAGTTTGTCTTCTATCAAATAAGCCATTATTTCTTTCAGAAGTTCTTTCTTTTGAATTGTCTGATTATTCTTTTCTACTATATCTCTTCTGAGTTGTTGTTTGTAAACTATCTGGCATTGAGGAGAACATGAAGAGTATTGGGATGCATCTTATAAATCTTTTGGTGTCTTTGATGGAGCAAAACATGTTTAGGTTGTTCGGATTTAGAATGTACCTTAGTGGTTATTCGCAACGGATTGGACCAGGTTTGATATTTAGGTTTAGTGACATTAGTAGGATGGGTATGGGTTTCCAGGTGATCTGGGTGTTAAATGGAACCAATACATCACAAGTTTAAAACATTTGGGCATTAGACTCTCTGAAAATGCAGACAAATTGGTCTAGGAAGGCCATAAAGGCGATGAGACTTAAGGATATGTTATAGATGTAGATCCACATTGAACTTTCACCATTGCTTCCAGTGACACAAAGAGGAAAACTTATCATGCTTGCACACCATTTAAGTGAATAACTTATCATGCCTACACACCATTTAACTCTTGCAACTTTTGTTGATGTGAAGAAATTCACAAGAAGTTGTCGTCTTTGCTTCACAGTTGATGCACGAAAAAGTGTGGTGCATATCTATAAGTGGAAATTTGAAAGGGATCCCTACTTTCATTGAGCGACTATTGAGGGATCAATAGTATCTCCAATCAAACATAACTAGCAGACCTTGAAAGATCTCGATGGAAATATGTCAATGTTGTGATGATGTACATTTGATGATGGACACCAAGATGCTTACCTCTTGATGATGATGACATGTTATTGATGATGAGATGAGTTGATTTATGATATAAAGACATCTTTGATATCTTTGACTTGACAGTGTTCAAAAGTATTATATCTCTAAAAAGGCAATTCAAATTTCAGTATGAACCTACAACATAAAAAGGGTGCTACAGCAGATGATGATTTTTGGACTTCTCTAGGGTTTACAAATTTGACAATTGTTGAGGTCTACAATAGAACAACAGTCCCGAGTTTGATGAAAGAACTGAACCCTTACTGGTGATATCTTATGGACACAAAACAGTCCCGAGTTTGACATTGTTTTGAGGTCATCTACAACACATAAAAACAGTTTGGATTTTCTTCAGTCTGAAGTTTACCTCAAGCACATACAAGTTTGAATTTTGTCTTGGGTGGACTCTTCTATAGCACACATACACAACCCAAGTGTGACATATTATGCCATCATATGATACAGAAGTGATCATGACATATTGCATATACACAGTCCCGAAGTTAACTCTTCCCAAGCAAGCAAACAGTCCCAGAATGTTGAAGATTATTGAGGCAGCCTCAGGGTCATAGATGGAAGATGACTCCTTGGACATCAATGCATAGGTGTAGTTCTTGTGTTGATCCAAAAGATCTTTTACACCAGCTGGAAGTAAAATTGGAACATGTTCAAACATCCACAAAGTTTTGAAGATGGTGAGCAGCTGAAGCAGTCTAATGAAAAACAATGATTGACCAAGTGAGTAGATCAGATTGACATAACATAATTATACTTGACAAATCAGTTTTGGTAAGGTTGAATTGGACAAGGTCAAATTTGTTACTTTTAGCAAAAGAATTGTTGAAAAAAATTCCTTTCAGCCTTATTTGACAAGAAGTTTGAAGTAGCATATTTGATAGGGGGAGTGTATTTATTAAGAACTTTAAGATGAGCAGACTTAAATGAACATTATGATGAAAAGTTAAAGGTTTGAAGAATGATGATGATGCATGCTTACCTTTTATGAATTTACTAAACTTCAGCATATCAGTTAGGAGGAGCATTTATGTGATGATCATCAAAACATTGAGGCATATATGTTTATGCTTTGAAATATAAGCATGCTCAACACTCCAAGATCTAGCTATTATTGCTTCTTTTTTTATTCTCTAGCAACCATCCTATTGCAAGCGCAAGTGAATTTTACCATCCTACAAATTGCATCACCCCACCACAAAATCCAACCCTAATCTCCTTGAGGACACTATAGGATTTCAAATCAAGGTTTTGGAATAATCAAAGTCAAGATGACTGACATTAAGATTAAGTATTCGAGGAGGGTCCTCTTATGCTAGTTCAATAGAAAAGGTTGACAGTATTGGGAAATGGTTACAACCTAGGACCAACATTTGGACATCAATCGCTTTTCCTTGGGTACTTGCAAATGTGAGAGCATTCTTGTGACCATAAATTCTGTCCAATGACAATCTAGTTTGAATACACTTGTCTCTTGGTTGCATATTAGATCATGTGAATTCCCCCCCATAATCAAGATGCTTTGGTCTCCAATTCAGATCAAACCCTTGTAAAGTAGCTTTGCATCTGCTCCAAGCCACTTTTTCATTATCAGACAGATAATTACAGTTCCCTTCTTCTTTGTCACCTTCATTTCACCATATTCTAAATCACCCCTAGAATGTATTCAGCATTCCGTGAGGAAGGAGCAGTCTAGTTCCACAATAATCATTTACTGGATTGCATTGGGTGCATATGTGAATGTAGTACATACACATCTTTCCCATATAAATAAATGTAGCCCATACACATCTGTGCAATGAAGCTAGACCATGATCTACTAGGCATGTCTAAAAGTTTGAGACCAAGGAGCAAGAAGAACCCTTGTACTGCTACCTTGTTGATGGTCTGTAGACCAAAAGGGGCCTCACCAACCCATCCTAGTCCTAAGCTCAAAACGAAATGTCCTCACTTCCTGAAGGAAGGAAATATCTGGCTTCACATTATGCAACATATATCTCACAAGCATGCTCCTACTGGGGATAGACATCCCTGTCACATTCCATGAAAATGGTGACAATTACATTGGAAATACCTTGCATCAAAAGTGAACCAAAGCGACTGTTGGGCACAAAATGTCCCATGGTGATGGCTTAGTGAGTGGGAGATTGCCTAGTTGCATCCTTGTTAGCCCTGTGATGTGGCTGAGAATACTCCTTTACTAGCTTTCTTTGGATGGACTAGGTTGAGTTTGAGATCCTCTTATTATTGACTACTTTACTTGCCATTCCTCATCCATATTTCAATGTTTATATCAAGCAGGTGATGCTTGCTAGAAGGTGGATCCATGCCCTTATCCTAAGAAGAATCTTTAATAGAATGATTTGAGGAACAACATTGACATATGGGTTTCCTCATGGCCTTGGCATTTGAGCAGTTGTCGGGGCAAAGTCTTGAGGTAGGTTAGAAGTACGCTAGCCTTAGGTGCTGAACAAGGATTGCTACTAGGGTACCCCCTTATCTAGTAGTCTTGAGCTTGGTAAGCAAAGCAAGCATTCAATAAATTCAAGTATTTCACCTTCTATGAAAGTACCCCATCAACTGTAAATAACAATGTTACACCAAGTTTCCAAGATATAGGGATGCAGGAGTGGGGAAATGCATCGAGGGGAGGTGGAATCACCCCTCAAATTCTAGGGAGTGTCATAGGGGACATTGGGGTCTTCAACATAGGGGACCCTATGAGAAATACTATGAAATTAAAATATATGAAAACTGAAACATAATTAATTGAAATATTAAACATAACAATGCACCAATAACATTTATCATTGCATGTAACCAAAGTTATTAGGATTGGAAATGGTTAAGGTCTGACCACTATGGAAGCAGATCTGGTTGGTAAACCTGTCTAATAAAGAGCATATAAAATATACAAAATTGAATTATATATATATATATATATCTATATATATATTCATGTACATCAATGTAAATTCAAACCATTGGACACTGAATATGCAAATTTTCCTCATGCATGTAGCATCTAAGTACTATGTGTGAATATAGCAAATGGCATAGAGTGTGAATCATGATACATATACGAAATGAAATACATAGACATCGAGGCTCTAAATAGCTTCTATAGCCCAGAAAACATCATGCTACAACAAATAACTACATATCATCAAAACCATTGGTTACACAAGGATCATTATCATTATCATCACTCTCAACCTCCTTGTCTTGACTTTGCTTCTACCTTGATCCTCCATTGATAGTCAACACCGTCCAATTTTGATGACACTACCTAATCAAAGCCTTAAAATATGGTAGACAAAGCTTAACATGCCTAATCAATTATTTTGGCTTGTGGGAAGGAAATTTTTGCTCAAATCATGACAAAGGAATTCAACAATCAACACCATGAGCATCAGGGTATATAGAGGGCTTGGTGCTCTTGATTAAATGTCAATTCCATACTCCCATACATGACATAATCCAATAGAAACACTGCAATCCTGTCCATCCTGAAATCTTGAAAACTATTGATTTTGCTGAATTCTGAAAGGAAAATGAAATTCTACTTTCTCCATATGAAGTTCGATGAGGTTGGAACCACTCTCAAACATCTTGGAACAATTAATGGTAATGTCCTTAAAAAATGAGACACTCCCATGCTCCCTTTTTACCAAAGTCCATTGTTTTGAAATCCCTCTCCCTAGTAATTATTCATAATATTTAATGTCTCATTTTTACTTGAATGTAAAAATGAGACATTTAATATTATGATTAATTACTAGGGAGAGGGGGAATTTATTATTACCAGAAATTACTAGGGAGAGGGGGGATTTGATATTACCAATAATTACAGGGGAGAGGGGGTTCGAAACAACATATTTTGGTAAAATGGGAGCGTGGCAGTGTCTCATGTTTTGAGGGATGAAGTTCCCTATTGTGTTTCCTTGCATTCGTTCTAAAAGGGCACATGGGGAAACATCCCCCTTGGAACACCCATGTCCTGGGAGCACAGGGAGCATGGGGATCATGTAACCTAACCTTGGTAAATAATTTGAGACGTTGAGGCCACTTTATGTTTGGATCCAGTTTAACAAAAACTCTTGGGTTTGAACACGGTTGTCATCACTAATTAGTACCTTGCAAACATATGAACAAAGGGCCTCATGTTAGTTGAAGCTGGCATACTCAATCTAGAGAGAATATTGTGCTTGTTTAATGTTCTTTGAAGTTTGGATTGAAGTCATGTCTCCAAGACAAGATATAGGGCAATGGCCTAGCTATTGTTCATGTACCAAACTACAAATCATACTTGACAACCATCTCAGAATTAAAAGGAAAGCAAAGTTATCAAGAACCAATCCCCTTGGATGAGTTCAATGAGATCCCCTTAATCTATCAGTTCATAATGCATAATTTACTAAAGGCTTCTTCATCCAACATTCTTCAAAGGAAATATAATATGACTCTTCCTTGCTCCAAGTACTTCCACTATTCTGTATGTTCAACAATATCATCAAAAAGGAATCTGGTGCTCTCATCCTCCTCTCCATGAGCTGCTTCCTCAGGGTCCATGGGATCCATCATTAGGCTAATATTCTCTTCATCATCAGCTACTGTCTCTGCTACTGTGTTTCTTTAGGCAATCACTGTGACACTTGTATTTTGAATGCCCTAATAGCATTGACTTGATCTTCAACAGACCCTGCTTCATTATTGCTCAGTTGAGCCCCATTGGATCCAACAAACCAATTATTTACAAGGTCTGCATTGTTCTGCATAGGTGTATTCCCTACACTTGAGAGTAACCCAGATCTAGCAAAGGGCTCACTCTGCACTGCTTCAAAAACAACCACTAAACTTGTGTTGTCGGGCATGCAAACTTCTTCATGATTTATAGATTCACATATCTTCTATAGCACACATACACAGCCCAAGTGTGAGATATTATGCCATGATCTGATACAGAAGTGATGATGACATATTGCATATACACAATCCCGAAGTTAACTCTTCCCAAGCAAGCAAACAGTCCCAGAATGTTGAATATTATTGAGGCAGCCTCAGGGTCATAGAAGGAAGATGACTCCTTGGACATCAATGCATAGGTGCAGCTCTTGTGTTGATCCAAAAGATCTTTTACACCAGCTGGAAGTAAAATTGGAACATGTTCAAACATCCACAAAGTTTTGAAGATGGTGAGCAACCGAAGCAGTCTAATGACAAACATTGATTGACCAAGTGAGTAGATTAGATTGACATAACATAAGTATACTTGATAGATCAGTTTTGGTAAGGTTGAATTGGAAAAGTTCAGATTTGTTACTTTTAGGAAAAGAATTGTTGAAAAAAATTCCTTTCAGTTTGATTTGATAAGAAGTTTGAGGTAGCATATTTGATAGGGGGAGTGTGTTTATTAAAAACTTGAAGATGAGCAGACTTAAATGAACATTACGATGAAAAGTTAAAGGTTTGAAGAATGATGATGATGCATGCTTACCTTTTATGAATTTACTGAACTTTAGCATATCAGTTAGGGGGAGCATTTATGTGATGATCATCAAAACATTGAGGCATATATATTTATGCTTTGAAATGGTGCTTTGCTATGATCCAACGATTTCCATTTAGGCTTTTTTTTTTTTTTTAACACTTCCAGGTATCGTTGCAATATCGACGAATTCCTGCCACGAAAGTTAATGATATTTAGACGAACTGCCGTGGAACCAAAGAAAATTTTTAACCACACATGATGAACCTGCCATGAATTTTCATGGATACAGAGACGAAGTTTCGTGGATATAGAGATGAAGTTTCGAGGAACTATAAAAATGTTTCCACGCAGATGTTGAATCGGCCACGAAATTTAGTGAATCTAATCATCTCTATTGTGACGAACATTCGTGGAGCTGTATAAGATGTTACCACGCATATGCTGAACCTGCCACGAATGTTCGTTTCTATAGCGATGAACCTCCAATTTAAGTTCGTCTCTATAGACACGAAAGTTCGTGGCAGGTAACGCATTTGCATGGAAACATATAGATGAGGGGACTTGATATATTGACAAAACTTTGTGGAAGAATTAATTTTCCGAAGATCTGAGGACTGTTGTGAAGGTGACACATGTCCACTGAAAAATGTTGCTATTTCCATGACGGGGAATCTTCGTCCCTATATCCACGAAGTTGGTTCCACGAAAAAATGAACCCCATATCATTGCAATAGGGATGAAAAATCATGGCTATTACAACAAAAAAACGTGGCAATTTTGGCCATATGTAGTAGTGTGGCTGGAATAAGTCACCTTGGTATATAAGGGGTACATATTTAATAATAAAATTCTGATGGTGTTATTCATATTTTTATTTTTACTCTGGTAAGTCTGCTCAGTCAAGGCACATTGAAGTAAGTCTTCTATTTTTTTACTCTAGTAAGGCATGAATCTCCATTATTTGCATTTTCCATAACATTTACTATGCATCCGTTATACATTTTTCTTTACTAATGTTGTGAATGCTTTGTTTTAGTGGACACTATTAAATTGGATGTGAAATATGGAAAGATAATTGTGGTCGAAGAAGCATATCTTGTGCGTCTTGCAACGAAACTCAGAAAATTGGGGTATAGAGTAGGTTTGCTGAGGGTGGAAGAGAAAAATGGCACCGAGAAGAAAACTGAATAGAAAGAGGCCACAACTAAGAAGAAAATGGAGGAGAAAAATACCTCTGCTAAGAAGAAAATAGACACAAGAATTATTTATCATAGGTTTGTATCATGTGAATATAAAAAGTAAGAACTGACCCGATGAGGGGTACTCGTATTCATACACTATTTTCAGAGATGAGTATCCCATGTCTTTTTTTGGACTATCATGTGAATTGAATTGGCTATACCTATGAGAGATGGAGTATTCCATTGTCTGCACTATTAGTATTATAATTGTGATGTAATGTGCTTTGTCCTAATATGATCCCATCAAACTGTAGTAGCTCTAGTTATTGTTTCCATAAGAAAAAGGCATCTATATTGTTCCATAATAGATGTACTTGCTTGCCATGAATTTTTAGCTACTATTGACATTATATTGAGATCATTAAAAAAGTATAGAATTTTAATGATCAAAATGGATGAATTGTAATGGTAAAGAATTTCAATTTCATATTGAATAAGCTGCATCTTGAACTTGTTAGTGCATAAACAGATGACATGAAATCATACTAAGATATTGTAAATACTTTGCATTATTATAAACAAATTTTATTATCATGGTTATTATATGTTATGAATATTTATTTTGAAAAGAAAACTTAATTTAAAAAAATTAAGAAAGTAGAATCCATATCACAACATAATATTCTTTTCAATTAAATTAATTTGTTAGTATTTTATCATTTTACCACAAGAAATTCAGCGTATATATTTTCATTTTGATATCTTTTATTTCTATCAAGACTTAAATGGGTTGTTAATTTTTTTATTCTCTTATTGTTGATATGTTTAGACCATAATGCAGTGTTCAACTAAGAGGATGATGCCTTAAATGTGTTGCTAACTATTTTATTCCCTTATTGTTGATATTTTCATATTGGAATGTAGTGTTCAGCTATGAGGATGATGCTTAGAGAGTGGAATGGTCACACCTATTGTCAAACTAGCCATCAAGAAGAGACTTCTAGAAAACAATGTACTGTTTAGTGCCTAGAAGCATTCTAAATCTAAAGACATCGAAAGTAAATCACAGAGATCCCATCTCACTTATAGAAAACAAAGGGAAGATAATTTTTTGGGACAATTAATGTTACAAAGGATCCCATTTTCATCCACCTAGATTCCATGAGTCTATATTTTTTGGGTGGCTTCAAGGTGCTTCAAGGGAATTCTCTTAGAGATTAGAGTTCTTTAGTTGTACATAATTCATCCATATGGGTGTGCTTATTTACACTAAAATAATGGTAGAATGGGAATTCTTCTAAAATAGAGATATCTTTGAAGATAAAATTCAAGTGCCTTGCATTTTTATACCCTTCAAGCTACAATGTATATTTAGATAGAATTTGATCCAGTTGCTTCTCAATGCAAATAGCTCATTCCAAATTGTGCTTTCTTGTATTTTCTATACATGTTTCTCATTCAAATTATCAACATAGGACATAAATACTCATCAATGAATGACAAAATCGACCCTTAATAAGTAAGGTGTAGAAACTGGAAAGCAGAAAAACTAACTAGTGCTTTTCCCGTGGCTGCAAATGTACATG
This sequence comes from Larix kaempferi, assembly GCA_027924585.1. Lineage (NCBI taxonomy): Eukaryota > Viridiplantae > Streptophyta > Pinopsida > Pinales > Pinaceae > Larix > Larix kaempferi. The sequence continues at coordinate 472,686 of BSBM01000061.1, read as the reverse complement.
AAATAAGGAATTAGCACTGCCAAAGGGAAATATTTATTTTTTATTGATTCCATTTTTTGTATCGATAACCTATGTTTTTTAACCCATCGGCATTAACATTACAAACTTCCAATGTAGCGAGATGCCATCTTCAATTCTCGGTTTGGATGAGATTTCCTTTATACGTATTGCATGATTCAATGAATGGGTTTACCTTCACTGTCATCATTGAAATGAGTAAAAGTATGGAAGGATTTTCCTAAACATTCTACCAGAGGATAAATAATCTTTTTATACATACAAAGTTCATGTTTGTTTTTTATATTTAAAGAATCTATCTTTCTTATGGTCACTTTTAATGTAGAATTTTTTAATATTTTTAAATTTTTAATGTTAAATGATATAGACTTTTTCAAGTATCATCAATCAAATACATACAAAACTAAAAATTTATTCTTTATGCTTTCAATTTTCTTTTCAAATTTTGATTTTATTATTTTTTCAAAGTCAAGGACTTTGCTGCTCGCAACCCTTGTTATTATTCAAAACAACTTCGTTAATTCAAGTGAAAGCCACTCCAATTAGTAAAAACATATAGGAAATATTATAGAGGACTTCATCAATCTCAATAAAGGTAAGAAGAATTAATTAATAGATAATAGTTTATCAAATTCGATAAATGTAGCTAGAAATATTGAAGAGATAATATTAAAGATAATATTAGTTTGAATTCAATGATTGGCATTAGTATGAAAACAACTAGAATATTAATGAGAGAATGTAATAAGAAATATTTAAAAGAAAATATTAGTTTGGAAATAGTTAGAATATTAATGAGAGAATTATTGATAGATATAGTTTGAATAATTTTTTTTTTAAATAAAATTTAACTAGTGGAATCAACAACTAGGGTAGGTCCTTTACATGCATGATATACACTCTACTACTTTTTCTTCTCAAAATAAAATCAGAAGCATCCCCTACCTTGTCTCCTTATTGAATTTCCTTATTTTCACTTCAAGATCATAAATTCTATTGGTGTCCTTCCTCGATTGATCCCAATTGGAAATGGATGTATCTTAATAGGTATTATGCCTAGACAATAATGTATGGGTGATATGATTTTATATTTTATATTTTATATTTTAGTTTGATTTTCAAAGTCCTTTTTTATCTGATTTAGTGTGCTTATCATGTTTTATGGGGAGACCATTCACAATCAATTGATCATGGGACTCTCCAAGTTGCAAGAGGTGCCTACCATAGCCTATAATAGGCCCCAATGAATCATCAAATATTTGGTGAAGTCCCATCAATTCTCATCTGCTACAACTATACGCCTAGGCAGGGAAAATTTTAAGACCCTGCCCTAAATTTCTATATATAATAATTGGGTGAATCCCCATGATATACAAGAAAACATGAAGGCTATTTTATCAATGTTATATTATTTATATATAATTTTTTGGCGAGTGTCTCATTGAATTATACAATCTTGTAAAATCTTGGTGAATATTTCACTAAATTATAAAGCCTTATAAAGTCTTGGTGAATCTTTCACAAAATCATAAAACCTTATAAAGACTTGGCGAATATTTTACTAAATTATAAAATATTGTGAAGTCTTGGTGAATTTTTCGATATAGTTTAAAACCATATATAGTAATAGGAAAACATATTTAAAAAATACTAATAGGAGATCAATATTGATAAATCATCACATAACAAGCCCTCTTTTGGTGTGAGTTTGGTACCTCACTCTAACTATCACAGTACATAGAAATTCACCATACTCTTGGAATATTATTGAAAAAAAACAATAGAAACACACTCCATTTGACAATGCAACTTACAAGTATCATACCCCAACTATATTATAACCATACAATTTTGATTCAAATAGAAAGCACTTGCCAAAGAAATGCAAGGAGCCATACTCTACCCATCCACTTTCTACAAAATGTCGATTTTCAACCCTTTTGGGTGAAATACAGTTCCTGTCATGTTTGTCATGCACACCATTCACTGTGTAATTAAAGAACCCCCTTCAATAAGGGCTCATCTCCAAACAAAAACATCAAAAAATCGTTTTCTTTGGCTTATTGGTCATATTTGTATCTATTACTCATAACCTACAACAAAATCATAGTCTGGCTATTAGATAAAATTCATGGCTAAACCCATGCAATCCCTTCATTCGAAGAAATAATAATTGAAAAAAAAAGGCACAAAATCAAATGTTTCTTATGCTAGACTTGAGTTCTCCATGGGGTTTGGAGATGTAGTAGGTTTTGGTTCCTTTATGTCAACCACAGCAACATCTAATGTTAGCAAGGTATTTTTCATGGATTCTACATGCTCAAAGCAACACCTAATCACCTTCTTTCAAGCACAACAATTGAGAATGTTTTGCAGCAAAGATACTACAGAATTTGGCATATATGTAATTAACAACACACCAAAAAACAACATATAGCCATAACAAGTATAAAATACCAACAAATGGCCAAAGAAAGAGAAATCATGGCCAACAACATGCACAAACAAGAAATAATTATGCTTTTATGTGTGTTGATGTTTAAGATCATGGTTAATTATGTTTCAATGCTCATCGTATTGCGACTAAAATTTAAAGAGTTCACTTTCACAGAAGCCATTTACGTTAAATTTCATATATATCAAAAACAAAAATTATTAAAAATGAAAAAATGAAAAATAAAATCCATGAAGCTCTAAAAGGTAAATATAACCCAGACATCCTGACAAATATATTTATGTAAATGCTAGTACAACTCCACATATTAGGAAAAAAAAGGATCCAACATCTTACCTTAGTTGGATCAATTATTCCAATTTCCATCAAATCTTCATACTTGCTTGTAGCAGCATTTTGACCATATATGGGATTATCACTGGAAAGAACTTGGAGAAGACAAGAAATCAATTATATAATTTAAATCTATCATACATTAAAAAGTGAAGTCAATAGACAAATAAAATCATCCGCAACTAGGATGACACTCAACAAAAGTTAGTTTTCTTGCATTAAAAATGAGCATCAATCTAATGATCACGAAAGTAATTGGCAATTATGGCAGGTTTTGTCCAACCACAACACTTCCATTAACTCCAACATTCTTTTCAATTAATTTCAATGGGTAGCTCAAAGCTCATTTAACAATGCTTGCACCAATCTGCGAGCACCAAAGAGGACAACGCAATTTAAAGCTCGTGTAATAACAAGTTGCAAAAGATTAAAAAAATGGAATTTTGTGTACAGATAAAATTTCTACTTTCAATAAATAATGTCTCATTCTAATTCCACTATAAAACAAGGTTCTAGGTAATATCATATTGCATCATTTTACATATTATTATTTTATACATTCCAAGGGTCAAAACTAAGATATTACACTTGTTTGTCTATATTTATGCTTTGTAACAAAACCTTAATCTCAACTTAAGATTAATGATTGTGATTGAACCCAAATCTAAGTCATTAATGTGCTAAATATTTTAACTGCCAAGTCACTGATGAATGCTCTGCTGGTTTTTATAAGAGTTGATGTGGTTGCAATGGTATCCCTCCCCACCACATGACCCTCTCCCCTACTTTATGTGGCGTGACTTTGGAAGAGTTTCTTTGCAATTTTAGCGTTTACAAAAGGGAAATGTACTTTAAGCAGCATGATGCAAATAAGAATAACCTTACATTGGTTGAGAACAACAACAAGCAATAATTGGGGATGTTGACATAAAACAAATTGTCAAAAATAGTAATTTGCATATCGTTTAAACTTTTTGTATGTAAAGAAGATACAAAATGACCCATAAAATTTGGATGAAGCCTTCTCTCTAGTGAATAACTTGTGCAAACTGGGTGATAAAAATTGGCTCCTACTTGGGGACATGTGATTGATATTTGGAAAGCGGATGAGAATCCAAAAATTTCAATCTGTGACCTGTCGAAACATTTCAATCATGATAGGAAAACCTTTTGTACCACATGTTCATATAAAAGCCATCCAAAATGAAATGCCAATTGCATTATTAGAAAATGAAACTAACTAACAAATAAAAACTATCATTCATAAGTACATAAAATGAAATGAATGAAATTAAATGCTCATTCTAAAGAGCTTATTTATCCTACTCTAAATATGAGATGAAGCGAAATTTTATGTGAAATCATAAATCCAATATAACCACCTTAACATTTTATCAATGTTAAATATTTTTCCCTTGTATTTGGCTACCAAACAAAACAAGGACACATCCATGATCAGATTCAAACCTATTGGGAACTTCATGGTGGCAAATCAAAACCATCAAAGTTCATCTTCACGGATAAATGTTTAAATAACAAGGTAGGCTAAGTACCTAATGACAAATAATTTAACCATCAAAGTTCATCTTCACAGATATATGTTTAAATAATAACCATCAAATTCCATCTTCTCATGTATATATATTTAATAAATAAATTGTTGTTTAAAATATTTTGTCAAGCCATCAAACCTTAAACATCATCAATACGTATTAAAGTACACACATCCATCAAATTTTAAACAACATGAATATGTGTAAAATATGTATAAGAGCACACAAAGGATAAAGAGTCAAAGATTGCTTATGCTGACTTTTGTATTTTTAAAACTGAAACTTTGTTTTAAAAGATGTAGCCATTCTTCGAATCGGTGTCGATTAAAGTCTCCCAACACACTTTTCTATGTCTATCATCTTTTAGATGCATCTCCCATTTCACTTGCCCAAACATATAATGTTGTTCCCCGAAACATTTGTATTCAAAATGGGGTATTACATGCTTCCACTAAGAAATAGTTCCCCCGATTGGAGACTTCATCATTTAAGTTGTTCTAAATTCTAAAATAAATTTAATCTAAATGTAATGCAATCTCATCTAAAGCTATAGAAAAATGTATAAAAACTACATAATCACAATTTAAAAGCTAGAAAGCTACAAAAAAACGATTTAAAATATCCCCTATCCTAGGAGCATGATTTAATATGGGGATTTGATGCATAAGGGAATAATTAATCGTTGATTTACACTAGCCTAGATACAAATACTAGGCTCTATCAAGCGCCGAGAGGGATCAAATCTCCCGAGGTGCAAACCTCGACTCAGGTATTACACTCAAGGAGCTATTCGCGGAGAGGTTTGCACCTCGTGAGATTTGATCCCTCTGGGCGCTTGATGCAATGAAATTACCTTATTTAAAAAAAATTTGAATAAGTGATGTGTTATTGTTTTTTCTAATGAAGCTTGGATTATTGGATATTAAAAGATAACCTTGGTATAGTTTAGGCTCTTAATCTTGGATCGTGGGTTTTGTTGAAAGGAAGAACTTTCCCTAAATTTCAATTATCCATATTGTTGCACAATATTGATTAATTTTAATTAATGAATGTAATTATTGAAAATATTTGATAAATCAAATTAAATAAATTCTCGAAAAAAAATTTATTTGTTATAAATTCTTATATAAATATAAATAATATATTTTATTATTTAATATACTATACCACTTGAATGTAAAAGATAAATCAATTGAATGTAAAAAATAAAGATAAAATAATCTTTACAATCCCATCATCCCATTCACAATGTTCAACAACACATTGCATTCTATCATCACATTGAGAATGATTGAATTGATAAATATATCGCATGCAGCTTAGCCCTTTCCACTTTCAAGATTGCCCCTTTCAAATTGGAAAGACAACCAATACAATATAATAAAATAACTTTGAATGGTCAATAAACATGAACTTTGAATGGCGAATAAACATGTCCTTTCAAAAGGTTAAAATTAAAATTCTTACATAAAAATTGATAAAATGCCCAAAAGATAAAAAAACATAAATATTCTTAAAAATTAAAGTTGACCCAATAATAAAACCATACGATTTGAACGCCCATGGAATTTGGATCACCGTTTGCGCATAATACATCTTGAGCGGAGAGCATCTAGGCTATAGAGAAACTGCCTGTACTTCATTTGAGCAGATGACGGCCACGGGTCTTGATATACCTAATCTTATAAATTAATACCAGGACGTGTAAATAACTTCTATCCATGAGCTATAAGATAAAATATTATATTGAGTGTAGCTTTCAGATTATAAGCATTATTTTAATAACGAAGAAAATTTCTTATTCAATTTCATGGTGGAGCTGATTGAAGCCCATAGCTCAAATCTCCACGATCAATAGGATTGAGAAGCAAGTTCATAACTCAAAAGAGTCTCGTCTTCTGAGAGCATTAGCTGATAGTTTGCAAGCTTATACGTCACATATAAATAGTTTCTCTTTGTTGGTCGCTTTTTTCTTAGAGGAAAAGAATTTTAGTTTTGAATTCAGTTACAGAATGAAAAGTGGTTTATATGGCAGAACTGCTGATGTTTTAATGGTCGTGCTCGTGTGTTGTTTACTTGGTTCCTTCTCATTAATTCAACCTCGAGATCTCCGAAATGAGATCGTCAGTCATCCACGTACAGGGCTTTTGATGTCGAGTCGCGAAAGCAAGCCATGGGAGGATATTACTCGACAAGATAAATTCGTAGTTTTGAAGTTGGAAGCGACGACTGAAAACCATAGCCAAGAAATGTATTGATCTCCTTCGGGAAAAGTAGTCGTTGAGGTTGTTGGTATAAGTCTAAAATAAAATACCATGGTTGAGGTTGATCTGATGGCTCGCGGGAGGCGAGGAGGTCGCAGGAGAGAGGAGGGGAGGAGGGCTGTGCAGGAGTGGAGGGGAGAAGGGCGAGCAGCTGTTATTGCGAAATATATAATGTGGATATGGAATAAGAAAAAACACTAATGCACACTCCACAATTGAATCGATTATGGGAGTTGTAGGGTTGAAATTAAAATTAAAAATTAAAATTAGATTATTTGTATATTTGTGTAATATTACTCCCCAAACATTACAACATCTGGTTCATATTCATGTAATATTACTCCGCAAACATTACAACATCTGGTTCATATTCATGTAATATTACTTTACACAGGTTACAAGATCTCCCTCATACTGAACTATAAAACCTTTCTAGACACAATAAAAGAAATTAAAAAAACAAAAATATATTAAATATTACAATATTACATAGTCTAACCATAAATTAACACATTTGATCTCTGCAAGTATTTCTTACGCATCAGCTTTGCAATCACCTCAAGAATTTGAATATAAAATATTAAACACACAAATAATTTATGAGAAAAATAGTTTATGATCAATCCATATTGAACTGTGCGAGTTTGGAACAACCTTACAAGACTCAATTAAACATATAATATGACTACAATAGCAAATCTTGACTTTGAATTCATCTTGAGTAAAAACATTACATAATTTAATGCCTATCTAAAATTTATTTATGGCAGAAATGAAATTTCTTCAACTCTGTGGAGACCCCTCCTTCGTCTTCTGCGAATTCATCTTCCTTTTATAAAAAATGGGAGTTTGTTAAATTCTCTTTGTTCTTATGCTTGAAATATTCCATTTAAATTTTAGTTAATTGGAATCTCTCGTTCAGAGCACCATTTTTTTACTGCTTTGAATCCATGTTATCCTTGCCTCCTGATAAATCTGCACATAAAAATATATATTAAATAACAATCTCTGAAAAATTGTGCGAATAAGTATCAATTAAGAAGGGAGAAACTATATTAGTTCTTTGTTGATGCAAAATTTATTGTGAAATGAGAAATAATTATAAACAATATTCCCTTTCTTGTCTACATAACGTATTCTTAGTTATTACACATCACATCTTCAAAATACCCGATTTCCAACTAGGATCTAATGAATACTTCAACCGCGATGTGAAAAAGAGAACTTGTGGTCGATCCCAGTTATGCCTGATTTCCCTTCTTTTTCCTGCAATCCCAGTTATGCCAATCCTTTGGCCTGATGAAAGCATCCATACAAATTTGACGAATGGTTTCCATGGGCGCCCCAGATACGCATAATTTCTCTACGCGTTACCAGTAATAACATACCTACGCGATGGTCATTGGTTCAATGTATAATGAGTAAAGGAAAAAAAAATAGAAGCGTCATACATAAGCGCTTGAACAATCTCATTCCATTCACAATATTGTTATCAGACCTGAGACACTGCACGTATCCTATTGAATCATCTTTAGATCTACGGGTCTGTGCAGTGATCAATCTTAGAGATTTGCAGGGAATGTGGCAGTATTCTAACAGTGCCGATGCATCCCCAAAAATGAAGTCGACAATGCCTTTGATATAGCAATCTCTCAAATAGTGTTTTTCATGGTCTAGATGGGCAGTGTCCTAATCACGATCAATCAAGAACTTGTAAACAATTAAGCTACACCTTCCAACGAGGAATTAACATTACTGTTTTCCACAATTTCTTAAATTTATATACCTGCCAGCCCTGCAAGCCTAGACAATGCATCTATCTCCTCATACCCTGATAACTATAGCTTGGCCAGATCCTGCCATTAATACGTCAAGCCATAACAATTGTTAAAACGTGCATGGATCTATTAATTACTATGCAATCCCATTTTTTAATAAGATGTAAAAACTTGAAATAAATATACAGTCATGCCCAAGGCGCCAAGTTTTCAGAAGAAATGCCCTCAGTAATGAAATCCAATCCATCTACTGTAGCAGAACCGCAGGAGTAAGTCCTAGTTCCAATCACTCTCTTATCCTAAAAACCATTAGGAACTAAATTTATTCCTATTCCATACATAAAGAAAAAGAATTTATTTAATGCTATTTTATGTACTTGATGATGTGTAATGGGCTTACCCATAGTGTTATCCCGAGATAGCATACTTTCTACTCGTTTCTTGTTGTCGACAGGGACGAAATCAATGGCAGCTTCGGTTTTCTTAAACTTTGCTTTAAATAACAAGGTAAGTCAAAAGTACATCTTCCTCATCGATTTGATTTATAAACTAAATCTTTAAAACCTACTTCCTCCTCAACATATTCATATGCTTCCCATTTAAAATTTATATGTGCGGAATCCTTACTCCGAAATTATAACCATAACAAAAAGTGAGTTGGGGTAATTCCAAAACTTTTAAATACAAAGGAAAATGTTTACTACATATATATAAATCCCGATTTGGGGCAACGTAAAATTAAAAATTGATTTCGTTTCATATATTATGGAAGAATTTATCAAAAAAACTTGATTTCCATGGTACCTCAAGAGCGAATTTACGAAAAAACCTAATTTTCATGATGGTTCAAGGGCAAATTTACCTCAGCAACTATCATTTCTACATATTTGGGCGAATTAGAGTGAGTGGGCTTATTTTACGGCTATGAGAGTTACAAATCTAATCAAACAAGGGCTAAATGGTTAGATTTACCATCTCTTTATATATTTTATGGGGTTAATGTTCCAATTATTAAAAATAAATCTATAAAAATTGGGCTAATGATAATAAATGATGGTTTAATTAAAAAATAACCCACTAAAAAATTAAAACCCATAAATTTAGCCCATGAGCTAAGATTCGCCCCTAAAATTTTCCGTACAACCTACAAGCACAATGATGGGTTAATTAGGGTTAGAACTTGTAACCTCTTTTTATAATGTGTCATGTCATTTCACTTGTCACCCAGTTGGTATACACCCATGCGGGCGGGCTTGAATAAGAGATTATTAAAAAAATACATGTAAGAATAAAATATAAAAATTAATTCATTTTAAAAACATATGAATGTAAAATAACAAAATAAAGTAAAATGTGCGGGAGTGATCTAATGATATGAGGTATAAAACATTTCATACCAATGCTTTGATGCATTTTAGTTTTTGATCCAATGCTTTGATGCATTTCAACAAGTTCAATGTTGTTATTACATACATTGGTTAATGTTTCATGAGATGCAATGGCAGGAGACATGCTTACAGGAGAATCCAAACTTTTCCTCTTTAGAAATGGTTGGAAATTAAAATGGATTGAGTCCAAATTATGGCACATTAGGTATAAAACATGTAAGAAATTATGTGTTGACTAGAATTGATGTGAAATTTTGTTTAGATATGTACTCCAAAAAAATATGTTAATACCTAATAGTTCACAAAACCATTGTATTTCAAATTCATTGGATTCTAAATTTTCTTCTTTGTATAGCCTTGATAAATTTACAATATATCCCTCCCATTTAGAGACAAGAGTTTTTTGTCGGATTGTTGATTGAGTAAGATATTTGTTTAGGCAATTGGTTGTACGTATGTAATTTACAGTTAAGGAATTGTAGAATGTTTGTGCAAATTCTTTTCTCATTTTTTGCATTTCAAATAATGGCATTACTATACAAATGGATTTAAATACTGAATCATGGAAATCACCAATCATAGAACTAGCAATGTAGAGACCTTGTTGTAAAAGTGCATGTTTAGTACATGCCAAGTCTATTGCACTTTGTTGGAATTGTTTATTGCATATGCTACTAGGATTCTATGACATACAGGTTCTTACATAGTTCGTTCTTATGCATTGTACCAATGTTTCAAAGTGGCCATAGCATGGTGTTTGATCATATAACATAACATTGTAGCAATAATCTATGTTTTTTTCAGAAAGGTAAGATATTTTTTCCTTTTTGTTAATGATCAAAAAGAGATTGGAACATGTATCCATCTGGAAAACCATTTGATGTAAAAAATATCACCCCATAGTCCTTTCTTATTAATTTCAGTTGATTACAATGCGGAAAAATACATTTGATCAAGGTAGATGTCAACATCTATTACATGGTGCAATTCTAATAGGAAATCAATAGCCAATTATATTTACATCGAATGAAGAGTTGAAGCATGTTTGCATTCCAATGAAGAACGAAAAATGATTCACAATCCCTTCTCTTATTTCTAGTGACGTATAATGGAAATGCAAAAGCATGGCCAGGGCATCGAAGAAGTAGTTTACTAGTTCATACTATAATTCTTGCATATGAAGCAAACGGAATTTCGCTAATATTCGATCAATTTCTTGTGCATTTGGGAAAAATAGGAGGAAATAGCTTGATTCATCTAGGGACATTGCTTCAATGTGAATTCCAAGAACTGTACCAATAGACATCATCCTAGAGCGGGTAAAATACCTAAAGAAGCAAATCTGTGAAACAGTCCAAGTATGTGCACCTACCATACCAATTTTGAAATGTTTTACACCAAGGATCAATTGAAATTGCAATGTTCTAGAGCATGAAAAACAAATATGTAACATAGGAATATAAGCCAGTGGAAAGCAACTAGTAGAGAAGGGAACAAGAAACCCTATATACTTATGCATTAGTGTTTTGGTTGTAATTATCGATTACTATATTTAAACAAATGTTATTGATTTTAAATTGCATGGCTAGTTATAGTTCAATAATAAATAATTAGGGAAAAAATTGCAATCTATCTTGAGCAAGGAAAGGGAATGTTTTTGTATTAGCAATAGAACATGTATCCTATGCATCATTACTTTCAAGTTTAAGTAGTACTAATCAATAGACAGGATAATTGATATAGGAAAGTGTAGATTATAGTTTCAAGATAATGGAAGCAATAATTGAAAAAGGAAAGTAGATCCCTTCGCATATTTACAATGTTATATGTAATCACCAAAAAAAAGTTATAAAACTATGCATTTGATCTATAATAAGTAGGATGCTATATAGTTTAAGATGCTATGCAATATACTTACGACACTAAGAATGTAGCCCATGGCAGAGGCTATGTTAAACACCAAAATGTTTTTTCAAAATCCCATATATAATCTATAAGTCTCTTTACTCTATTATCACATTAGAACAAGCTTTATGCATATAAGCATTTAGAACGAAAACCATTCCAATTATCTATATGCACATTAGGTACTTTGATATCAATCCTATTCTATAGAGAATACCTTAATTAGAGTCGCAATGCAATTGTTCACAAGCCTATGAGAAAAGATGTAAGAATAATACCACTCTATTCTCACAAACTACCTAAGAGATTTACGAAGCTAAAAGAGGGGAAATTTAGCTATATTCAACCATTTTTCCAGGCAACATTTTCCTGCAAGAGTCATCAATGCTTTTTACATAGTAAGTAGCATATATTGCATTTGTTGTACCACCATGCCACACTAGTTCAATGTTTTTTTGGCTAGGACAATAAGACATGACTATGGTATTGGTATCCTATGTTGTCATCACTATGAGCATCCAGGCCTAAGTTCGCATTGATGCTATAAAAACATAGGTTCTATCAATTTACAACTATTTGTAATAAAGGTGAGGCCACCACTTCATATCATTCTAACTAAGGATAACAAGGATATATAACATTTCTATTTTCCTAAGGTTCCTAGTATTCATCTATGTTTGGAGTGAACATACGAAGCTTATTACACATCTTTCTTATATCACAACTACTCTATATTATGGTGTCTATTTCTTTATAATATCATATCTATAACATGGACACATAGTAAAGCTTTCCACTATACAAAGAAAACATAGCACAAAGAATCTGATGCAATCTGCAACTAGGACAATTATTACAGCTATACAGATACAAGTGACGCGAAGAGTGCAAATGCGTATGTGTGAAACCTAAAAGTAGAATCATATGCAGTCTAAGATATTATACAATTTACCTTATGCAGTCTTATGCATCTTCACAATATTGCATGCAATAATCACGCAAAAATTATAGAACTATTATATGATCTATAGTAAGGAAAATGCCATACAATCTAAAATGTTATGTAATATATCTAACAACATTGAGAATCTGTCCCATGAAATGGTCTATGGTAGACATCGAAAATTTGCAAAAGCGTGCACATAATTCATGGAGCTGTCTATTTTGTTTTCCCATTGGAAGAGGCTATATGGACATAAGCAGTTCGAACAAAACCATTGCAAGTAGCTACATGCACATTGGCATGTTGACATCAATCACGCTGTTGATGCCAAATCTAGTCACCAATCTATGGCATATGTTTACAATTGGAAACTTATGCAACAATAGCAATATATTGATGGCATAAGCACATTGTACAATATGCTAGGAAATTCTAAATTCTTCACCGTTGACACAGGCTGGCAAGCAAAGAAAATCGATTCCATTTTTTCCCATGCCAAAAAATCTAGCGTAAGGCTAAGTGCACATACATGAAATAGAGGAAGTTACAAAATCCATATATATTCAAGGAATCCTTGGAAAAATTACATGCACAGGAATATATGCTTTATCTCATGCAAACCATGAAAAAATCATCGTCATCAGTAATGGTTCCTTGTTTTTTATAGCTTTATTGTTCCTAGATCTCTATGTTCTTTCAATGGAGTCTATGTTTTTCCCTTTTTGGTTGTTAGGATCGGTGAAAGCCAAAGCAATGGTGCCAATACCAGGAACAGGAACATTCAAGTTGTTTCTGCATATGTTACTTTAGCTAACATTGTTATAATAATATGAAGCACATAGACATGCAGATATCTAGGAACAGTAACGTCGTCAAGACCAGCAATTTTCTATTTAAAATGTCAAAAGCGATTATGTATTGACCTTTTCACATGCATATAGATGGTTCATCAATTGCACATCGCACAGTGCTTGTGAAAATTGGGAAGACAAACATAGATCACTCAAGATTATGTGTGAGCAAGGAATTGTTACATGATTGCAAGAACTATACAACCATTGGAAGATGGGATGAAATTGTCAAGTCTAGATCTAGGCAATCAAGCTTAAGCAATGTTGGACAATAAACTATATTATTCCCACGTTCTTTGAAATGGAAATAGCACATAATCAATTTATAGAAACTGCAAGATTCTTAGAACATGGAAAATCACATAAAGTATAGAAACTAGCAAAATAGAAGTCAACTAGTAACTATAGTATTTTACTATGTATTTATTGAAGGTCATCTATATAAGTTCAAAACTGAGAATTTTTTCAGGAGTGTGCAATGAATGTATTGTACTACAAAAATCGCTTGAATGAGATTGCATATGACATTTCATAGAGGACGAGACCATCAGTAATGTTTTCTGCACATCACTTTAGCGATTGTCTTGGTTTCAAAGTGCACAGTATCATGCTAAAAGGCATGATCTATGCTGGGGAATCAGGAAACCCTTCTATAGGAATGATGTTCCTTTGTCTTTTATAATGCCATTGCAATCTTTTGAGATGATTCACATTGCGACATTGGCAACTTTTCCTATGTAGATATTATGTATGTGCCATATTGGCATAGCAAGAGAGCACTTACAAGCATGGACAATGCCATGGCAACGAAACATTATATTTCAAAGTTGAGCAGGCATTTTGGTTTTTTTCTAGAAATTGTTAGAGGGGCTGGTTTTTGTAAAATCTTAGTAAACTATACAAGCTCTGAGTGTTATCAATTCGACTATTCACATGCCAATGGTACAATGAATTGTTCTAATAAGAAGGTTTCGTAAAAAATGCTTTAACTGAGATACATAATATAGATAAAGATAATTGAAATGGTAGAGTTCCAAAGGTTCTATGGGCAGGTAATACTATGTGTAAAAGAGTAAGTAGACATAACATTTTCGGCTTGATATGTGGCAAAGAAGCTATGATTTCTATGATGCTCATAGTTTCTAGTTAGTAAAATTGTTGTAGGCCTTAGGAAGTCTAATGAGGAGCCATTGGAAGGAAACTTAAATCATTTAATGCATCTTGAATATTGTCATTTCATTGTATTCTTTAATCACACATCAGGTAAGAAAACGAAGCAAATTTCCAACATGTAACTAGCACCATTGTACGACAACAAGTTCAACAAGAATATTTGCAATTTGGAAATCTATTTCTTGATCCCCTTCCTACCCAAGTGACTCAATAGATAGCTAATAAGTATCAAAAACCATCGAGAGAGCACTAGAAATAGACCACACAACAGAATAATCTATCCCCATTGTATCACAACAAGTTCATGAGAAATGTTGGTAACCCTAAGATGCATTGGATATGCACATTCTGACAAAGGCTATTTATCACATGGGAATTAAGCACAAAGCCAGAATAAACATAAGGCTCAAACAAAATTAACACACACATTGGATCCATAATAAACATAATCCAAAACCCTAGACAGGGTCCGAATTGTAGACCATACGGAACACACCTAACACACAAGGGAGCCATAAAACAACAACGAAGACAATAAATACAATGACTGAACCCTCGACATCAACGCGCCACCATTCCCTGGGCTATAGAGATCAAGAGTGGACGCTAGCACAACCCAACGAATAAGCTTCGACATAATTTTTTAAAAACACAATTTAAATTGCAGAAAACCAATTTTGAATAAAAAATCAATGCCTAAACATTACACAACCCTAATCATAATGCACCCCATTTTTTTCCAAACCGACATTTGCTTAATGTTCTTTCTTTACGGAGAAACATAATATATAGGATTTTCCATTGCAATAGCCACTAAGACATCTTTCCACCTAGCCACACCTACCAGCAAATAGATGGATACTTAGCTTCACAACGCATACCTAGGCATATACCAAAGGATCAATGAATACAGTGCACAATGTCCAAGCTTATGCCAAATCTGATAGAGAAAATATGCATCTTGCTTCAACCACTGAATCAAATGCAAACTATGTTCTATGGAAGAATGTGTTGATGCATGAAAAAATCTTTGCATTGGCAGTAGGGTTTCTCCATGGTGAGAAATCCCAATCAGACTTCTTACCGTTTGGAATAGGGAACTCATTCATATTATGGCTCGGCTATCATTCACTAGTTGGGGATTTTACCGGTTGAGATCCAACCGACCGTTCAAGGTTTTATTATTATTAAATGAAATGCAAGATTTGCTTTAATCTAAGGGTGCTAACTAAACTAATCTTTCCTTGCACGGAGCCGAAGTTATAAAAAAAGGGGCCGAGAATGAAGTAGGATATATTTTAAGAGCAGATAACCACTAAACATAAATATATCGCAACTACATCATGAAGTTAACCACTAACCATTTTACAATCATATCTCATAGAAAGCAAAAGGAAACCTCATTCATCACATACACAATAAGTAGTAAAGAAACATTACAGTAATACAATGGGTAAGCAGAACAATCTCACTACATATAGGAAAGCATGAAATCAGTTCCAAAGCATCCATCCATACAATAAACATAGCTACCAATGCTAATTTTGAGTATAGTAATTGTCTATTCATCTTCTAAAATAGTTCATATAGAATGAGTAGCCAAAACTCTTTAGGCTGAAAATGTCCCCTTTTCCTCCCCCTCCTTCTCTTATTTATAGTTTTCTTAAAAAAAGAATTCACCCCTAAGTTACTCTTCAACTTCTGTCAAGATAGCTACAACTATTGAGTTCCCAATATGCATGTCACTTACACATTTATATTTTCTCCAAAGAAAATCAATTTAAATTACAATTAAGAGGGAGAATTTCCTTGGGATCGAATATATTCATTCTAAAATTCACAACCATAAAATATAACATTCAATTGTTGAGGCATTAATAACCGCAACGTAACTTCAGTGAGGACAGATTTGTTAGACAATGTGGTTAGCCATTTGGAAACTGACTTGTGTCCCGTGGCCATATACTAAAGGCTGAGAGTGGGTGTACCGATTTGTTCCTTGAGAAGTTGCTCGGAGACTTGACTAACATCCCTGATTGCTACTAAATCCTCTTCTTTGATGGTCTGTAGTTCTCATAAATGCTGCTCACATGGGATAGGATCTTCGAAGGTTTCGGGGGGAGGCAAGTGACATTGCTCAAAGGCCCTTACTATGGTCTGATGTACATTTTTTCACTTCTCTAATGACATGTCGAATTCCCTTAACAATTTTTCTCCTTCCCTTTGGCAACTTTCCAGCATCGAATAATACAGTTGCATGTCTTCCAGTGTTATTTTGAGAAAGTTGTGCAGTATTTTTGCATTCTTTTCATGCCAAGCCGCTACACCCTGCAACTTGTCCTTGAAAGGGGACAGAGCAGACAGAGCATAAAAAAAAAAAACAGGGTAAAAACAGAGTTTTGCAGTGCTACATCACTAAAAATGGAGTCACACACGCAGAAGAATCGGAACAGTATCGCATACCCCTGCATATCATTAATATCAAAACAGTAATACAAAAAGGAAAGCCCGACTGGGCAGGCGGTTCACAGTTCCCAACAGCTATTACGTGTCCAGCTTCTTAAATCATACATTAAACTTCATTGAATAGCAAGGTCCGCTACATATGGCGGTAGCTAGTTGCAATTAATGCCAACAAACTCCCCCTTAATTGCAACTTTCAGCAAAAAAACAAAAATTGGATATCTCATTGACAGAATTATAACATAACAAACTACATCTACAGTCATACATATATTGCATTAACAATGCCAAGATTCTCTCTATGAAACTCAAAAAGATCTTTTTCCAGAGGCTTAGTAAATATATCAGCCAGCTGTTCCTTTGACCTACAAAATTTCAAGTTAATTTCTTTGTTGTTGACCAGTTCTCTGATGAAGTGGTATCGGGTATCTATGTGCTTGCTCCTTTTGTGAAATACTTGGTTTTTCGACAATGCAATTACAGAATTATTGTGACAATAGATCACTGTTGGATCCTCCTGTTCGTGCAACAACTCAGACAAACCTTTCCGCATCCACACTGCTTGACAAGCTGTTGACATGGCTGCTATGAAACTGCACCTGAACCAAAATTAAATACATAACCTGTTGTGCTCTTCCTGTCATCTATACTGCTTGCAAAGTCACTATCTGTGTAACCTGTTAACTTGAAATCTGAACCTACTGAATACAAAATTCCATAATGCATTGTTCCTGAAACATATCTTAAGATTCTTTTTGCTACTTGCCAATGAGAATTTCTTGGAGATTCCATAAACCTGGAAATTAGGCTCACTGCGAACATGATATCTGGCCTAGTTGCTGTCAGATACATTAAACTTCCAACTAATTTCTTAAATTGTGTTGAATCCACAAAAGGTTCATTGTCATCTTTACTTATTTTAGTTCCTGTTGCTATTGGTGTTGAGACTAGTTTACAATTCAGCATTCGGAATCTTTTTAACACATCTTCAGCATACTTAGATTGACATATGAAAATCCCTTTTTCAGATTGATCAACTTGAATTCTGAGAAAGTACTTCATCATTCCCAAATCTATCATTTCAAATTCTGTTTTCATTGTTGTTTTAAAAGCTTCTATAGACAGATTTCCTGTGAAGATTAAATCATCAACATATACACATACAATCATGATTTTACCCTGCTGATTTAATTTTGTGTACAATGTAGGTTCACTAGCACATCTATTGAATCCATTACTTAGCAAATATGAGTCTAGTCTATTGTACCACACTCTAGATGCTTGCTTCAGCCCATATAAAGCCTTTTTCAGCCTGTAAACTTTATTTTCACATCCTCTTATTTCATACCCAGTTGGTTGTTTTACATAAACCTCCTCCTCTAAACGTCCATTTAAAAATGCAGATTTTACATCCATCTGATACGCATTCCAATCATTCTGTGCTGCTATAGCGAAAACAAGTCTAACTATGTCTAGTCTCGCTACCGGTGCAAAAGTCTCATTATAATCTATGCCGGTTTGTTGACTAAAACCTTGTGCTACAAGCCTAGCCTTGTGTTTTTCAACCTTTCCATCAGCATTTAGTTTTGTTTTATAAATCCATTTTACACCTATGCAGTCTTTTCCATCAGGTAAATCCACTAACTCCTAAGTTTCATTTTTCTCTATAGCATCTATTTCATCATCCATAGCTTTTATCCATGCAACATCTCAGATGATGAAGAAAATGTGCAAAATGGACAACAAACTCCACATTCATATGTACCTGCACATGTAGCAGGATCCAACACACCAAGAAGGAACGCAATAGATCTTAATTCACCTCAAACAAGAACACCAAGAAATTCTATGCAAGAAGAGCAATCAGGACTTGGAGGGAAGCATACATCAAGCTCACAAGTAAGTGATGAATCTGATCCTACTCTAGCAGAATTGAGATCTAGGATTAGAGAACAAAAATCTAGAAGTCTAAAAGAAATCTATGAACAACATGATGATGAACTGGATTTGAACTCAAATTTTGCATTATTGGCTTATCAACCAGTTAGTTTTGAAGAAGCTAACATAATAACTAAAACTACAACCACCTATTAATTACCATAGCATCGACAAGGAGTAAGTTTGGATATATTACCTTCCAGTGGAGCGAAAATGCAGACATGCTCCACCTATTGCATCACCGAGAATTAACATATGTATTAGTCATGGCCAGAATATTTTAACAGTGAGGAAGCATTGAAGTGTAAACCTGTTAAGAGTTGCATTCACTTACCAGTACAAGCAATGGAGGATGCTGCCAAGCTCTCCCTACAGTGCATTGTCTTACAATGGCGTCGAAGCCATTCATACTTGTTCATGGTATCACCTATTGGGCAGAGAAGCAACTCCCTGCTCGAGGCCTCGGCGCAACGATAATGGTATTTCGTCAAACCCCAACACTTTAAAACCTTGTGTGCATTGACGATGGAAGGTCAGGGTTACCACTGAACATGTTTGTGCCGAAGAGTTAATGCTTATGTCATAGATTGATGGGTGCGAAGGCCATGGTGCATGGATCAACAACGAGGATGGTATCACGTTTTCCAATAAACCAAATCATGCCGAGATCAACTGAACTTTAATGGAATATGGGTCAAGTACGCAGTACAACTCGTGGATTTGGTAGCATGTCGTCAAGACGGAGCTGGAGGCCAAAACCTTCATTTAATTTTGACCAACCTTTGTCCACATGGACCTAGGACCATCATGCAACATGTTCTTTCCCTTTCACGTCGTCGAAAGGCTTTGTGTACCTACTAGGTGGCAGCCAACGTAGGGTTCAAAACATTTGTATGGGTTGGTAAGCGTGTGTGGAACAACCACCTTGCCACCCCTTGAAATGAACAATGTTGACTCCTTTAACCCTTGCCTGCTCATGTGTATGGATTCCACGTTGACAGGATCGTTTGCATGGCTTCATAGAGCTCATTGTATAAATCAAATCATATCATGGTTGGTTATAATTATTAAACCGACGTCGTTGCATTTGAAACCTTAGTCCTCCTTTGGATAGCGTTGATTACATTTTCATATAATGTCATCGTGTGACATTATATCCACCGTATCTTGTGGGGTCATAACACTTTGGGCTCCAAACGTGATTATGTTTGCAGTTAAGCGTAAGTCTATTGTTTTGGGAGTAATATATATATATATATATATATATATACACACACATATGTAATATGTAACATATATATATATATATATATATATATATATATATGTATATATATATATATATATATGTTACATATTACATATGTGTGTGTATATATATATATATATATACACATATGTAATATGTAACATATGTAATATGTAACATATATATATATATATATATATATATATATATTAGTTTATAAAGATTGAACTTAATCATATGTTTAATAGGATAGGTATGTTTGATTTTATATGTTAATGTGTTGGCATTTTAAAGGCAAGGTCCAAACCTTTAGTAATATGATATACATATATATATATATATACACACACACACACACACACATATATATATATATAAACCTTTACATTGTTTATAAATTCAAGTTATTCAAATAATTTTTTAATATGTGTGGAAGTAATGCTATGTGGGGCACATAGCTATGCTCTTCATTAATGTTCTAATTGTGTATAGAATTGATTAGCCCTTGCTAGGTTAATCGTAGAAGACCTGCATTATATTGTAAGTATCATTGTTATATAAGTTCTCTTATTTGCATTATCATAGGTATAGTAAGTATGCTTACAACATATTATACCTTAAACTAGTACCTATAATGTACGTGTTAGGGATCGAAGTAATATAAACACATAGGTTATATGTTGGAAACATATAACTATGTTGAGTTAAAATCATACTCACGTTAATGCTATAAAAAGATTGTAATTTACATAATAACATATTAATAGATGATAATATAGTTATTAATGAAATTATTTCCTATCACTTTATATGGTTGTAAGTGGTTAGGTTATAACGCTTTTGTAGTTGTTGACATTTGAGTTGTCCTTACATGTTACTAATTTACTATAGAGTTATGCCTACTTAAGAGCATGTGATCTTCATGTATCAATACTGGTGGGAACGACGACAAAAGTAATAATACAGTATAATGCACATACAGACATAATATTATCTAAGTATGCTATAGTGATAGCTAGAGTTGATTTTTTCTGCATTTGATTGATTGGTTAGGATCTTTATTAAAAAAAAAAATCGCGTAGAAGAGACGTGACACCCGGTCAATCAGAATGCCATTTCTGTTGAAATTTTTTAGATCATGGCAACAATTTACTACACTTAGATTAAAACATGAAATGAAGAGCTTTAATCTACTCTCAAAGCTACAAATCTAAGCTATGCTAAAAAATTGAAACATGTCACACTGAAAAAAAAATATGAACAAAAAAAGCTAAATAGACCGTCAAACCTTCTACTGCTTTATCATTAACTAAAGAAAATAAATCAATACAACATCTCATGCAAAACTGGATTTATGAACACCTTACCCCTGCCTTTATTTTATAAACTAAGAAGGCATAGGCTACAAAAGTAACACATCTTGGTGGGATCCTAGATTAAAAAAACAAACCTAAAATTGCCTAGGGATCAACACCCAATCCTGAATGAAAAGTTGCATAGGAGTAATTCACCTCAAATGCAGTAGGACATCTAATAAACCCAAGCACCCCTCCTTGAGATCTATGCCCTCTTAGAATAGAATTCTTCATGCAATAGGAACCTAATCTAACTCTAATCTATCACTGGAAAAACACACTTTCTAAAGTTGTAAAACACCTTAGAAATAGAGAAACACTAATTCTAAAATTAGAAGAGCACACACTAATTTTGAACTTAACTCAACTGTTAAATTTTAGGACAACAACTATACTAAGTAGTAAAGAATCCTCTAACACTCCCTTTTGTTTTCCTATAACAGTTATGCACCTCCTACTTTAATAGAATCCAAAATTTTGCTGTTGCTGAAGATGAACACTGTTGGAGAAAGAAGGTAAGAAAAATTAATGACTTCTACATGAAGACAGGTGATTGTAAATTTAGCATGAAATGTAGATAATATCATCCTATGGATAGCATCAATCCCACAACAACAATATCCTCAATCTTCTCGATTCACCCCCATGACCTTTAATATTTTTCTTATGTCTTCCATCTTGTTTTGATTTCATTTTTCCTTTATAAAATTGGTAATAGATTAATCATGTTCGATAATGTGCTTTAATTGCTTACATTGTTGCATGACATCCTATGTGTTACACCTCAAAATCCATTCTGAGGAATTCTTGTCAGCAACACTATTGTCCAAGGATGTTTATTATGGTGGTTTCCTAGTATGCATATGTGATCCATGGCCTAGATGGTTAAAGGTATTGTTGGAACCAACTCTCAGATTTCATGACCAATTCATATTTGTAGGTGATTTCATACTGAAGATTCTGAGTCAGGATGAGACGCGTTTAGGTCTTCTATCTCCTGGTTGTTTCATTCAAATTAGAAGAAGCATTTGGATCAGTCAACTTTTATAAAATTAATTGTTGGTTTTGGAAAGGAATGGAAAGCCATTTTCATTCGAATCATTGCATCCTATGCAAGACATCAGATTTGTCAAGAGATCAATAAATGTGGACACCATGTAGCTGGTACTAATGGAACTTTGACTTAGTAACTAAATATCCAATCAATTTTTTCTCAGAAGGAAAGGATTTCAGTGTTCATAGTTTGCAGAGACCTTGGCTCATGCAAGAGAATTGAGAAGTTGGAATCAAAAGGAATTAGTCCTAGGGTTAGCTAGGAACTTAAGGAACATGCATTCAATAAAAAACAATAAAATTAAGGAACGTGCACTCAATAAAAAACAATAAATTACTGACCAAAAGTAAAAATTAAGGAACTTGCACTCAATAAAAGACAATAAAATTAGTAATAATGCTAGATATAATAGGCCTAGATGGAAGGAATGAATGATTGGTGATTTGTCTTTAAACTTTGCAGGGGAGAGGCTTGGTGTATGGTTGACTCTATTTCCAACTGTTTATCTATCACTTACGACGACAACTGCCTTGATATTAATCGGTAGAGAGACAATGAAGCTATTTTTCCAAATTGTTTGTGGCCCAACTTCTGCATCCAATCCACTTACTACAGTGGAATGGTATTTGGTTTTTGTATCCCTTTGCATTGTTCCGTTGTAGCTTCCTAATCTTAACTCCATAGTAGGGTTCTCTCTTATAGGAGCTATAATTGCAATTACCCGCTGCACTATGGTTTGCGGTTTGTCTGTAAGCAAGCCTAGACCCTTGGGCATATCTTATGAAAACCTAAAGTCCAACATGGACACTGCAACATCATTCTCAGTGTGGAATTCATTGGGAATTATTGCTTTTTCCTTTAGGGGTCATAATATTGGTCTGGAAATACAAGTACTATACTCTTGTAGCAGCGTAGACTTGTGTTTCCTTTTGATTACGTATTTTTTTCTATAAATTCTAGAAAAGGTTACAAATTGAAACTTGAGACTGACTAGAAAATTGTATCTGAGAATATAGGCCACTATGCCATCCATTCTCAAGCATCCTTCCTCTGTACCAATGTGGAGAGGAGAAAAGGTTGCTTATTTACTCATGGCCATGTGCTTGTTCCCCATTGCAATTGGAGGTTATTGGGATTATGGATATTTTGTAAGTACTAATCACTTCCCTTCTCAAACTCGTATGTGAGTAAAATTATAAATTCCCTGATTTTGTATATTTTATTGAATTATTTTACGACAGTAAATTCCATGTTGCTGCTTTATTTCTTCCCAGTTTGTCATGCTAAGTTGCAAATAATATATTCTCCTTTAGTGACTTCTGAACGTGCATCATTCAAAATTCTATTTTTAATTGGTTTGTCTCATTGTATTGCTGTACATGTCATTTTTTCTTAAAGAACACAATATTTTACCATTATAATTTATCGAGTATCATGAACTTACTCTAACTAGCAGTATTTTGGAATTTTCCATTTGTTACTTAATTGATCCTCTTTTGTAGCCATATTTAACTTGTATGTAGTTGGTTCTTCCCTACATTAACAACAAAAAGACAACCAAGTTCAAGAAAACCATGGTTGAAGTTGTTTCCTTGTAATAGAGAAATCTGGTTCCTTTAACCAAGTGTTGTTTCGGTTGAGGATTGTTGAATTGATATTGTGGTCAAGAGTTGATGAATGCACCTGCTTTATCACACCAGAAACAAGATTCCTCTCATATCACTCTATTTTATGTGCAAAATCTACTCTGCTTGACAATTCCATTTCTCTACTTTCATTGGGCATGCTACTATCATATTCCTTTCTCTCTCATGCAAAAAAGTATTTTTTTTATTGTTAAGAGTCTCCTAAAAAATTGTAACCCAATGCCCCGCGTATTTTGTCTGTAATATTAATCAAACTTCTTCACTTTTACCACTGGTTAGGATGGCTTTATCTTGACTTTTCCATTCCACCAAGACCAAAAAACTTAGAATGCCTCTTTGGGACCACATTGTAAATTCATTCTCTGATTCTCTTTGCAGATGCTTGCTGGAGGAATTTTGAATGCTTTGTATTCCTTTCACAACAAGGATATTGCGAGGGGTCTTTAGGAAACAACTTTCCTTTTGGTCGTCTTCAATTTTCTTAGCAGCTTTCAAATTTATTCTATGCCGGTCTTTGACAGCTTTGAAGCAGGTTACACCAACCAGACCAATAAGTCATTCCCTCCTTGGGCTCGTGTTGGATTTCGTGTGTTCTATGGCTTCATTTCTTTCTTCATTAGGGTTGCACTTCGCTTTATTTCCATCCTTGCAGGTCTGTTGATAGGTTTCACTCTGCCAGTGACTTTTGCATACCCTTGTTTTATATGGGTTTGTATCAAGAATCCTATAAAATATAACTTAGGCTGGTACTTGAATTGGGGTCTTGGTATAGTTGGGATTCTTTTCAAAATGGCATTTTCAATTGGTGGAGTATGGAGCATGGTTGACAGTCGTTTAAAGCTCAAGTTTTTCAAGCCAAATTAACATTCTCTAAAACACCTGAATGGAAATCGGTACTTAATATATTTGGTTTTGTCATTTTGGTGGTCCTTTAACGTATAAAATAGACAACTCAGGCATATCCCACAACACTTCTCAAGTGAGGGATCATTTGGTGATTATAGGATTTTGATGTATATATATTCATTGTTAAATCTAGAGACACAATCATAGCAAATATGATTAAGCCAAATAAATGTTCTTCAAGAATGGTAGGTTAGTTGGCTGAAAATTTTTAGTTATAATGTTTATATTCAAAGAAAATCTACAAAGTTATCTCTTACTAGCATTCATTTCTATTGCAAGTGCAACACTGTGAATTTTTGAAAGATTTTTCATATTCTTCATGAAAGTTTCCAATTTATAATTGAGGAAGAAAAATGTTCATACAACATATATACATACTTTTTAAATTACTGACCAAAAGTAAAATCACAACCTACCAATTGTAACTAGGAATTTTATCAAATTTTTACTTGGTTGGCCAACTCAGAGAACAGAGCCATCAATGGCATTCCCCAAATGAAACCCTGTGCTACATCTACATTGATATTTAGTATTGTTGACCCTATGTATTAGGATTTTTGTATCCATACTGTGATTGTTAAGTTCCTTTATGAGAATCAATAATGACACCTATCTTTCAAGGAATTGAATGTGCAAATCAAACCCTGCACTACATCTACATTAATATTTAGTACTCTTGACCTTATGTATTAGGAGTTTTGGACCCATACCATGATTTTTAAGGCCCTCTATGAGAATCAATAATGACACCTGTCTTCAAAGGAATTGAATGTGGATTTCTACAAAGCGACAAGGATATGAGCCTACTTAGTCATCTAATATAATTGGTCCTCCTCTAATATGTCAAACAGAATACACTCAATTCCAAATCTTATCTTACAGTATCTTGATCTGAAAATATAAAGTAAAAGAATTGAGGCTTAATCCCTCTAAAATTCCTTCACGTTTCCTTACACTTTTTAAGAGAAAAAATGCTCATAACAGGCTATCCAACCACAGGGGCATCATAATTAGAAGCCCTGTTCTTAAATTTTAAGTCCATTTTTCACACATGTAAACGCTAGCATTCAAAGCATTGCCCCATTGCAAAGGGTCACCTTGATTTCCCTGTTACGGAGATACAGGGTTACCAAAATCCATTTGTCATTGTTTTTGGAGGAAATGGGTTTGTAAGAAGGATAGGTTGTTGAGATAACAATAGGGGCCTTTCCGGTCGAAGCCATAGTATAAAGGCTCTTTTACTAGAAGGTGACAGAAAATGAGATTTACTTAATCGAAGTGAAAATAATGTTGGGCGGTGTTGTGTGAAATCCAATCAATCAAAATGGTTTCCAAAGATACCAGGATAAAATATTTCATTTATTTTTTAAATAGATACAATAAAGTCTTTCCTTGAGCACATCAATAAGACACATGACATAAAATATTGAAGATGAAGGAAATTGTGCACTGTTTACCTCTTGGAGTCGTTATTCTTCTATTGGCACACAATTTTCTTCTTGTGCAACAGGTTTCCAAGAACAGTTGAGCTTGACCCAATTCCTAGCAGTACACAAGGAAATATTAAAGAGTTGGTTCAAGATGGTGTTTGGGTGTTACCCATTTTACGAGTAAGACTCCCAACATAGATCCTCCCAACCAATTTTATTCTGTAACTTTAACTTTCACCATGCTGAGAGCTTGTGAAAAAGCCTCAAAAGAGTCATCAACCAGTCTCCCTACTCTATGTTTCGATTGTAACCATTCCACTTACTATTCGATGATCCTCCATCACCAAATTTAGAAACCATTCTTGATACCACCTGGATACAACCAATCCTTCTTGGATTGGTTCTACAAGAAAATATTTTTTCATATCGGTGGTGTAGGGGACAACTTGATCACTCACTGAGAAGTGAAAACCTGTTACTATTGAGTCCCGAAGGCAGATGCAAAAAAAGAAGTACAAGACATGAAGAGTCCAAGGAATAAAATGAAGCCCTAGCCACTGTCTCTACTCTGCATACCCTCGACTTCCCTCTGTGACTGCTTCCCTTCCCCTTCTCAAAACGAGGATTCCCCTTAGGATTTATGTCGAACACAGCTCCCTTCCAGCAAACTGTTGTAAAAGCTCCATACTAGCATGACAGAGACTCTACAAACCAACATGACGGATTTCATTTCATCTCTGTGGGAAAAATTGGTAGAGGCGGGACAAATTGAAGGGCTAGTTCATTTCATCTCCGCCCTTTGAACTAATTTTTTGTTTTTATGTTTTGTTTAGTTTTTTATGCTAAACAATAAATTTTCAGCTACCAAGTTTTATTAAAAAATACATTTCAATAACAATTTGTTTATTAAAGAATTTAATTTTCAATTAAATATATTTGTTTTTTATTAAGGAATTTAATTTCCAAATAAAAATAACAAGTGTCAACATTATGCATTTGAAGTATATTAAGTAATAAACTTATGAAAGAAACAAAAAATGGAACCTAGAATCATTTCGGAAATTAATGTGAGGCCACATGTAATGCAACATACAAAATTTTGTAAGGTTAACATGTTAGGTCAATGGTGTAATTGAAATTGTGACATTCTAGTTTTCAATTAAAAGATGTGTTTTTATTAAGGAGATTAATTTTCGATTAAAAGATAAAAACAGACTCATTTACTCATGTTTTTCGTTGATCTTTCACTCTGAAAATCAAGGGTGGAAAAAAACAAACTACTAATAGTGGCACACACAACTCAATAGTAAATGTGTTGACATTATGCATTTGGTGTACATTAAGTGATAAACTTAGGAAACAAACAAAAGGTGGAACATAGAATCCTTTCCTTAGGTTAGTGTCAGGCCACATATAATGCAACATACAAAAATTTTCAAGGTTAACATGCTGCATCAATGGTGTAATTGAAATTGTGACATTTTGTTCCAAAGGAATTGAGTTAAAAGGCTAGATAAATATAATATGCCATATGTACAAGCGATTCATTAAAAAAACATTGCAATCACCATTGTACTATGATGTTCTCTCCTTCCTTTGTCAAAAAACGAATAATAAGGCTGGTTTTCAAAGGTATGGATTGTTTCGGATTCCTCAACTATTATTGTACCCGAACTTGCACATACCAAGTTGCAGCGAATCCTTCACGATGCACATTGAAGAGAATTTGATAAAATAATTTTCTTTTGTTTTACTTCATTCATAAAGGAAAGAATTTAGTTTCCTAATATAGGTAATTCCTTTTATTTTAAGTTCATAAAAATAGAACAATGTAAACATTTGAATATATAAAATTCTTCTAGTAACACTATTTTTTGGACACAAGTTCTCTTAATATAAAGATAGCGAAGTGATACATTTTTCAATTACCAACCAATTCTTGGTTGTAACGCCCCATATTTTGACTAGGCGTGTTTATGAGTTAGACACCTTTCACTTTATTTTCTTATTATCTGTTCGACTCAGCTAGACAGAGTGAACTATATTATCGGCATGTTAGACATGATGATATGTTGTTATTATGTTTAGGATGTTACTGTGCCCATGCTGATACTACGTTTATGATGTTATGATGTTACCATCCTCATGATGTTATTTGGTTTATGTGGTTACTATGTTGTAGTTATCACGAGATTCTTTTATTTCATAATGATAGTATATGCTTAATAATTATCCTGAATGAAATGTGATATATATGATGTGGTATTTATGCTGTGATCGATTTAATGATTTTATGTGATGAAATAAATGATGTTCACAATATGGATCAGACGATGATAGAATGGAAATATTGTTATAAATCTATTGCTGCAAAGTACTAATCTGCAGGACACCGGGGCTATGTAATAGTCGGATACCTGATACGAAGTATGGTATAGTACCTATTTTGCAGAGAGCCTTGGTTACCAAAGTTAATGATACGATGACACAAACCAATAATCTCGAGAGCAACAAAGTATGAGTTGATAAGGGCGTAGACCCAGTATGTTGAGAGGGATGGATGTATTTCCCACCCTATGTTTCTATGATACCCGAGGTCGTGGGAGGGCCGTGCTGAGACACGCTCCCCAAGTTGTTGTGATGACGATGGTCGGATGCCTACTAGGAGAGGTTAGGTCCGCTAGTTAGCCGACGCTACCGCTCTCACGTTCTACGTGGCTAGGTCAGTATAGCTGACATCCACTTTTGTACTAGCAGAGGAAGGATAGGGAGGATGCGGACGTAGGTTAGGGTGGGGGGATATGTTAGTTAGTACTATTGAGGGTTGGGTATCCCTTGATCCTGATTTAGTGGTAGTAGGTTCCTCTTCCTTAAAAATAATTGATTGATTAATTATGGTAAATCTGGAAAATATAAATGTTACAACTTAATTGGATAATTATCAATGCTTAATGATGCTGAAATGATTATGATTTATGCATGTTGAATGGGTTAAGTATTTGTGATTGTTTGTATGTATGATTGTTATGTCAGTACAAATCATTGTTTTGCTGAAGTTAATATATATGCATAAGGGAAATGATGTTTTCTTATAGTACGAGTACAGTCTATGCATACGCTGGCCACGGATGCACACCTTGTACCTGTACACTAGTATTAATGTGATAACTATTGGTTGTGATTGAATTCTAGATAAGACTCAGTCGTGAATTAGTGAAGTCCAAATGATGGTTGTTAATAATGTAAAAATGCATAAATGGATCAGTCTGTTAGTTGTTAATTACATGCATTAGTAACTAATTGTTGGAAATAGTGTTGTGCCTAACATCATTTATGATGCGTTGGGGATAGTGTTGTATTTAACATAGTCCCTGTTTAGCTTACACAATTAGCGTTGTTTGTTCTAGCATAATTGTACTTCTCTTTGAACAGTCAAATTATGTTGGTTAGAAGTAACTCAATGTTATGTTTATAACCCTTAAGGTCATAGTGTTATAAAATAATTATCATTAAATATTTTAATATTAATATTATTATTGTTATTAGTATTATTAATGTTGTTATTAACATGCATAATCTTATTTGTTATTATAATCGTTGTCAAATAAACATAGCTTAATGTTTTGCATAAATGGATGAATTTATCACGATTGTTTTATGTGAATAATAAAAAGGAACCAAAATTATTAAAAACAATTGAAAGTGAGTCATATTATTATATTCCATATTATATTGTTATTTAAACTTTAATTATAAATAAAAAAACATTTCGAATCAAGATTTAGTTGAGTAATAAAGACATGAATGTCCTCCATGTGCAAATTCAAGTTTGCATTTATTATATTATCCTATCTGCATTTAAAGATCAAGCGGTGGGGTAAATTCGATACAATTTAACTTGTCCCATATGTTTAGATAAGGCAAGTCATGCTTATTTATTTAATTATTTTTTTGAACAATAGGAAATCTACACAAAAGGACAACCTTAATTAGAATTGAATTATTTCACTGCTCGAGAAAAACAAGAAAACTGACAAGCATATTTAAATATTATTTAATTCTTAGAATTTAATTATTCCACTGCTCGAGAAAAACAAGAAATCTGACAATCATATTTAAATATTATTTTATCCTTGATGAGTGTGATGGTATTAATGGTTTAAGAATCCCAAAAAAAAACCTCGAGGGCTAAGGCGGTGGAGTGAGAATGAAGTTTGGAGGAGGAAAATGGATCTATAAAGCAAGGGTTCACGAAGATGAGGGGGGTTGGTTTTTGGGGGAAGAAAACTTAGTATTTTGATGAAAAGGAGGAATGCCGAGGAGGGGGATAACTCGAAGCTTTGAGGAGGTGGGAAACTCAAAAGAACGAGGTGGGGTTAACTCTTGAACTATGGAAAGGTACTAAGGAAGGATGCTGTCGGGATTATTGGTTTGTGGGCTCGGGGGCTAGGAAACCCGTCGGTTTCCTAGGGCCAGCATGATAAGAGATGGTCGGCAGGGTGGATCATCTATTTTTGGTTACTAAGGCTTGGACCAAAGGAGCTACAAAGTGGATAGGGGCAATCTACAACCTACATCGGTCCAGGTATTCTACTGGTAGTTAGAAAAATGATTTATATTTCAAAAATACTGAGTATTATGCAAGAAAGTACAATTATATGTATGATGTTAAAATTTCGATATGTAGGTGCACTGTATGCTGCTAGACATTCTTCTAATCACTAAAATTATGCAGAAAATTAGCATAACGAAAGAATAATGATACTTATTTATTATTTTTGATAAAAGAAGGAAGAACAACTGCTAGGAGCTGGTTACAAAACTTGATTTCAAAATCTAGAACTTCAGTGGCCTTCCGGTTAGAGGGGCACTGCATTGGTTCTTGCTTTCATTTGGCCATTCACTTTCCCTTGGCTATAAATGGATAATAATTCAAGCTTGTTTAGAAGCTTTTTTTCCCATGATTAATATCAAATAAATATTTTTCAAAAAAATGTGAATAGATACTTGAAAAGATTTTAGGAACAAGACCTATAAATTGTAACTTGGAAGTATTGGAAGTGTACAAAGTGGGATTGGGAGACTCCAATAAGAAAACCTTGTTTCCATGCCTTTGTCAATCACGAGTCTAAACCCATTCCTTTGTAATTCACAAGTGTTAAAACCTATCTCAATATCAAAAATAACAAAAAAATAATCATGTTTAAGAAAAAACACGGGAGAGTTTCATTAAAATTTGTTTTAGATTATGATCAAATTTATGAAAAATTGAAAATAACATCTTACAAAAATTAGTAGCTCCAAGTCTCTGATAGCCAACGGAGAGCACTTTCAAATTATCTAGAGAAACGGGTATCTAAATTCAGCACATGCTTCTAACTTCTGAGGCTAAATTGCCATAGGCGATGCTTGGTAAATTCAGTAGATTATAAATTGTTCATGGTAGGGAACCATTGCATATGATCAATGATGACCTATGTAGGTAGGGAGGAAAGAATGTTTACTTATTATAGGTGGATAGAAGGATCAAGGAAAAACTCAATAGTGTGAGCTAGAATTATAGATGGACTTAGGTTGAAACCAAGTTTAGCCTTCAATGAGGGATGGAATTGCCAATTAGTATGGTACCTATATCTAGAATTAAAGAATAACTCTCAATCAAATCCTTTAGAATCCTCAATACCTTGGGAACAAAGGACAAGGAGGAAATAAACCATCGAGGTGAAGGGGATGACCACCATCAACAAGAAGTAGTAGAGTGACATTAAGGATGAGGGATTCTTAAAGTTCAAAAGTATACCTTTGAAGGAGACGACTTTCTCAATTCATGATCCAAAATCTAGACTATATGGACAATGGATGGGTCCAAACTCTAGACTATGAGAATATCGCTTTTCACTAACAGAAAATGGAATTAGCATTGCCCTTAACTATGGTAAAACCCCCTTAATGTTAAACATGTGCAAGTGGAGGAGAATGGAAATAGGAACTATGATGGTTGAGTAGTAGTTTAGAGGAAAGGGAAGGTGATGCCACTAAGAAACCCAAACCAAGGTCCCCTGCTTCATTAAACTCACTCATGAGGTGAATAACCATGAGAAGATGGAGAAGGAGGGATATAAATCTCAAGGAATAAATAAAGAAGACAATCAAGATCATCTTGAAACTAAAGAGAAATTAATAATGAAGGATACAATACACACTAATCAAACAACAGATCAAAATCATATCCAAGGAGGGGAGGAGGAAAAAAAAATAACTAGGTGACCAAATAAGAGGCTATATACATGAAACTAAATGAATTTAAGATAGAAACCACACCAAAGAAATGGAATCAACAAAGGATAAGGAATGATATTGTGGCAATGGTAAAATAGTAATATTGCAAATGACGTTGATACTAAAAAGGGAAAAGAGAGCATAAAGAAGAGATATAAATTAGAATTGAATGCAAGAGGAGCAGGAGGATGTGGAAGAAGTGGACATGGTTTTTGTTTGTTGTTAGTGAACCTAGGTATGCCGACATTTGATCCAAAGAATGGTTTCATTGTTGGGATTGGGATATTCATCTGAACAGGATGTGGCATCTGACTAAACAAGATATTCTTGAGTGGATAGAGAAGAGGCATAAAGAGTTTACTGAAGAATAGAACAAAGATCTGTGATTAACTCAATAGAATGGTTGCAAAGGTATGTTTTTACAGATTCTCATGAAATTTATTTGGTTAGTTTCCAATTATATTAGCATAATGGTTTTTGAAGATAGCAGAGTAGAAGATATGTTTTCAAGGTGGTGATCCAATTATTTGGACTCATGAGTTGATTCGAACACTTAAAGTTATCAATAATAATATTTCTCATGATGTTGATTAATGGCTTGATAGCATATTTGTGGGTTATATTACTAAGTTTGATGTAGAAACTTTAAAGTCTTATAGAGAATATGAAATAGATTTTTTCAAAGGACCACAAGGTAGATATTTGAAGTCTATGTACTTGTGGATTAAGATGTTACTCTGTGAAAAAGGTGTCATGAGAATGGAATCTGAAGAGTAAGCAAATTCGCACATTGGGAACTGGGTGTTGGCAAGGAGAAAGCCTAAGAGTATGTCAACAAAGACTGAGATGAAATAATAAGGGGAGAGGAAAGTGAGATATATGATGAGTGTGGATTACTGTGAAGTGGAAGAATATTTCAGTACTATAAGAGGAGAAATACTGCAACAGGGAGAAAGGAGGTTCATAGTGTGACTGAAGGATATGACTACATCGTCGTACCATATCTCAAGGAAGAATAGTGTAGTACATAAGAAGGAGAGGAAGATTACTGTCTTAGATCGAAGAAGATCCAGTTGATCCATCTCATGCCGGATCCTGTGACATCCCACAACCCCATGTGCATATCTTGAAATTGGGGTAAGTACTTATAGCTCGTTGCATCTTATGGAAGCAAGTAATAGTAGTAGAAATAATCATAATAGTGGTTTGGCTAGTCAAAATAACAGTTCAATTAGTCATACTAGTGGATGTGTTGGTCCTATAGTTCAAATTCAGCTAGTAACTTAGAGAAAGAAAATGGGAGGAGATGATATGAAAATGTTATTTTTCATCGGATTGGATCGGAAGATCCACAACAACATTGGTTTCTTTGTGAAGCTGTATGGAATGTTAAATAAGTATAGGATGGAAATGTAAAAAGAGTGCAATTGATCACGACCGTCCAAGATCATGCACTGAACTGTTTTATGAAATTTATATTGTACCAATAGGGGGCAATAGAGAACATTGGTAGAGATTAAAGTTACATTGATAGATGAGTTCAGTAAGCCTAAGTTAGAGTCATGGTGTATCACTGTGCTAGATGAGATTAAGCAATCACCAAATGAATCAATGTGGGACTTTGAATGATGGTTCAAAACTTTGATTGTTCAAGTAAGTTTTCAGATTCCAAATGCCCAACATAAGGAATGGTTTATAGCTACATTGTTACAACATATAAAGTTACGATTGACACAATATAAGGTTGTGTCACATTCGGAGGTTCTTGAAATTACAATGAAGCTAGAGGCATCCCTAGTAGGAGAGACTAGTAAAGCCCGAATTGGTTAGATTCATAAGCATTTAGAAAATTTGTCACTTCAGATACAAGATATCAAGAAACGAAAGAGAAATGAGAGGAATTCTGGTGTATCAGGTGCAACGAAGAAGATCATCATAAGGATCAATCTGCATTATTTCAAGAGTATCTATCCACAGGGGTTCCTAATCCCTTAAATCATGGAGCTGGAATCTGGTGTGAGATATGAAAGACTAGAGGACATCAACCGAAAGAATGTTATTTGTTGCAAAAGTATGTGAATAATAATAAACACTTATTTTGTAACTTTTGTAAGTATGTAGGCCATGATGAATCAAATTTTCGAGCATTTGACCTACTAAAGGAATGTATAGCTAATGCTTGCAGAATGAAAGGAAAAGAGCAAGCCAAGGGTAACAGTGCACAGTTCAATTCCCAAGGAGGATGATACAATCAAGGAATAGGTGGATTTAAAGGACGTGGAAGACGTGGATTTGGTAGAGGAAGAAGACAAATAATTTGTTATAATTATGCACAACTAGGACACTTGAAAGAGATTGAGCAAACCCCTATTAGACATGAACATATTTCAAGTAATTGGATCATACTATTTAATACTTTCCATAGTTGATATTAAAGTAGCAAGAAAAGGGAAACTATAATCAAAACTAGAATGTCCAAAAGATATATTTGGGGAAGCAAGAAGATCCACCCATTGTTGCAGTATTTACTCATTGGAAAGATATGATAGGGGGTGATGTGGAAATCCAAGGGAAGCAACATGAAGCATGGGTTAGAAAAGAAATAGAATGTGCACTAGTGTTCAATCTCCAGAAGGAAAAGGATACTTATGTCGAAGCTAGAAGAGATTTTACTACAAAAAATATAGGAGTACCAACTTTTGTGACTCATCCAATGTATGGTACACCTCTAGTGTATGATATGGATCCTCTTTATGATCAATTGATTCCAAAGAGACCGACGAGAAAGGTAAGTGCTTTGAATAATTTATTGCAAAGTTGTTTCAATCTGTTAAAAGATGGAAAGGAATTAAAAGAGCCTCGCAGTTCGATTG
Source organism: Larix kaempferi (assembly GCA_027924585.1). Taxonomy (NCBI): domain Eukaryota; kingdom Viridiplantae; phylum Streptophyta; class Pinopsida; order Pinales; family Pinaceae; genus Larix; species Larix kaempferi. The sequence continues at coordinate 436,832 of BSBM01000061.1, read as the reverse complement.
ATTGATATGACTAATAAGTGGTAGAACCTGTTGAATAAGGAACTATAGACCATTTGCAATGGAAAAAGACGACATGTATGGAATTGTGACTAATTGATCAGGTTGGGATTACGATATGGAATTTATTATTTTGGATCTGATATCATATGTAAATCTACTTACTAAGAAAACATGGGAAAATATGGGTAAGCCTAAGCTCATATTATCACTAGTAAAATTAAGGTTATCAAATTGGTAGAAAGTGGTCCCATTTGGTAGATTAGTAGGGGTTCCTTTCGAAGTGGAGGGAATGCAAAGCTTTGCATACTTTGAAGTTATTGAAATCCTAGATGAAACCAACCCTTACCCATCATTACTTGGAATATATTGGGAAATTGATAATTAGGCTATCATTAACTTGAAAAATACGTTGATGACGTTTGAAGGGGGGGGAATTTGAGTTATCACACCCTTGGATCCTCTAGAAGGTCAGAGATATGTTGAACCTATTAAAAAATAAAAATGTTTCTCAAAGGCTGGAAAATATTTATAAAATGACTTCAATACTGGATGACTATATAAACAGTACAATAGACAATAACCTTAGTTGGTGTAGTACCACCTGATGTCCATCAGATTCAAATGAAGGATTGGAGAATTCAAAAAATAGGATGCATGAGGCATCTATGAGAAGTTGTGATTGCATTTCTAAATCACTATGCTGGATCGGTAAAGGGGTACGTAAGGGTGATTCCACAAAGGTGGTTCACCATTTTTGGCAGATGGAAGCTAGATTTTTTTTTTCGAACCCTTGATCGAGGTATTTTCAAGCCCTTGATCAAGGTTTTAAGAGCTCGATCGAGGGTTTTAAAAGCTCGATCGAGGGTTTTAAAATACCTCAATTGAGGGTTTTAAAAGACCTCAATCGAGGGGTGAAACAAGAGCTCTATCGAGCTTTCGAAAAGTTCACAAACCCTCGATCAAGCTTTTGAAAAGCTTGCAAAAGCTCGATCGAGCTTTTGAAAAGCTCACAAAAGCTCGATCTAGCTTTTGAAAAACATAAAAAGGATCATTTTAGGCCGTCGATCGAGGGTTTTCAAATACCTCGATCGAGGTATTTAGCTCGATCAAGGGCTTAAAAAACAGGACGAGAGCCCTTTTCATAGCAGAATGAAAGTTTTGTTTTCCTTCCACAGAGTTAAACCATGTCATTAAATGCTCATTAATGAGCGTACTTGATACCATTGGATTCGTGAACAAATCCTCTATCCAAATATATACAATTTATGAATTTTTATCTTCATATGTCTTTTGTTTTTAAATTTCTACTAAAACTTGCCCTAAAAAATCCTGTCGACAACTTCGATTGAGCTCAAAGATAAATCCACAAAATTCAAAATACACATCCAAAAAATTTGAAAAAATACACAAGCCCTAGATAAACATGTCCTCTTTAAAATGGTATTTTTAGTTTTGCAAATTATGTAAAAAATCAAAATATTTCGTGCACACACACTCATGTGTGCAAAATGCGACTTAAATATTCATTGGTCATTTTTGAAAAATAATAATAAATATATTTTTTCAAGAAAAATTAAAAGAAAAATATGTAAGCCCTATTGCATTCTGTCTAGATCATGTTCACATATTTCATTTTTTTAAATTATTACTTTAACATTAAATTATTGTGCATGCACACAAACGACTTGTTAATTGCTCTTCAAATTTTTAAGTACACACGTTTCATTAAATGAAAATTTGACATGATATATGACATTGGTATATTTCGAAAAAAATATCATTGGAAAGCAAACATAACTCTCTACATTTTGTTTTTCAACCACATGTCAAAATTCATGTGGCAAGTATGATTTTCGAGGGATTCAATTTAATACATGGGTAAAATTTCTGTTTTTCACCATCATATTTGGCCAACAAGAGTTACCCATCTTCATGGAATCACCTGTAATCCATCTATGTATGATGGATTAACTAATTTAGATCCTTTATTTCTACGTTTCAATTGCAAATTCTAGAGCAGTGATGAGTATTAACTTTAGATGTGGCCCTAAAGGCTATCCCAGCAAGATGGTGGACTACTCATAAGAGTAATATAGAAGGTTGGTTGTAGTGTAAAAGGTTGTTAGAAATCCAATTTGGTGAAGGAATTGAGTATTCCATGGTGAAATATAGTGGTTTGACCAATCCTATAGAACATTTTGTGGAATATGCTATGACATGGAGGACTATACCTAATTAGGAGTGGTTACACATGTTTATTAACACAGTGGATACAATACCAAGAAAATAATATACATAGTTGGAACTGTGACGTGGAACCACAGATTGGTAAAACATGATCATGAAATTCAAAGTGAATTTTAGCTTTGAGGATGAGAGTCCAATGGTGGATGCAAATTTACAAGTTATTAAGGATGAATATTTTGAATAAGTGCCTTTACCTATATACAACATGCCAGATTGGGCCGCGACACTTGAGCAAACACTAGAGTGCTCTAACATTACTAGAGATAAAGAAGTTGATGACCTGAGTGATCTACATATACCACAGATAGAGGGTAAACATGACATAGAAGGACCTGGGATAGAATTTGCTAATTTTCTATAGCCCTTGAATACTAGAAAAGTAAATATTGGTTTAGAAGAGAATCCTAAGTTTGTTAATATTGGGGATTACTGGGATGATGAAACTGTAAGTAAAATTATTGACTTATTACATGAATATCAGGATCTGTTCCCCACCAATTTTTTATAAATGAAGGGTATTGCTAGTGACTTAGGAGAGGTGAAAATTCCACTTAATCCTGGTGTGAAGCATATTAAGAAGAGTCCCTACAGGTTAATCCAAGATATAAAGAGAAAGTGAATGTTGAAACTGATAGGATGTTGGATGCACGATTCATTGAATCTATTGAAGAGTTGAACTGGATTATCCCTATGGTAGTCCAGGATAAGAAGAAAATGGAAGTTAATATTTGTGTGTATCTAAGAAATTTAAATGATCCATGCTTACATGATCCACTCCCCACCCCTTTTACAGATGAGGTACTAGCGAACGTTGGAGTACATGAATCCTACTCATTTATTGATGGGTTTTCTGGATATCATCATATTAATATTACTAAGGAGGATCGACATAAGACTACATTTGGAATAGAGTTGGGTTGTTACCAATATACAGTGATGCCATTTGGGTTGGAGAATGACCCTGCTATTTTTTGTAGGGAAGTTGTCGCAACTTTCAAGGAATTCATTTATGAGTTTTTGGAGGTATTCCTTGACAATTAGACAATTTTTTATTCACTAAAGAATCATATTGAGAATCTAATATTAATGTTTGATTGATGCATACAATGCCAAATATATTTAAAATTGAAGAAATGCATCTTTAGTGCTCCTTTTGGTATTTTACTGGGACATGTAGTATGTGAACAAGGCCTTTTGATGGATCCTCCAAAGATTTCCATTGTTGTAGATCTACCACCAACAAAAACAATGCAAAAGTTGAGGAAAAAATTGGGACATACATGTTATTACATGAAATTCATTGAAGGGTATGCATAGAGTACTACTCCTATGGAGAAATTGTTGAAAAAATATATGAAATTCCAATGGAATAAGGAGTTCCAACAAAGTTTGGACACATTGAGAGAAAATATGGTAACTACACCAATATTAGTCTTTCCATATTGGGCAAAGGAATTTCATGTACATGTCGATGCTTCATCTGTAGCTTTGGGTGTAGTTTTGGCACATCGTGGATAAGGAGACATAGATCAACCCATTTCTTTTACTAGTAGAGAGTTATCAACATCTAAAAGGAACTATACTACAATAGAATGAGAAGGATTAGCAATGGTAGATGCATTTTAGAAATTTAGCCATTGTCTATTGGGGTCTCATTTTAAGATGTATACTAACCATTCTACATTAAGATGCCTAGTAAATAAGCCACTATTGGGGCGGGGAGATTTGCATGTGGTTGTTTCTATTTTAAGAGTATTATTTTGAAATTGTATTCAAAATAGGAAAGTTAAATGCAGGACCTAACCATCTGTCAAGCTTGGAGACAAGATAAGAACAAATAAACATAGAGGATAACCTTCCTAATGCGCAGTTATTTTCAGTAAGGATGGTGGATATCTAATTCGAAGACATTGTTAAGTTATTGAGTATAGGTAGGGATCCTAAGGTTTATACTGTAGCAGAGAAGAAATAGCTGTAAAATCAGTAGACAATCATCTTACAACAGGACTACTATATAAGTTGGTCTCAGATGAAATATTGAGAAGATGTGTGTTAGAACATGAAAGGCCTATGATCCTAGTAGAATATCATGATGATGTTGCAGGAGGACACTATGCAGGTAAGGCTACAATATAAAAGGTACTAAGGGAAGGGATTCAGTGGCCTACTGCAGGTCTTGTGATGTATGTCAAAGAGTTGGAACACCTTCTAAAAGAGATGAAATGCCATTAGTTCCTTAGGTAACATTACAAGCATTTGAAAAATGGGTTGTTGAATTTATTGGACCAATTAACCCACCCATGAAAAGGAAAGGATCTAGGTACATAATAACTGCGATAGATTACCTGAAACGATGGGATGCAGCTGAACTAATTGGAGATTGTAGTTTTGTGACTGTTGCAAGGTTCTTATTTGAAAAATTGGTTACTAGGTTTAGTTTTCCGAGGATTTTAATAAATGATTAGGGAACCCATTTCTTGAATAGGACTTCTGAGTCATTAACATAAGAATTTCATATCTACCACCATACCATCCTCAAGCCAATGGAACTATTGAAGCTTTCAATAAAATTTTAGAGCATGCCTTGAACAAAATATTCAATGTGAACTACGACGATTGGGACTTGAGGATACCGGAAATATTATGGGCATATATGACAACTTGTAAAAATATAATAGGTCAAAAACCTTTTAGGATGGTATATGGACATGAAGCTTTAATGTCTATGGACTACATGATCTAGGAGGATCTTAGAGTTATATAAAAATGAAATTTTTCAAAAAATTAAAATACGCTTCTAGAAGCATAGAGCTCATCAGGAGATTTCCATCAACGTTCATTTCATGTGAAATGGCCTTCGGACGCAAAAGATATTGAGTTTCAAAAATAGGACAAAAAGGGTTAAATGATGTAAAAAGGGCAAAACAAGTGACCACGTGGCACACCCATATGGTGCCATGTTGCATGGACAAGTTACCATTGGATACACGTGGAAGCCCCATTGGGTTCCACATGGATAGGTGGATGACATGGAAGGTGATTTGGACCAATCAGGGTCTGCCATCAGGGTAATTTTTAAGGACGAAATTTAGCCAATTGGCTATTTTTCGGGTTTTTTTTCAAAAAATAAATTCGCTATTTGGTCATTTTTATGTTAAATTTTGAGCATTAATTCACAATACTCTAGGATCTTTACTGAGAGAATAACATGTATAGTATATCAATGCATAATAATCATATCAAGCATGTCAAGTATCACAAGAATCAAAAGCATGAGAGACAAGAGACATAGAGTTTCCGTGGGGGAAACCCTAAGGTGAAAAGCCCCACAACTTCCTCACAGATAGAGAGAGCAATGGCTCAACCAAAGTACAACCAAAATACACTTGAGATAGTCTCCTAGTAGCAGATGATCCTCCTCCTCACTAGTGTGCCACTTTCTGAGTGAGAGAAGTGTGACTTTCTGAATGATCACAATAGAGATCTCCTGATCTCTATTTATACTAACATGTTTGCCCAGTTACACTATGGGGCCAACTTGTCTATCTAGATACATCCACAATATAATATATATTTCAGGGCTGACCCCACACATGGTGGTGTAATAACCCATCGGCAAGTACACACACTTGCAACACTTGTCAATCCACATGACGACACTTCCTTATAGAGGAATATCACATCTATTATAAGGGTACAATAAATATATATGAAATACATTCCGAAGTTACATATACATCAACACTCCCTCTTAACTAGGAAGGTATTTCTCGACACAATTCTGCTAGACAAGTCTTCTTCTGGGGATCATTGTCATCGATGCATCATCATCATCATCGTCACTGCTATTGCTATCTCAACCAATCTTTGACTCTACTCGTCATAGGAAGTTCTACAGAGCCAGTCCTTTTTCATATTGGATGCAGGCCCACCACTTGCAGGTCTTCATCATCACTGGCCATATTGTTGAATCCTTAGGACTTATTATGTGCATCACAAAACCTGGCTGCAGCATCCCAGGCTATTACGAGCACTCAGCTCTACCTGTCGCATCTCCCAGGAGCACATTACATGTGACCCATCACAAAACCTGGTTGAAGCATCCCAGGCTGTTACGAGCACACAGCTCTACCTGTCGGATCTCCCAGGAGCACATTACATGTGATCTCACCACAAAACCTAGCTGAAGCATTTGAGGGCCTTTTCATCCTATCTAGATCTCCCGGGAGCAAATTACATGTGTTCCACCACAAAACCTGGCTGAAGCATCTGAGTCCTTTTTCATCCTATCCAGATCTCCTAGGAGCAAATTACATGTGGTCATGGAAAAACCTGGTTGAAGCATCTGAGGCCTTTTTCATCCTGTCCAGATCTCCCAGGAGCAAATTACATGCCATAGGACAAAATGTCGCAAGAGCATCTCAGGATGTTATGGGTACACAACTCTGACCTGAAATCTCCCAGGGCACAAATTACATGTCCTCCCAGAGCGATGTCTCGAAAGAGCATCCTAGGCTGTTACAGGTACACAACTCCGACCTATAGGATCTCCCAGACATGCTCATCTGCACAACCTAATCCACGGCCACAAAGTATCATCCTGATACTCACCATACATCATCCTGATGTACACATGATCATCTTGATCATCATCATCGCAACATCCTGGTGCATGTCATCTAGAGAAACTTGTCATCCATTATCATCTTGATCATACAATGCATCTACCTGATGCATACCAAGTATCTACCTGATACATATCATCATACACAGTGTATTCACCTGATACATAGATACATGATCCACACAATGTATCCATCAACATACATGATCTACCTGATCATACCTGATACATATTAATATACATGATCTACTTGATCATACAATGTATCCACCTGATACATATACAGATACATGGTCTAAGCATCCAACACGATGCATAAAAAAAATACATACAAATGATCCAACCAATCATATCCAGCATCCAACATGATGCGTACATACATATAAATGATCCAACTGATCATATCTAGTATCCAACATGATGCGTACATACATATACATATAAATTATCCAACTGATCATATCCAGCATCCAACATAATGTATATACATAGCAGTAACTGGAGCATCGTCCTGATGCTCATCATCCAATGCTTACATACACAGCCATGTGAAGGATCCTCCTTCCAACATGCTTGGAATGGCTTCTGCAAATGTTTCCATCACTTCTTCCTCGAAATGTCCTCGGTCTGAAGAACACCAAGCCTCTCCCTGAAGTACTTGAACTTCACCCTAGCTAGTGGCTTCGTCAACACATCTGCAATCTGCTCGTCCGTCGCAACATACAAGAGCTTCACAGCTCCTCTTTGCACCATATCCCTGATATAGTGATATTTGATCTCTATGTGTTTCGACCTGTCATGAAACATTGGGTTCTCATACAGTTTCACACAACTCTGGTTATCACAGAAAATACCAGTAGCATCCAATGGAAGATCAAATAACTCAGACAGTAGCTTCCATAGCCATACTGCCTCACAACTAGCTGAACAGGCTGCAACATACTCTGCCTCAACAATACTTAGTGCTATGCAGGACTGCTTCCTGCTAAACCAAGAGATCACACCTGATCCCATACTAAAGCAGCACCCAGATGTGCTCTTCCTATCTGTAGCACTGCCAGCCCAATCTGAATCAACATAACTCTGCAGGTTAAAATTTTGATTCGCTTCATACTTGAGCCCATAATCCACTGTACCCTTCAGGTACCTTAGAACATGCTTTACAGCAACCAAGTGAACACTCCTTGGATCCGTTAGGAACTGGCTCAATGTGCTCACAACAAAGCAAATATTTGGTCTCGTGTTCGTCAGGTACATCAAGGACCCAATCATCTGACGATACATAGAGACATCAACCAGCTCAGATGAAGCATCACAAAGAAGCTTCAGAATTGATGCCATAGGTGTCACCATGGCCTTGCAGTCCATCATCCTAAACCTTTTCAGGATATCTACAGTATACTTCCCTTGACCAAGGAAGATCCCATCTACACTCTGCCACACCTCCATACCTAGAAAATAATGCATCATTCCCAAATCTTTCATATCGAACTCGACAGCAAGCTTCCTCTTAGTATCTGCAATCAATCTGTCATCTCCTGTTACAAATAAGTCATCCATGTACAGAAGTAGAATCATAGGATTCCCTTCCTCAACCTTGTAGTAAAGGTTGGAATCCACTTTACTCTTGGTAAAGCCCAAACTAGATAGGAAACTATCCATACTACCATACCAAGTTCTGGGAGCTTGCTTCAAGCCATACAAGGCTTTCTTCAATCTGCACACATATGACTCCCTGTCATGTGTTTCAAAACCAAGTGGCTACTCCACATATACTTCCTCTTCAACTACACCATTCAAGAAAGTTGTCTTGAAATCCATCTGGTGTATCTTCTATTTCATCACTTTTATATTTCTCTATGCTGCCATCTGCAGCATGCTTGATCTGATAGATCCATATGGAAGTCATTACAGACTCCACTTCAGGTCTTGGTATTGCATCCCAAACATCATTCTTCATGATTGACGGATCATGGCATTCTTCCATTTCTTCATCCCAGATCCTGGGAACTTCAATATATTCAATATCTTCAATAGATATCTTTGTTGCTAGAATAAATGTTGTAGTCCTTCTTTTGTAGGTGAAGGTATACAGTCTTTCCTACAAAACAAGTCAAATTGCATGATTAGAAACATCTCATAATTTTCAGAACAAATTCTTACACATAAGGAAATATGTCATACAGTCATGCAATTATCTTAGCCAATGCTTCAATACAACATTTATCCATATCCCATAACTTTCTAGATGCCTTCCAATCTCTACCAGAACATTGTTAAGAGTGTGCACAAATCTCAACATGTCAGCAAAGAGGTTTCATTCTAGATAAGTAGCAATGGAATGTTGTATAGTGCCATAGGCCACTTACCCATGTATCTTAGTAGTATACTGTTCATCAATGCAACTATTCTAATATGCATAATACACATTCTAAATCTAGGAACATAAGCATATACATCATTGAACAATATTATTTAAACAATCAAATATACAAGAAATGATAATTCAAATACTTATCTTTGTTTGGTTGTTGGGTGGAATCCCCCTGAGTCTTTGTTTCCTTGCAGGAGCTGTTAAAATAGCTTCTTCTACACCTTTCTGTTGTGGAATGTAGAGAGATGGTCAACTCCCTCTGAATATATGCATCCTTGCAGAAGCCACTGGAGTGTGCTCCCTCTTGATCTTTGCTTCCTATATTACCTATTCTTGAACTTATATTCATTCTCGATCCCTATGCATGCTTGTTAGTATCATCATTGTGTTATCCTTGAGGTCTCATACAAAATCATACATTCATTAGTATATTCTCAATACTATCAAAACACAATAATCTCAAGCATGTATAGTCATGATTATTTCAAACAGAAATAATAAGCATTAGCATTCAAGGTTTATATATATGACTCTTATGGTTAGTCAGATCATAAGAAACATAACATGTCCAAACCTATGATTACTCGAACCTATGACTCTTTTGGTTAGTCATATCATTAATTAAGGTAATACACATAATATGCATATACCCATGATTATTCAAATCATCATCAATCATGCCATGCATACTTATATAAGAGATCCTATGATATAAGGAAAACATACATGTTCACCATATTTGCTAGTTATGTCTAGCAATGTTTTCTTGTTCTCTTCGATGTCCTGCATAACTCATAAGTTAACCTTTTCAAAACCAAATCATACATACCTCCATGTGATCCATGACTATGGATGAATCTTTGTCTTCATATCACCATAGCAAGTTTAGGTTGTCCCTTCAATTTGTACAAACCTCCCTCTTGCTCTCCAATCACTACTGCATCATCTATGTTCTTTCCCTTTGGCCACATTAGGACTTGGCCATCCACAAATGCAACCCTCATACCTTTTGAATCCAATGCAGAGATGGAGAGTAAGTTCTTCTTGAGCCCAGGTACATACAAAACATCTTTCATCTTCAAGGACTTCCCAGAGTCTAGATTGTAGGAGGCCTCACCACTACCTTTGATAGGGTATTGGTAGTCATCCCCAAGTTTCACCTTATGGGGTGACTCATGTTCAGATAGGTTAACAAAGGATTCTTTAAACCCAGTCATGTGTTTTGAAGCCCCACTGTCAATTAACCAATCATTACAACCATGGGAGATAGTACCTGTGAGTGCAGCGATTAGAACATACTCTTATTCGCTTGATGAGTTATCATCATCACTTTCTACTCTAGTCTTCTTCTTGGGAGGTTCATCATCCTCGGCAGCATGAGCATGAAACCTTCTTTTGCTACCCTTCTTCTTCTTGTTGAAGTTGTTTTTGTCCTTCTTGTTCTTGGGACAATTTATGGCAATATGTCCTTTTTCATTACAGGTGAAGCATATTCTTCTTTCTTTGAAGTGATGTGAAGATTTCTTGGAGTGAGATGGCTCTCTCTTGGACTTCCCTTTCTTGGTGTGAGCTGTGAGAGCTTGAACTTCATTCCCCATCTTTTCTTCTTGTGCCACAAGCCTTGCTTCTTCTTGTGAGCATTCTTCCCGTAGTCTGCTGAAGGAAATCAACTTCTTTCTTGCATAGATTCCTTGAATGAAGGAGTCCCATGACCTAGGTAAGCCATTCAGAGTGGTCATGACAACTTCACCATTCTCTACCATTTCATCCATTGCTTCTAGTTGTTCCTTGATCTGGGAGACCCTTGAAAAATAAGATTGAATGGTTTCTCCATTCTGAAACTTTACTCCTTTCAATTGGTTCTGCAGGGTCATCTTCCGATTTATGTTCTTCCCTTCAAATAGCTTAGTCAAAGAGTCAAACATCTCCTTGGGTGTCTTTAGAGAAGACACATGGGGTATGAGATGGTCTTTGATAGAATCAACAATGATTCTCTTTTCCTTGACCAAGTTCTTCTTGTGCAATACTTTAGCATCTTCATCCTCTGGTATAGGGATGTCTTCTTTTATATATGAGTCCAACTCATTCTCTTCCAGGATTAACCCAATCCTATACTTCCAATCTTGGAAGTTATTAGCCCCTTCAAGCTTATCCTCAAGCTTGGTATGGAGAGACATCTTAAAGAGTACTTCAAATGGAAATAGAAAAGATTTAGGTCTTACCACTTGAAATGCTGAAAACTGGATCTGGTCCGGATTAGGGTTTGTAAAAAAAAACCCTAAAAATTCAAACTGTCAATTTCAACTTTATGAAAGGATAGAAAGATGTGCCTTGATGAGTTGATCAGCCTGGTGTATTTAGAATTTGAGATCAGCAAAGCTTTACCCTTCAAATTTGCCTTTTTGTCCTCTCGGGTTCACTAGGGAGAGCCCTGAATTAGGGTTTGAGTTTCCTGGAGATCTACCCAGCCAAAAATCTCGATCCAAAGCTCTAAACTTCGATTTTTGCAAGGAGTTTCCAGCTACGTCTTCAGATTTCAGAAATTCCTATTTTTGTGGAAACCCTAATGTTTAGGGAAAAATATGAAAATGCTCAGAATTGAATTCTGATTGGATAGATAGATTATCTTTGATGAGTAGAGTCAATCTACTATACTTCTTTTCCAACAATTGTGGAGAGAAACCCAATAAACAAGAAACTCAAGTTTCTGTCATTGCAAAATGTCTTCTTCTCAGGTTAGCTCTAATACCATGTTAAATTTTGAGCATTAATTCACAATACTCTAGGATGTTTACTGAGAGGATAACATGTACAGTATATCAATGCATAACAATCATATCAAGCATGTCAAGCATCACAAGAATCAAAAGCATGAGAGACAAGAGACACAGAGTTTCCGTGGGGAAAACCCTAAGGTGAAAAACCCCACAACTTCCTCACAAATAGAGAGAGCAATGGCTCAACCAAAGTACAACCAAAATACTCTTGAGATAGTCTCCTAGTAGCAGATGATCCTCCTCCTCACTAGTGCGCCACTTTCTGAGTGAGAGAAGTGTGACTTTCTGAATGATCAAAATAGAGATCTCCCGATCTCTATTTATACTAACTTGTTTGCCCAGTTACACTATGGGGCCGACTTGTCTATCTAGATATATCCACAATATAATATATATTTCAGGGACGACCCCACACATGGTGGTCTAATAACCCATCAGCAAGTACACACCATTGCAACACTTGTCAATCCACATGACGACACTTCCTTATAGAGGAATAACACATCTCTTATAAGGGTACAATAAATATGTATGAAATACATAGATAAAATACATTCCGAAGTTACATATACATCAACATTTTAGTCTCTAATATCTCCTATTTTTACATAAAATATGTTTTTTTACATTAATATTCGCTAAAAATTACACATTTTAGTAGTAAATTGTATGTTTCATATTTAATATTCGCCTACCTATCTATATACATGTTTTTTTCAATCCAAAATAATCGCCTAGGATACTATATTGAAGTATAATATTAGAATCCTTAAAAAATACCCTGTTTGCCATGTGGTAGCCCTATTGGCCATGTAATAATACAATTTACCAAAATTATTGGAGACCATGGGAATCGAACCCATGAACTCCAAGGCGACCAATGCCTCCACCAAGCCCTCCAATCTAGGGCTCCCACCATTATTTCTTAACTACTATAGTGGTCAACTTCTATTTAATGTTGAAGAACTTATTCATTTGAAAAAGGGGTGGGATCAAGCTCTAGGCCCTTGATCCCTTGGCCAACACTAAGGCCATTACGTGGAGTTCCAACACAAAAAACAACGTTCCAACACCACAGTGCCAATGCAACAAAGAACGGTCCAATACGATAGATACAACACCACGGTTCCAACACAACAAACAATGCCACCCTTCAAATGAATAAACAAAATCATGTTGGAAGGGGAGAGGCCTGCAGGTTTGAAACTGGGACCTCTTCCCCAATAACACACTACCTTACCACTGGGATAACACCCATTTGTTAGGTGGTAAGTGATGGCTTTTGGTTATAAATTGAAGGAGAATATCGGGGCTCCAAAAAGGGAACGTGGCCCTCTAATCCGTGCCCAAAAACCACTTTAAAAACTACAAAGACGTCGATGCACAAAGTGCTATTTTGCACAGAGTTCGTGGCAAGTACATTGCACGTTTTGACACAGATATAGAGGCATAACAGAGCATAGATCTCAGGGTCCATACATCCATTAATGGGCATGCTTCTTGAGGTGGGATTCCATACAGTCTGTACAGTTGCAGGAAGAGGTTGTCTTGATTTGCGTGCCATAGGAGGTCACAGGAAAACATAATTGACTTTATACTCATTTTTCTCAGAATTTTGAGAGGAACGCAGTGGTGCAGTCTGTTTCTAAGTTTGACTGACATAACTTAGAAGTGTTTCCAAAAAATAATATATGTAAGTTTTGAAGACTTAATAAGATTGGCCTTCTCATTGGAAGTGGCCTGAAGACGTATCCCAAGAAGGGTGAACTTTGTTATCATCTTATGTCTACAAATTTCTAGTTTTTATATTTGTTTCTTTGCTTATGTGATTGGTTTAAGAATTTAAAATTCATCTTTAAATCCATTTTTATGAAGTATTTACATGCAAATTTCACATCCAATTTGATGGTTAAAAAGATCCTAAAAGATTTTTAGGTCAAGTTTGGTGTCAGAGCATCTTAACCATTGCATTGTTAGTTTGTTTATGTTAACAAGAGTAAGGCTTCAGAGAGGTGAAGGAGAGATTGAAGAATTTGATCTAGATGTTGGTTCAAGAAGAGGAATAAAGGATTCAGAAAAAGGAGAAGATGGGACTTATTCAATTCCTTATGAAGTGTATTTCCTTAAATCTTTCATGAATATGCAAAGTATGGTAGAAGAGATTTTTCAAGATCAAAGGAAGGGAGAACAAGGTGGTTCTTCTCATGCTAAAGATAAAGAAGGAGGTGGTGAGGAACCTCCTAAAAATCCTCCATCTTCACCATCTTTTCTTGATGGATCTTGTATTATCCCGAATTTTGACTAACATTTTCTGATGTTATATATTGGGCTTAAAATCCCCAACACATATGATTTGGTTTGATTATTGGGCATAAGCCTAGAGCACAAGATTTATTTCTTTTATAGATTGCATATTGGGTGTGGACCCTGACTAATGCACTATTGTTATATATTGGGCAAGAAATCCCTAATGGATTGATTATGTTTTATCCTATGATTGGGTACAAACCCTAATATACTGAGATGACCTTTTTGTTACATACTTTGTAGAGTTATGATTACTTGATTGAATTATGTGATGTGTTGAGTGTGGACTCAGGAACACACAGATGACCTATGTACTGGGCATAAGCCCTGATGTACCTAGAGGATTTTATTATTGTACTGGGTGTAAGCCCCTATGTACATTGGGTGTTGGGAAGGAGCCCTAGAGCACTCCAAGCTTGATAAATGAATACTAGATCTGAGGCCATTATACATTCTAGATGTGCTTCACAACCCCATTGTAATACTAGTGTTGAGCAAGACACTCTGGAATTGCACTAGCGTAACACCCATGTGAAGAGTGTTGAGTTAAATCTCTGAAGAGCACTCGGGGTTACTTGATCTTAAAAGTGTTGAGTCGAGAAGACTTTGAATAGCACGTATATTCATCACGATTATTTAAAGTCGTTAAATGAATCATTTTTTATACCTATCATCAAGTACTGTGGGAACTACCATGTTAAATGAGGGAATCCAACATGCAAGAGAGAGACCTAGAGGTGCCTAACCAAGCCAGCTATCCAAGCTTACCAAAAGACCCATCCAGAGAGTTGGACCTTGTCCTTAATGTTTCAAAGAAATATCATAAAAGATACATAAATAAATAAAAGTAAATTACCATAACTTAAGTATGGAATGTTTAAGAATAGTGTTATGTGAATAACATGCATAAAGGTCTCATAGTTAAATATTATTATTAAAGGTATTAATAATAATGTTATTATTTATTTATTTATATAATATATATTTTACATAGAGTTTATGCATAAAAAGGCTATCACATTACAATTAATAGTATTATTAATTGTGTTGATTAATATTAGTAATAATATAATTATTATTATTATTAATTAAGAAATTTATTATTATTTCTATTTAAGAAATAATTTAAGTTACAACAAGTAAAAGTCCCAGTTAAACAAGGACTAGATATTCAAGTAAATATATTTTAAAATATTATTATTCAAACAGCTATATTCCAAAACAAAGACTCACCTATATAAAGGAGAGCAGAACCCAAAAGAAGGGGATCTTTTCATTATCATTCTCTTATGGTGATAGAAGAGAATTTGTGCTCCAAGAACTGAAGCAGTCCCACATAAATTTTCAGATCTGATTCAACAGTTCAACCTAGGGCCTCTACTTCTCTCATTGCATGTTGGAACCAGCTCGGGGGAGTCCAGTTAGAACCAGGAATGGTCTAAGGGTCATTGTTGGGAGGAATATGGTAGTCCCAAAGTTATCCAGTTAAAAGATCATTCTACAGGTAGTCTAAGTCCACGAGTTTTCTGAATTAATTATTGGTTGAGTGTGCAAGTTCTGTCAACGAAGATCAAGCTTCAAGTAACCGATTATGAACTACAAACCTTCCATTTCAATTCACAATAGAAACTAAGAGCATTAAAATAGGGCTTATATTTCAGCATTGTTTTCCCAAATCTTTATAATGTTGCTTCTTCCATAGAGCAAGGGCCATTGAGCATGGGCTTTCAGGATTACATTAAAGAACTAGAACCAACAAAAGGTCTAGCAGGGCTAGCCAAGATAGCCTGCGCTATACATCCATGTCAACAGAAACCTTAGAATCTAATGTTACGTAGATTGATGACTGAGTTATGGAAAAACTTATATTTAAATTTGCATTTTTATTTTTGAAATTTATACTATGCTTTCAAATATAATTATAACTAGGGTTAAATTCCTTTTTTTACAGCCTTTATGATTCTTTTTCAAAACACAGTTTTCTTTTCCCAAGATAATGACCCAAATGAAATCGAAACTTAGTCAACCCCATAGATTTAAACAGAGGATGAAAAACTCAAATCCCAATACCATAATTTCGTTAAGTAGATATGAATACACAGACATAGATAAAGGCATTTTTTGTTCAAACTACATTTTTGTAAAACCACGAATAGCTACTAGATACATTCCAAAGGCAAGCAAACTGGAAACGCGACTTCTCTATGTTCTTAGATTCCAAAAACCTCATCCATTCATCAAAAATAAATATTAATTACTGCCTAAATGATAGATGCTCAGAAACAAGACAAAAGGAAAACAAAAACGCAGGCTCAGATGGCCACCATTGTGAACATGATTTCGTTGTGCATAAAAACCAAGTCTACAATCACTTATACATTGCATCAAACCCTGATGGGAATTACCTTCCAACAATAAATCAAATCCACAACAAAAAACGACCACAAAACATTATCTTTTACAAAAGCACAATACATAAGACCAAGTTAAAAACGCAGATCGTGTTATCAAATCCCCTTAAGCAAATGCCCAGACATTACACATCTAAAACCCCAGCACGATAGAGCTACGCTCTCGACTTCCCATATAAACATAAAAATCAATTTTCTTCCTACTGTAGCAACAAAAAGAAAACACAGAGCCATTTGGCATCATTTGAACACCCATATCTTTCTCCAACAGACATTTTAACTAAAACATATCCCATCAAGGATTATAACAACCTAACTTAGGTTTCAATGAAAATGTAAATGCAGAGGTCTGGGTACATCCAGTCCCTCTTAGGTTAAATACAACAAGCTAGCTACCATCCAGTAATACGAAACATTCCCTGGAGAAAGCATACAAACAAACTGACAGAGGCACCATTTGCAATAGAGGGAAATAGATTTAGTTATGCTAATGATGATGAGAAAAAGAAACCAGTGTCCAACAATCATTTCAAAATTCCCATTTATACATAACATAAATAATGCTTCCACACATAAGTTTACAAAGTTTTCACAGACTCAACAGACCACCATTGTAGAAAAACGAAACCCTCAGGGGTTATCCCCATCAAAAAAAGCATAATAGATACATTATGTACATACTTGCCCAGCCAAAAAGGAGACCCCAAGAAAAACCCCAAAAAATTACAGTGAGCCAAAGGGCTCACCAGACTTGATGTACACAAATAGTTAAGTACTCTTCCCCATAGCATTGACAGGAAAGAGCGAAAATGGGTTTCGAAACCTGGACTTACCATGTGAATGCTAGAACCAAGAGTTGCCCACCGATAGCAACCAATGCCGAGCACTTAAGAATCATACCTGCTAAGATTGCAACAAGGAGCCACGGATTAAATTTATAGACAAAAATAAATGTGTACATGATACCTAAAAAGAAATATCAAGAGCGTCTTGTTTACCATTACCTGACTGAAGTCGTAGATGCCTCCATTGCCTTACACAGCAAGTGCTCTGACCATGATCAAAGCTCAAGTCAAGAGCACCAACGAGCCAAAAATAGTAGAGAAACCTCACAGCTAAACCCACTACAAAAGAAATGGTAGTGCAAAGGTGAAAATTGAGCCACTAACCACTCATCCAAATGGCTACCAAACCCACATGACCACTACATCCAACACTGAAGACTACAACCACCCACTTTAAACATTGAAATGTATTGATCTAGCACTATAGTTGGAATTCACATTAGGTAATACGACCTTTTAAGTTTACCACTATATTCACTCCAAAGTTTTAAACCTTGTGAACATCCTTCACACTTAAAATTTAAAATACTTTTTCCATAATAATGGACTTGGGTAGCTTAGGAAGAGATCAACACTTGCATACCTAGAAAACATATTACAAAACAATACTTTAGCAAATTGATAAGTAATCTAGGAAGTCCCATTATTCACCCTTACCTCTTGGCAGCTCTGCCAGTGGTACGTAGATCCACATCAAGTTCCCAAGGTGTTTCAACTGCCCTGAATAAGTCCATCATGCCTGAAGGAACCATTTAAACAGTTTACAAACTCAATATGCAACCGAATCTTAAAGGAAAAAGGAGGAGCTTAAGTATTAGTTTAGAAATTTTAAAACATGACATAAGGAGACATCAGCGACCTTACCGCGTCGCTTCCACAGGAAAACAGGAATGGTAAAACTATCTTGCTTAAAATTCATAAAACTCTTAATGTTTTCAAACAAAGTACTGACACAACTTCCCAGTACTGAAGTTAATTTATAATGCATCATCTGTTTTAGGCATCTTAGCAGTAAGAGGATTTTTTTTAATTTTTACTATTTTTAGGGACATTACAAGTGGTATCAGATCCTAGCTACAACACTAAGTGACCTATTGGGCTCATTACAAACATCCGCTACAGATACATAGAAATCAGGAATATATATTTATAAATTTTATGCGCATATGAACTAACAAATTTTCTGTTCTTAACATTGCTATGACAACCAGGTACAAACACAGTCTGAGTATGAATACAAAGAAAGACAGCAGCATACAAGGGAATTTAAACTCACCACCACGAGAACAAGAAATAGTGGTGGAGTTAAACTCAGACTTGATGAAGCTAATGCAAAATTTACATACATAATTCCAAAGCTTCAGAGATGACAACATACAAGAAAGACGAGAACAACAAGCTATAAATGAGGCTCTGCTTCATACTTTAACAGGGGCAAAACCCCATGGACAACCCACTTTCTCAGCCAATATTTCTAAAGTGAGAGACTGCCACACAAAGAAATCTATCAGTCCTAAAGAAGAGGAACATGGATAACACCTACCGGAGTCAATGGAAGAGGACTGTAAGAACTCTTCCAATGATGATGGGTCCCCACCTCCTTGCAAGAAAAGGAGGAAGACTGACGACAATTTACAGGGAGAATTCAGAAAGATAAATGCCCCAACATATGACAGAGAGATTAATACCCAGGAAAAGGATGAGGAATGGCTATTAGGAATGAACAAGTATTTGAAGGTCCATAACTATTCTAGTGAAATGCAAGCCAAACTAGCCATTTACAATCTAAATGGTAAAGTAGCCATATGATGGAGAGATTGAAACACACCAAAGGGCTACAATTGAGGGACATAACATGGGATGCTTTCAGCAGAATATTCCAAGAAAAATCTATGTCTGAAAGCTTCTTCGAAAAGAAGATCAAGGAATTCCATGTTGAAAATGGGCTCTCTAACCATGGAAGCATTCATAAATAGATTCTTAAATATGCTGCATTATGTCCCATACATCAAAGATGAAAAAGTCAAGATACAATAATTCTTGGGATGTCTACCACCAAATTTCAGAGAAAAGAATGAATTGGATATGCCCAAAACCTTATACGTGACTTTACACAAAGAAAGACTCTGTTATGAACATGGGAAGCCGAGGAATGATAACATAAAGAGAAACGGGGAAAGTTTTAGAACCTTTTCAGACAACCGTAGACTGGGTTTTACACCACCACCTTACCGAAAACAAAACAATGGTTTCCCTCCCAACATAAGCTTCAACAGACCTCATGCATGACCCAATGCACCCCCACCACCTGCCAATAGACCAACTTTTAACAAAGCGGCAAAGGCTACCCCACCAACCATTACTTGTTGGAAGTGCCAAGGGCCACATTACTTCAGAGATTGTCCCAACAAATCGGATGGAGGGTTACACAATGTTCAAGCAAAACCTACAGTAGGGGACATGGCAAGGACACCCATAATTTATGCTGCACTTGAAGGATGGCAAGCAGACCATCAGGCCACTATGGTTGAAATTGAGGATAAGATCTCAAACACAGCCATTTAAGTTCTAATATACCTCGGTGCATGCCGAAGTTACATCTCCCCTAAGGTCGTTGTTACTTGTAAATTAAACCGAGTGAGCCACGAGAAACCATGGCCATTGCAACTAGCCACTGGTACCAAATGAAAGGTCTCCAAACTAGTTAAAACTTGTGAGATAGATCTGAAAGATTTCCCAACTAGGGTGGATTTAAACATCCTACCACTAGGATCCTACAATGTACTTATAGGCATGGACTGGTTAGAAGAACATCATTCCCTACTTGACTATTTGAACAAATCTATACTATGCACGGATAACCAACGGAATCAGAAGACCATTCAAGGTATCCCTAAGAAAGTTTCAGTAAGACAGATATCTTCCTTACAAGAAAAGAAGTGTGTAAGGAAGGGTTGTAAACTCTTTGTAGTTAACATTCAAACCATAGAAACCGATACCGATAGGGAACAAAAGATCGAAGACTTCCCCGTCCTTGTGGAATTCAAGGATGTATTTTCTGAGGAAATACCTGAGCTACCACCCAAACGGGACCTAGATTTCTCCATAGAGTTAACACCTGGTTCCGTACCAGTGTCCAAAGCCCCTTATAGCATGGGTCTGCCTGAATTGGTGGAACTCAGGCTTCAATTACAAGAGTTGATCGAAAAGGGTTATATCCGACCTAGTGTGTCTCCCTGGGGAGCACCAATACTCTTTCTCAAGAAGAAGGACGGAAGGATGCGGATGTGCATCGATTAACACCAACTCAACAAATTGACCACCAAGAACCGTTATCCACTCCCTATAATTGATGACTTGTTT
Source organism: Larix kaempferi (assembly GCA_027924585.1). NCBI lineage: Eukaryota > Viridiplantae > Streptophyta > Pinopsida > Pinales > Pinaceae > Larix > Larix kaempferi. The sequence goes on along the minus strand of BSBM01000061.1, from coordinate 415,884 downwards.
GATCAAGTTGAAGGAGCGAAAATCTTCTCAAAGATCGACCTACGGTCCGAATATCACCAGGTGAGAATCCATGATGAAGACATCAGTAAGACTGCTTTCCGAACCCGATACGGTCATTACAATTTTGTGGTCATTCCTTTCGGACTGACTAATGCACCTTCCAACTTTATGTGCATGATAAACAACATCTTTAGTAGATACCTATACAAGTTCATCTTGGTCTGCATCGACGATATTCTAATCTACTCCAAGAACGAAGAAGAACACGAAGAACATCTCTAGATAGTATTATGAATACTACGATAACACCAACTGTACGCTAAGTTTAACAAGTGTGATTTCTACAAACCCCAGATACAGTATTTAGGGAACATCATCTTGGAGATAGTAGTTGACCCCGAGAATATTAAATCCATAGAAGAATGGCCTACCCTGACTTGCATAACCGACATAAGATCATTCTTAGGGTTAGCCAGATACTACTGAAAGTTCATTGAGAACTTCTATCAAATTTCTTGTCCTAGTGATAGCCTTGCAAAAGAAAACGACCAAATTTCTTTGAATGGAAAAATACGAAGAAAGTTTCCAAAAGTTAAAACAACGTTTGACTAGTGCACCCATCCTAAGGATTGTCGACCCCGATGGAGACTTCGTAGTTTGCACTAATTCAAGAAAGGAAGTGATTGGTGGAGTCCTTATGAAAAATGACTTCGCTATCTGTTACGAGTCAAGGAATTTAAAGGAACACGAACATAATTACCCCATAGATGATCTTGAACTAGCTGCCATCATCCACACCTTAAATATGTGGAGGCACTATCTTATGGGAAAGAAGTTCCTATTAAAGACGGACAACATGAGTCTAAAGTATCTATTTGACCAACCAGACCTAAATGCCAGACAGGACAGGTGGCTAGCTTTCCTTAGTGAGTACCATTTCGAACTAAAACACATAAAGGGAAAAGAGAACAAGATCATTGATGCTTTAAGTCGACAGGCCCATATGCTATATGAAGTGACCTTGAGTGAAACCGACGACTTAGATTTACACCACCAAATTAGAATGACATGTCAACATGACCAGTTCTATGTTGAGATCCTTAAGAAGATCCAAGAGGATAGGTTATTCCAACAACAGAAGGAATATAAGATAGATGAGTCGAGATTGCTATGGTTAAAGAGAGACTTTATGTCCCAGAAGGCAGAGACATTAGACCTAACATCCTCATGTAATTCCATCAGAAACCTCACTCGAGACATCCAGGATATCAAAAGATGATATCGGCAGTGAAGAAGCACTTCTTTTGGCCTAAACGAAAAGTTGACATAGCTTTATTCATTGCTAAGTGGCAAGAGTGTCAGCTGGTCAAAGAAGAACATCAGCACCCTTTAGGACTACTACAACCGTTACCAATTCTAGAGTGGAAGTGGGAGGTCATTAGTATGGATTTCATAACTGGGTTGCGAAAAAGTAAGAGGTAGAATGACTCCATCTTTACAAGTTATCCAAGGAAGCACACTTTATACCAGTAAAATCTACCTACAAATCCGTTCACATCGCATAAATCTTCTTGAAAGAGATTTTTCGATTGCATGGGATAGCCAAGGAAATCATTTCCAATCGAGATATGAAGTTCACTAGCAACTTCTGGAGGGCATTGTTCTCTGGATTGGAGACACAATTGTAGTTCAGTACCGCGTACTATCCCCAAACCGACAGACAAATGGAATGAGTAAACCAAATCCTTGAGGACATGCTGAGGATGTATGTCATGAACAACCCCACAAAGTGGGAAGATTATTTGCACCTCGTAGAGTTTGCATACAACAACAGATACCAAACCTCGGCCAAAATGAGCCCTTTCGAGGTGCTCTACAGCAGGAAGTGTCAGACACCGTGACTTGGGATAGTTCGGTAGACAGACTTATGTTAGGCCTTGACTTACTAAAAGACTTGGAGCAATTAGTCTCCAAGGTACAACAAAACTTGAAGGAGGCGCAAGACCTCCAAAAGAGTTATGCGGATAAGAAAAGAAAAGACAAAGACTACCAAGTCAGTGAACACGTGTTCCTTAAAGTAAAGGAAAAATGAAGCTCTTTGATCTTAGGACGATGCGGGAATCTAGCCGCTAGGTTTTGTGGATGTAATGTACCCACCTGCTGACCCAATGCAAGGAAGGGAACATGGCACTATAATCTGGGCATTTCATAAAGCTCAGCCCACTAATTAGAATCATAAGAATTTATACATTGGTGTGCAGATACAATTAGACAATATGCATAGCGGAATTTAAAACTAATCCACACACATTACTCATGCATACAACATATCAACAGTTATTGAATTAATATAGTGCGGAAGCAAATATAGAGGCATAAAAACACTTATCTTCATTTTTCAACTGCCCAAGCAACTAGCTATGTCGCTGCAACGTTCCACCCAACCATAGGCTCTTCGACAGCTTATACTGAGTCCGTCCGAAGGCCACCCCTGAGCTGGGCATGATTCCTTCAAGGAAAAGAGGACATTCACTCTCTCACACAGTAAGCACAAACAGGGGCATGGATACACATTTTAGACAGTGGTATTTACAAACAAGATGGCCATGGGTTTTCCCAAAAACGTTCCCAACCAAAAAGGGATTGTGGGATGGGAAAACAACCATAGGGGGGGGGGAAACGATTTCTTCCCCAAATATCTCAGCCTTCAATAGCCCAACACGGTCTCTATTGAACCCCCATTCGATTTCCCTTCTTCCCCACTAGTATACAACACAGAAAATGCCCTTCTCTACTGGGAAAATGAAAAAACGCTGCCGCATGCCTGGGAGATGCCCAAGTAGCTCTCAACTCATGAGGGAGGAAGGAAGCTCATGGATAATGGCTTGGGTGAGAAATTCATGGCTCTTTTCTTGCCCAAGGAGACAAACACATTTTTCCATAAAGGGTGGCTTTCCCATACTCGATTTTGGACAGCCATACCTCCCCATTCCCAAGGCATTTACTTCCTCAACCAACTCTTGGGAGAAATCAATGGTTGGGTACCAAAGTCAACATGGGTAGTTGAGGGTTTGATGGGTTCTCTCATTGACACTTGGCTTGACTCTAGTGGCTCAAGGGTTTGAATGTTTTCCCTCCCAATTCCTTGTGAAATCATGCCCCCATCTCTTTGTTGCATTGCATAGCTAGTTGTGGGTATTTTTATTAAAATGCATATTACATGATATTTGAATTTCCAATGTGCATTGCTAGCATGCAAGCCACATGCATCACGAAATCGATGGCGGGGCCTTAGCCTTGAGCTCCTCACCATGATTTCATAACAAGATTACATCATTTATAATGTTAATGCCATGGGGCCAAACTGGGGACATTACATTCCCATCCCCTTGGAATAACACCGTCCTCAGTGTTTCAACACTTCGGACTATATACCCACTTTACACAAGATTCATAATTCATAGATGGTGGCAGGTCTATCCTGCAATTCGTCTCTTTACTTTGACCTTTCACGATCAAGTCCTTTGGCTTCCACAAGCTACTCCTGCTAGCTTTGGTCTTCCCGCTCCACAAGTGGGCATTGCTCGAGAGCAATCCCTTCCATTTGTTTATCTTCCAGCTGATCTACAAGTCTGGAATTTCATGGATGCCATCTTTGTTGTTGTCCCGGCAACTATCTGTGAGACTTATCATGGCAATTCCTGTTAGGACAAGCATAACACAATAATAAAATTAGTCAATTATTTTCCTAATTGACTTAGAACGTCCATGCTTTACTCATGAGACTTCCACACATTTCATGCTTTCCCACACATACATGAACTCATTCATGTTCATCCTTTCACAAGAAAATAACTATTTCAGCATTCAGAATTCATTTCAAGCAATGAAACATAATTTGTTTTCATTTATGACATGCACTCAACAATCCTTTGTTTCTAAGATGCATCAGTCAAAAGAAAGATAAGAGTAAGAGTTTTCCCCCTCTTAGTCTTGTTCCAATCTAGAGCCACACCATCACTGGTGGTTCTATGCTCCTTGGCCTCTTTCACTTCAATGTGAATGCTTGAATTGCCCTTTCTTGGCTATGACACTTTAGTGTCTAAGGTCTGTCTAATGGCTTTCAACCAGGGAACCCTTCCCCCATTATCGCTTACAGAACCTTCGGCTACTAGGATCCACATAGTCCCACTAGCACAATCTTTCATTACTGCTCATACTGAGCTCTTTAAGATAGCCACATGTCCACATGCATCCTCCAGATGCTTTCATAGTCCTTGCTTCCAGCAATACCTACACTCAAACATTGGGTCAATTCACATGTTTAGTGTATTTTCATAGGGTTTACTTCCAAATGAGAATTTAAGAATTCATAATTAAATCATATACACATGTATATTCATAAGCAAGAGTTGCAAGATAACCAAATACTTATCTTTATTGGATGTCTTCACTTTATCCCACAGGATCCTTCTTCGCTTTCTAAGCATTGGATTTCCCGTGGATACAACAATGAAGGTTGGGCCAGCACACAGGCTACTCCACAACCATTCGAACAAGCCATGTCAGGCCAGTACGCTGACTGGTTTTTATCAATTGTTTAAGGGAATGTTTGGCCAACACGCTGGCTGCTCCACAACATCAAGTGGTTAATGTTTCCACCAACTATCCTCTGAGTTTACCAAGAATTTTATAGCGCCCAACCAGTTACTCTATGGATTTACCAAGAATTTATAGCTCCAACCAGTTACTCTCTGGCTTTACCAAACATTTATAGTTCCAACCAGTTACTCTCTGGCTTTACTAATCATTTATAGTTCTTTCAGGGTCCTTGCTTCCTGTAATGGCCAAGGTTTCCAACAAAGAAACAACAGTGTATTAGCTTGGTTGCAAGAAGACTTGTACCTGAAATCTTCATTATTCCAAACAAGAAATAAATGAAAATGAATACTTATTTGTATTGTGCATTTTCCTCGCTACTCCACAGGTTTCCTTCTCTGCTTTACAAGCCTTGGATCACTTGTGGGGTGGATGCTTGGCCAGCACACATGCTGCTCAACAACATCATCCGAATAGGCAATGCCAAGCCAGTGCGCCGACTGGGTTTATCAGGCATCCCAAAAATCAGTATGCTAAGCCAGTAAGCCGACTGGGTTTATCAAGCATTTCAAAAATCAGTATGATAAGCCAGTACGCGGACTAGGTTTATCAAGCATACAATAACCATTTCCAAGCCAGTTCTCCGACTGAGTTTGTCAGGAAATAACACCCTTCACCAATACCTCCACAACATACAAGTAACCAATGCCATGCCAGTACATCGACTGGGTTTGTCAGGCATTAATTTAACAACATGCCAAGCCAGTACACCGACTGGGTTTATCAGGCATCCAACAACCTTTCGCCGCAACTCCCAAATAACCAATGCCAAGCCAATACGCCTACTGGGTTTATCAGGCATACAACAACCATTGCCAAGCCAGTACATCGACTGGGTTTATCAGGCAATATGAACAACATAATATGATTACGTGGCTCCTTCTCTTGTGCAACCAGTGGTTCCCTCCAGGAACTCCATAGGTGACTCACTTGACTGCAGGCTAGCATGGCCCCACAATACCCACTCACACTACACAAGGATGATACCCCTTTTCTACAACACAGCTCCCCGGGCCTATCCATCCCTTCTAGTGTCCTTTAGTGTGAGCGTAGAAAGGTTACCACTACCCATACAGTCCTCTTGAGCACCCTTTCTTCACTTTGCCTCTTACGTGCAACACCAAATTGCATCTGTGTAAGCTGATAGCACAAGAAGGATAAGCAGACTCATTAGTATTGTTTCTCAAAAATCGTAATCATATTTCATATCATTCACTATCAAGTATTGAAACACCAGGAATGCGTCCATTCCCTTAGGGTGTAGTCAATATTGAAACCCTAACATGACCCAGCACCAGAAAAGGTGTGCACCCCCTTTCCGATGTGTGCCATGTAGGCCCTAATCATACTCAAGCAGTTTGCAATGATATAAATAAGATAGAGCATGATCTGCATATTAACCCTAATATTTGAGACATGCATGTTCTTGTCTAGGGTCACAAAATACTCATTCATTTTGCATATGTGTCTCACATGCCTTCTGGGCATAGCTTTACCATTTCACTTCCATGGTTTACCGACATGCAGTTTGGCTGAGGCATTATCAATGGCGTTTCACCCGAAACCCATTTCCAGAGCATGGGATCATCCCCATCTAGTTTGGCTTCTGCAGGCCATCACACATGGTATTCCTGCAATGTGTCATCCTGGCACACTTTATCAAATATCCAAACAGTCAGCAACATTTAGCAATAAGCTTCAAATATGATTGTTCCATAACCAATCAATAACATTAATAATTAAATTCAATATGAATTTACAATTCTGTCTCCTACAGAAATTGATTTGCTTAGCAATGAGTCTCTCCTCATATTGTTTGGCCCTTGTAAGTGGTATCACACTGCCCATTATGGTTTCACCCTTGCTACCATACCTGAACATCCACCTACAGCATGTCTTCCTGACACAATTCTATATAAGCCAAACAATCATTAGCAATTATATGCAAATTCTCAAATCTGAAATTTGTAACTATGTTTTCCTACAGAAATTAGATTTGCGACTATGAGACTATTCTCATAAACTTAAACCAGACAATTTTCAGATTCGTTTCATGCGTAATTTATAACCATGAGAACCTTCTCATAAACTTTGGCTTTTGCACATGGTAGATCCCGGTCTTTACTATGGACTTATCCTCATTGCCATACGCAAGACTTTTCTACCTGAAAACTAAAACTTCAGTCAGCCAAACACGTTGTGAGTATCTACGCACATAATCATTCATTGCCATAACAGTCACTGAAGTGATTTCAGAATTATAATACTCAATAATTCAAACACCTTCAGCTGTTTAACATTTGAAATGCAATGAAATATATATACATTTCTATATATGCATCATTACCACAATAGAATTTCAAGACATAGTCACACTATCCATGCAACTTAAATAAATCGTAAATACTCATTATTTCATAGTCATATCATTCATACAACTCTGTCCTTCCACAGAGCATTCTAGCAGCCCATCGATCATGATTGGGCTCTTCATGCACTTACTATTCTGTACTCATAACAGCCCATGAAATGATCCTAGAATTATTATCAATTCATCATTTCATTCATTATTTATTTTGCAATAACATATGCATCATCCTTATGCATTCATACAATGCATCACAAGATTTATAAAATTTCTTAATGCTCATCTATTTAATGTTACCTTGCATTGTTTCATGAGTACTATGCATTCAAGCATATTATGATTGAAACATGACTATCTCATATAACTTGCATTACCATAATCAGGACCACCAGTCCTTACTTGCTTTGGTTATTAAGCACATAACCAACATACACATGGCATGATATAAATTCATATGAATGCATTGAGATTTCTAAACAATCATAGGGTGTAAGGATCATTTCCTTCACTTACCCACACCTCACCAAGCTTGGTAGGTTAACAGTCCCAATCGGTATTCAATATCACATGCAAACTAACTCAACATAGCTCAAACATGGTTGAAGAGATCTTACCAAATCCTCTTTCAACATTCATGCAATTTGGCAACAATAATCATTACCTGCATGGTTACCATTAACATCGCCTGATGTTACTTGATCAGTTGGCCTCTTACCAAGGTTGCTCAATCCTTTTTCCAACTTATAGATTTGTTGCACCATCATTTCTGCATAAGGTTGTTGGCTTCATGCAACAACATCCTCAGCACATTTAGCCATGCTCTTTGTTATCTTTGGTCCTACAACCAATACCAACATCAATAGTGATTATCAACCACAATATTCTCCATTAGTGGTTCATTGCATATGCAGACTTCATTATTCTACCAATATGCAATATCCCATTTAGGCACAAGCATTTCCATATGCACTATGCAATGTTTGTTAAGATGCCATCTAGTGCATATACATCTATGTAATCCCTTACATTTTTAACATTTCTACGCCATATGACAATTTCATAATTATAAGTATGATAACAAATAGGGTTTTAAATAATTCTTCGCTTTTCGATCCCTCATTGTAACATGGAATTCCTCTTCCATATCATGCAATTGTAGAAATTGCTCATATTGACAACAAAATTTGTTTGTCAAAACAGCCGCTGGCACTCTTCTACACTAAATATCTATGATATATGTAGACCTCGTTCAAACTCTAGTCATGCATCATTGTTCCCTGCTGGACAAACTTTCCAATGCCTGTCTTCATGCTCCATTCCGACATCGGGTGCAGAAACTGCATCTCTTCAAAAATGACAACTTTCACTCCAATTCTGCACATTTTACACAGTTGCATTTTGGTCCAGAATGCCAACTTTAGCCACCTGCGGAAGAAAATCTATGAGGAATCACAAAAACTTATATATCGGGCGAAGTTAGTCCATATAACCAGGAGCACTCAGCAATTCACGGATTTCAATTCCGATGCAGGATTCATCTTCTATGAATTTATGGGTTTTGCTACTTCTCACTTTTCACATTTTTCCAAAATTCCAAATTTTGGGCCAAAAATGGCTATCTCCCAAACGGTGCATTTCTGGGAAATCTTCGTCTAACAGAAACTGTCCATCTTAATGAGAATATGAAATGTCTAGTTCAGTAAAATTTCTGATTCCCACATCTAGGGTCACTTTTACTGTACATCAGCTTTTCAAAATCTTGAAAAAGTGGCCCGGAACAGTGGTTTTTGGCCTTCTTGCTCACCCCGACTTCACTTCCCTTGGAGCTTGGCTCCAAGATTCTGAACTTAACATCGTGCTTGCCTCATGGCTGTGCCTGATCAATTTCAGCTCAAACCGATCTTCCGTCAAGCCTCGGGACTCCGTCCTTCAAAAGTCACTATTATCCATTTTCTGTCAAATCGGAGTGTAATGGGCTCGGGGTCTTCACTGGTTCATTCATGGCCTTCGTCAATGGCCTCCGAGCCCCACAGGAATCATTCCATTCTGAGTCCGTATGTTCCTTCTATCCAAAAATCAAGTTTTGGTCACTTTACTCTTCGCCCGCCGCCGTTGCGGAACGGTTCGCTAAACGCTCCCGTGATTGTGGAGCCATTCGGCGAATGCTCCCGCAATTGCAGAGCCATTCGGCGAATGCTCCCGCAATCGTGGAGCCATTCGGCGAACGTTCCTGCAATTGCAGAGCCATTCGGTGAATACTCCCATTGCGGAGCGATTCAGCGAATGCTCCCGCAGTTGCGGAGTGATTCGCGGAATGCTTTCGTTGCGGAGCGATTCGGCGAATGCTCCCGCAGTTGCGGAGCCATTCGCGGAATGCTTCTGCTGTTTCGGAATACTTTCCCGAATTCTTCCATGATTTCGGAACCGTTCGCGGAATCCTTCCGCAGTTTCGGAAGACATTCCCGAACTCTTCCGCAATTTCAGAACCGTTCGCGGAATCCTTCCGCAGTTTCGGAAGACATGCCCGAACTCTTCTGCGTTGCGGAACCGTTCGCGGAATCCTTCTGCAGTTTCGGAAGACATTCCCAAACTCTTCCACAATTTCATAACCGTTCGTGGAATCCTTCCGCAGTTTCGGAAGACATTCCCGAACTCTTCCGAAATTTCGAAACCATTCGTGGAATCCTTCCATAGTTTCGGAAGACATTCCCAAACTCCTAGAAACTTAGAAAAAAATTGAATTTGAAAATTTTTGAAATTTTTCTTAACTATCAGTGATGACCAGGAAGCATACTTACCTCTGCAATTATGATAGGTAGCCCATAAAGGCCCAATGTTGCAACCAGCAGCTCTGATACCAACTGTAATGTACCCACCTGCTGACCCAATGCAAGGAAGGGAACATGGCACTATAATCTGGGCATTTCATAAAGCTCAGCCCACTAATTAGAATCATAAGAATTTATACATTGGTGTGCAGATATAATTAGACAATATGCATAGCGGAATTTAAAACTAATCCACACACATTACTCATGCATACAGCATATCAACAGTTATTGAATTAATATAGTGCGGAAGAAAATATAGAGGCATAAAAACACTTATCTTCATTTTGCAACTACCCAAGCAACTAGCTATGTCGCTGCAACGTTCTACCCAACCATAGGCTCTTTGACAGCTTATACTGATTCCGTTCGAAGGCCACCTCTGAGCTGGGCATGATTCCTTCAAGGAAAAGGGGACATTCACTCTCTCACATAGTAAGCACAAACAGGGGCATGGATACACATTTTAGACAGTGGGATTTACAAACAAGACGACCATGGGTTTTCCAAAGAACGTTCCCAACCAAAAACGGATTGTGGGATGGGAAAACAACCACAGGGGGGGGGGGGGGGGAACGATTTCTTCCCCAAATATCTCAGCCTTCAACAGCCCAACATGGTCTCTATTGAACCCCCATTCTATTTCCCTTCTTCCCCACTGGTATACAACATAGAAAACGCCCTTCTCTACTGGGAAAATGAAAAACGCTGCCACATGCCTGGAAGACACCCAGGTAGCTCTCAACTCGTGAGGGAGGAAGGAAGCTCATGGATAATGGCTTGGGTGAGAAATTCATGGCTCTTTTCTTGCCCAAGGAGACAAACACGTTTTTCCATAAAGGGTGGCTTGCCCATACTCGATTTTGGACAGTCGTACCTCCCCATTCCCAAGGCATTTACTTCCTCAACCAACTATTGGGAGAAATCAATGGTTGGGTACCAAAGTCAACATGGGTAGTTGAGGGTTTGATGGGTTCTCTCATTGACACTTGGCTTGACTCTAGTGGCTCAAGGGTTTGAATGTTTTCCCTCCCAATTCCTTGTGAAATCATGCCCCCATCTCTTTGTTACATTGCATAGCTAGTTGTGGGTATTTTTATTAAAATGCATTACATGATATTTGAATTTCCAATGTGCATTGCTAGCACGCAAACCACATGCATCACGAAATTGATGGCGGGGCCTTGGCCTTGAGCTCCTCACCATGATTTCATAACAAGATTACATCATTTATAATGTTAATGCCATGGGGCCAAACTGGGGACATTACAGTGGACCTTTTGAGATATTGGCCAAGAAGGGCCCAGTAGCTTATGAGCTAGCCTTACCAGCCCATGTAAAATTTCATAATGTTTTTCATGCATCATTATTAAAGAAATATGTTTACGATACTAAATGTGTGATTGATTGGTACTTGTTACAGGTGGAGCCCGAAGGGGAGTTCATGCTGGAACCACTCCACATTCTGGACAAGAGAGGTGCAGATTAGAAGAAGGACCATTACCCAACTGAAAGTGCAATGAAGGCACTTCGGACCAGAGAAGGCTAGTTGGGAAAATGAGGCCACCATGAAAGAGGCATACCCCGCCTTATTTTGTGACTCTATTTCTAGCCCCTATAACACAGTGACAGTGTTGTTCTAAGTGAGGAGGGATGCAATATCCCAAATTTTGACTAACTATTTCTGATGTTATATATTGGACTTAAAATCCCCAACACATATGATTTGTTTTGATTATTGGGCATATTCCTAGTGCACAAGATTTATTTCTTTAATAGATATGCATATTGGGCGTGGACCCTAACTGATGCACTATTGTGATATATTGGGAAAGAAATCCCTAATGGATTGATTATGTTTTATCATATGATTGGGTACAAACCCTAATATAATGAGATGACCCTTTTGTTACATACTGTGCAAAGTTATGATTACTTGATTGACTTATGTGATGTGTTGAGCATGGACTCAGGAACACATGGATGAAATACGTACTGGGCATAAGCCCCGATGTACCTAGAGGATTTTATTATTGTACTGGGCGTAAACCCCAATGTACATTGAGTGTTGGGCAGGAGCCCTGAAGCACTCCAAGCTCGATAAATGAATACCGGATCCGAGGACATTATACATTCTAGATGTGCTTCACAACCACATTCTAGTACTAGTGTTGAGCAAGACGCTCTGGAATTGAACTAGCGTAACGCCCATGTGAAGAGTGTTGAGTTAAATCTCTGAAGAGCACTCGGGGTTACTTGATTTTAAAAGTGTTGAGTCGAGAAGACTCTGAATAACACTTCTATTGATCACGGTTATATAAATTGGTTAAATGAATCATTTTTTCTACCTATCATCAAGTATTGTGGGAACTACCATGTTAAGCGAGGGAATTTAACATGCAAGAGAGAGACCTAGAGGTGCCTAACCAAACCAGCTATCCAAGCTTACCAAAAGACCTGTCCAAAGAGTTGGACCTTGTCCTTAATGTTTAAAATAAATATCATAAAAGATAGATACATAAATAAAAGGCAATTACCATAACTTAAGTATGGAATGTTTAAGAATAGTGTTATGTGAATAACATACATAAAGGTCTCAAAGTTAAATATTATTATTAAAGGAATTAATAAAAAGGCTATCACGTTACAATTAATAGTATTATTAATTGTGTTGATTAATATTAGTAATAATATAATTATTATTATTATTTCTATTTAAGAAATAATTTAAGTTACAAAAAGTAAAAGTCCCAGTTAAATAAGGAGTAGATATTTAAGTAAATATCTTTTAAAATATTATTATTCAAACAACTATATTGCAAAACCAAGACTAACCTATATAAAGGAGAGCAGAACCAAAAAGAAGGGGATCTTTTCATTATCATTCTTTTATGGTGATAGAAGAGAATTTGTGTTCCAAGAACTGAAGTAGACCCACATAAATTTCCAGATCTGATTCAGCAGTTCAACCTAGGACCTCTACTTCTCTCATTGCATGTTGGAACTAGCTTGGGGGGATCCAGTTAGAACCATAAATGGTCTAAGGGTCATGGTTGGGAGGAATATGATAGTCCCAAATTTATCCAGTTAAAAGACCATTCTACAGATCAGCTAAGTCCATAAGTTTTCTGCATTAATTATTGGTTGAGTGTGTAGGTTCTGTCAACGAAGATGAAGCTTCAATTAACCAGGTATGAACTACAAACCCTCCATTTCAATTCACAATAGAAACTAAGAGCATTAAAATAGGGTTTATATTTCAGCATTATTTTCCCAAATCTTTATAATGTTACTTCTTCCATAGAGCAAGGGCCATTGAGCATGGGCTCTCGGGTTTACATAAAAGAACTAGAAACAGCAAAAGGTCTAGCAGGGATAGCCTAGCTAGCCTGTGCTAGACATCCATGTTAGCAGAAACCTTAGAATCTAACGTTATGTCGATTGATGACTGAGTTCTGGAAAAACTTATATTTAAATTTGCATTTTTATTTCTGAAATTTATACTGTGCTTTCAAATATAGTTATAACTAGGGTTAAATTCTTGTTTTACAACCTTTATGATTCTTTTTCAAAACACAGTTTTCTTTTCCCAAGATAAAGACCCCAACGAAATCGAAATTTAGTCAACCCCATAGATTTAAACGCAGGATGAAAAACCCAAATCCCAATACCATCATTTCGTTAAAACATAGAATCATAGATATGAACACACAGACATAGATAGAGGCGTTCTTTGTTCAAACTACATTTTTTGTAAAAGCACTAATAGCTACATGATACATTACAAAGACAAGCAAACTAGAAATGCGACTTCCCAATGTTCTTAGATTACAAAAGCCTCATCCGTTCATCAAAAAGAAATATTAATTATTGCATAAATGATAGATGCCCAGAAAAAAGACGAAAGACAAACAAAAATGCAAGCTCAGATGGCCACCATCATGAACACTATTTCGCTAAGCATACAACCCAAGTCTACAATCACTTATACATTGCATCAAACCCTGGTGGGCATTACCTTCCAACAAGAAATCAAATCCACAACGAAAAACGACCATGGTACATTATCTTTTACAAAAGAAAAATTACATAAGACCAAGTTAAAACGAAGGTCGTGTTATCGAATCCCCTTAAGCAAATTCCCACACATTACACATATAAAACCACAGCATGACAGAGCTACGCTCTCGGCTTCCCATATAAACATAACAATCGAGTTTCTTCCTACCATAGCAACACAAAGCAAACATAGAGCGATTAGGCATCATTTGAACACCCATATCTTTCTCAGACAGATATTTAAACTGAAACATCTCCCATCAAGGATTGCAACAACCTAACTTAGGTTTAAATGAAAATGAAAACGCAGAGGTTTGGGTACATCCACTCCCTCTTCGGTTAAATCAACAAGCTAGCTACCATCCAGTAATACGAAACATTCCCTGGAGAAAGCATACAAACAAACTGATAGAGGCACCATTTGCAATAGAGGGAAATAGATTTAGTTATGCTAATGCTGATGAGAAAAAGAAACCATTATCCAACAGTCCTTTCAAAATTCCCATTTATACAGAACTTAAATAATGCTTCCACACATAAGTTTACAAAGTTTTCACAGAGTCAACAGACCACCATTGTAGCAAAACAAAACCCTCAGGGGTTATCCTCGTCAACAAAAGCATAATAGATAATCATGTACATACCGGTCCAGCCAAAAAGGCAACCCCAAGGAAAACCCCAAAACATTACAGTTGTTAGGATATTCCTATACTCCATCCTAGTCCTACCATCATTTTCATCCTTTGCATTTTCAGTCTTACATGCATTCCTGCATGCAACATGCATTGCTTGCATCCGCATGCTGCCTAGTCATCAGGTTGACACCTCCAGCACCTAGTTCATAGTATTCCAACACTCGGGAGCGTATTTCCACTCCGATTGAGCCCTCCTAGCCAGTGATGTGCCCACTTCTCACCTTCCACTCAAGAAGAGTTCCTTTTCTCACCTACCACTCTAGTTCACTTCAATTAGCCACCTGTCTTGCCATGATTTAAGGCGAGATTGACAACTAACTACTGTTATCACTCTGATAGACCTCCGATGAGACTAGACTTCCCATTTTGAATCCAGTTAGCTCCTCATGCACCCTCCAATGAGCCTCCTTCATTCAGTTAGTGCAAGTTACACTCAGTTACACCTACCACACTCAGTTAGACTCAGTTTGACTAATGGTTGACAGTTACTTGTGCATTGATGACTCCACAGATGATGAGATAGACTTCTAGTTGTGCTCTGATTACACTGCAGTGATCTTTTGATCTCTCCATGAAGGCCAATTCGAATTGCCACCTTGGCATTCGAATCCTCATGCATTGTATTATTTATTTGTCCATTTGTGATTAATTAATTAGAGTGTGTGAAGTTATTTTGCTTCTATCTGAGTTCTACTATATTATTATTTTGTTGCTCATCTTACTGCATTGACCACTCTTAATCTTATTCCTAAATTATTTCTTGTGAGGTATACATCAGCTCTTAGATTTGCTGTGAGGATTTTCACAATAGTGAGCCAAAGGCCTCATGACGCTCCATGTACAAAACAATTTAAGTAATCTTCCCCATAGCTATGATAGGAAAGAGCGAAAATGGGTTTCGAAACTTGGATTTACCATGTGAATGCTAGAACCAAGAGTTTCCCACCGATAGAAACCAATGTCGAGCACTTACGAATCATACCTGCCAAGAATGCAATAAGGAGCCACAGATTAAATTTACAAACAAGAGCAAATGTGTACAAGATACCTAAAAAGAAATCTCAAGAGGGTCTCGTTTACCATTACCTAACTGAAGTCGTAGACGCCTCCATTTCCTTACACAGCAAGTGCTCTGACCATGAGAAAAGCTCAGGTCAAGAGCACCAACGAGACAAACGCAGTAGAGAACCCTCATAGCCAAACCCACTATGAAAGAAATGGTAACACAGAGGTGAAAACTGAGGCATTAACCCCTCATCCAGCTGGTTACCAAAGCCATGTGACCACTACATCCAGCATTTAAGCCTACAACCACCCACTTTAAATATTGCAATGTATTGAGACAGTGCTATAGTTGGAATTCACATTAGGTAATACGACCTTTTAAGTTTACCACTATATTCACCCCAAAGTGTTAAACCTTGTGAACATCCTTCACACTTAAACTTTAAAATAATTTTGCCATAATAATGGGCTTGGGTAGCTTAGGAAGACATCAACATGTATACTTGAAAAACAAATTACAAAACAATGCATTAGGAAATTGCTAAGTAAGCTAGGAAGTCCCATTATTCACCCTTACCTCTCGGCAGCTCTGCTAGTGGTACGTAGATCCACATCAAGTTCCCAAGTTGTTTCAACTACCCTCAACAAGTCCATCATGCCTGAAGGCACCATTTAAACAGTTTACAAACTCAAATATGCAACCGAATCTTAAAGGAAAAAGGAGGAGCTTAAGTATTACTCTAGTAATTGTAAAACATGCCATAAGGAGACATCAGCCACCTTACCGCATCGCTTCCGCAGGAAAATAGGAATGATAAAACTATCTTGCTTAAAATTCATAAAACTCTTAATGTTTCCAATCAAAGTACTGACGCAACTTCCTAGTACTGAAGTTAATTTATAATGCATCATCTGTTTTAGGCATCTCAGCAGCAAGAGGAAAATTTTAATTTTTGCTATATTTAGGGACATTACAGATCTTTACATTCTTCACCTAAAAAACAAAAATTTAATTTCTATGTGCCTCAATTAAAGATTGATATTAAGTTTGATTTACATATTTATAATGGAGAGATTAACGCTGAAAAATTGGATAATCGTATCCGTCAAATAGAGGTTTACTATAGGATTCAAAATTTCACTGAAGATAGCTTCTCTTTGACTTGGAGGAACCAATCTCATATGGTGGGAGAGTATAACTCAAAAGGATCTTGCCTCAAAAGGAAACATCATATCCTCTTGGCATGAGTTCAAGTCAACATTAAAGAAGCAATTATATCCATTGGGCTACATGCAGCAAGCCATGATGGATTGGCATAATTTGAGGCAAGGTAAGGGACAAAGTGTGCAAAAGTACACACAAGAATTTTGAAAGAGATATTTAATACTTGGTAAACCGCTCTATACTCAAGAAATCCTTCTCAGTATCATAGGTGGATTACATAGCTATTTACGTAATATTATACTTATGTTTAATCCAACTAACCTTGATGAGATATGCGTTCAAGCGACTCATATGGATTCAAAGGAGAAGAATTCAAATGAAAATTTTTCAAGGAAACCTTACCAACCTGAAGGGAAAAAATTCAAAGGTAAAGAGAAAGGTAATCATACAACTACAACGAGGAAAGAAGGAGATAAACCTACATGCTCACATTGGCAGAAAAAGGTTCATGATGCATTGAAATGTTGGAGGCTTCATTTGGAGCTCAAGCCTGATAAGTTTTAGAATAATGAGGACAAGAAGATCACTTCTACAACCATCCAACATTATTTGGGATTTGTCTCAAAGGATGAGACTAATATTGTTGCTACGGGAATACAAGGTAAAAATCCTTCTACTTCTAATACAAAGCATGAATCTATTGTTGATGAAAGAAAAATAAGCGATTTATTTACATAAGAGTAATATCTAAGCATACAAAAATAGATACTCTTTTTTATAGTGGATCACAAGACAATCTCATTTTAGAAGAGATAGTTAAGAAACTTCATTTAGAAACTAAGTTACACACTAAACCTTATCATCTAGGATGGGTATCTGATAATGCACAATTACATGTGACAAAACAATGTAAGACTTAGGTTTGCTATTACTTTTGGATTCATTGATGAAGTAGATCTGGATGTCGTTCCATTGGATATATGTGGTATTGTGTTGGGAATTTCTTATCTTTATGATAGGAAGGCTATATTTTACAGGGAAACTAACAAATATCATCTCACTAAAGATGGTATTGAATATGTTGTTCCTACACATCGCATGAAAACTAATCTTTCGTTAGTTTCTGCAAGTCAAATGAAGAGGCTAGTAAATGCCAATAATAATTTTATTCTTATGATTGTTAAGTCAGAGGAATGTTGGTCAAAGTGAATCTTTTAAAGGATGTGATCCAATACTTAAGAAAGTATTAACTAAATTTGTAACTGATTATGATGTCTTGTTTCCAGAACCGAAAGGATTTCCTCCAAAAAGAGAAATCCAACATGAGATTCTCTTACAACAGGATGCACTGCTTCCTAACATTGGCATGTGTAGGTCTTCAGTAATTGAAAATGTAGAGATAAATAAGAAGGTTCATGAATTGCTTGAAAGAGGGGACATTCGACCAAGCTCTTATCCATGTGGTTCACTAATTGTTTTGGTTCCAAAGAAGGATGACACATGGAGTATGTGTGTTGATTACAAGGAACTAAATAGAATCAAAATTAAGAACATGTATCCTCTTCCTTGGATTGATGTTCTTTTGGATCAGCTTAAGAATGCAACTTATTTCACTAATTTAGACTTAAGAAGTGGCTATCATCAAATTAGAATTCATGACAACGATAATTGGAAGATTGATTTCAAAACTAAATAGGGATTGTATGAATGGATGGTAATTCCCTTTGGTCTTTGTAATGCACCCACAACATTTATGCGGGTGATGAATGATGTGTTTAGGCCCTTCATTGATGACTTTGTCATAGTCTACTTAGATGATATTTTTATTTTTAGTCATACTTGGGAAGAACATGTCAAGCATGTCAAACAATTTTTTGATGTACTTGTAAAAGAAAAAGTGTACTTAAATATGTCCAAATATGAGTTTGGGAAGACATCTTTAGTGTATCTAGGTTACATTGTAGGGCATGGTGAAATGAGAATAGATCTGTCTAAAGTTGAGTTCATTGTGAATTGTCCCAATCCAAATAATGTAACTAAGGTAAGAATATTTTTTGGAGAAGCCCAATACTAGAGGAATTTTATTGCTATCTTATCCTTCATAGATTCTCCATTACATGTTTTGACAGGTATAAACAGATTCTTTCAATGGGAAGGCAAAGCACAGAAGGCCTTCGACACTGTGAAAGAAAAGATTACTATAGCTCTAGTACATTCACTGCTGGATCTACAACAACCATTTGAGATAGATATTGATGCTAGTTGTTATGCCATGGGGGAAGTCTTAATGCAAATAAAAAAAATGCTATCATTCTGAAACATTCTCTAAACCAATAATTAACTATCCAACCTATGATAAATAATTGTATGCATTAGTACAAAGTGTGAAGAAGTGGAAAAATTACCTAATGGGTAAGGAAACAATTATACATACTAATCATCAACCACTACAATATCTGCAATCTCAAACTAGGCTACAACAATCAAGACATTTCAGGTGAA
Organism: Larix kaempferi; assembly: GCA_027924585.1. Classification (NCBI taxonomy): domain Eukaryota; kingdom Viridiplantae; phylum Streptophyta; class Pinopsida; order Pinales; family Pinaceae; genus Larix; species Larix kaempferi. The sequence goes on along the minus strand of BSBM01000061.1, from coordinate 396,603 downwards.
TGGGTTTTCTAAAACAATTTCACTTGATCATTGAGTATAAGAAATGTATTTAGAACAAAGTTACATATATGTTCTCAATACCTCCAACAAATGATTCTATTGTTATTCAAGATAGTCCTTTGGAACATTCAAGTTATGTTGAACAATATACTAAGGATGAAGATCACGAAGAAGTATATGAATCACTAAAACATGGCTCTCAAAATGAATAATTGAATTATCATATTCATGAAAAGTTGTATCATCTTTGAAATGTTTGTATTCCACAAAGTGAAAGAGTACATGTAATCAGAGAATAGACACTTAGGAGTTAGTTAAGATCAACTTGTGTAATATATCCGTTAGGGATAGTGTGTTTCTTTAGTATGCATTAGTATGCATTTGTAAATACTTAATCCGACGGTCACGATATGTTTCCGACATAGAGTGATCCGACGGCTCAACTTCTCTTAGATCAAACCTAACCTTGATCCGTGGCTTAACACTTGATTGGTCCATGATCTCTATTTAAAGAGCATGGAGGGTCATTGTTTAGCTGATCGATTATGAGAAGCTCATTTGTAACTTTCTTTCTTTGCATAATAAATTGTCCCGTAGAAGCTATTTGGCCGGGGCCGTGGAGTGTTTCCCTCAAGAGGGTTTAAACCACGTCAAAACATCGATGTGTTGATCTGTGATCTGTTTGTGTGAAGTGGTTGCTCATGGTGTTCGATCCTTTGGTAGTACCCTGTGTACCCGAACATGGTATCAGAGATTTTATGAAGTGCCGCTTCCGGTTATGATCTAGATCTTGAACTGTTGTTGCCGAAACTTGAAAGGGTTTCTAGTTCTGGTATTTTTGTACATTTCTGGGCTGTGGGAGGTGTTCCATTGCGTCTGGAGCGTTGTTTCCATTGGGAAATAGTTTTCGTTTGATCGAAAACGGTTCCCGGTTGCTCCAGAAATGCGTATTTCATCAGATCTGAAGGTATAATGTTACAGTGACACATTTTTTTTATTTCGTTTTTTGAAAAGAAAAAATCTCATATTTCATCTTTTTTTTTATTGTTAGAATTTTTTTGGTTCGGATTGTTGCTTTCCCGTCTGCGTATGCTCTTTGCCGTGCACCTTGAGCGATCTCGGCAAATCAGAAACAGAAAGGGGAAGGGTTTTTCTCGGCTGCGTATGCTCTTTGCCGTGCACCTTGCGCGATCTCGGCAAATCAGAAACAGAGAGAAAACGTCTACTTTCCGGGCAAGCTAATAAGATCTAACTCCACAAGTGTGGAAAAGTTTTTTTTGTTTCGATTTGTGGTTTGTTTTGCAGGAAAAAGGGCAAGCACGCAAACCGAGCAAGAAGAGTTAAAAAAAAAAAAAAAAAAAAAGGCCCCCTTCCTCATTCCCATATTTTACATACCTTTTAATCTAGCTCACTTGGTTCAAAGTTGTTTTATTCCTTAATAGGTCTTGAGTTCAAGTCTTAGGAAGTTACTTTTAAAAGAAAAAGTGCATGCAATTTCTATTTTCAAGTTACTTTATTGTAAAAGTGCATCTCACTTAAATAATAAAAAATAAAAATACAAGTGAGTCACTTAAGTTTTTTTATTGTTGCACTATTTAAAAGTAATATCATTGTAAAAGTGAAATCACTTATTTTACAAAAGTGGTTCACTTAAAGCAACTTTTTTGTAAAGTGATTGTCAAAAGGTTCATTTTGGGAAGAGGGGGGTTCTTTTTTTTAGCTGGACATTCTCTAGCTGCCACGTCACTATTGGGGACATCTTCAACAGTTTCTTTGTTCAAGCATAACTTCATCATACAGAGTCAGTTTTCAGTGCCGTTTTTTTTTGAAACCGTCTATTTTTTCGAGCTCTTCACATCCAGACTATTAGTTTCTGCTTTTACAGCCATTAATTTACAAATATGGCCGCCCCTTTTGATATTCTACTTAATAGTTCCAACTATTTCTCATGGAAATCTCGTATGGAGGATGTTCTACGAAGTAGGGGACTTTTCAGAATTACAACAGGGAAAGAAAAAGAACCCAGTGATGATGATAAGAAAATAAAATGGGCAAATAGATGTGATGAAGCTCGTGGATTGATTGGGATGTCAATCTCTACTGATTTGTGATTCCACATATCTGGAATTGATGAATCTAATGCTGCTTGGGACAAGTTGGAAACTGTGTTTGGTAAACACAATGAAATTCGAGGTCACCAACTCGAAAATGAGTTGATTTCTTTAAATCCAAGTGACGTTTCATGCATTCAAGATTATTTATCTAAGTACAAAACTCTTAAACTCTTATGTGCAGAATGTAAGATTGAGAGGGAAGACAAACAGTGCATTTATCATATTCTTTCCAAACTTGGACCTGCATATTCTGTTTTTGTATCTACATTTTACTCCATGAAAGCATCCTTGAATGCAGCTAGTTATCAAGAGCCTAGTCTTGAATCCTTTTGTGATTCCCTGATTAGAGAACAAGATAAACTCATTCATCTTGGAATAATCAACAATGCAGATACATCTGGGAAATCCTTATTGTCCCAACAGAAAGAAAAGTCCAAGCCTCCCAAGAAACAAAATTTTCACAATAATAAGTCAAACAAGGGTCCCAAACCCTCTCAATCAGCTCCCTCTTTAAAAAATGACAAAGGATCAAAGCAAAAAAGCAAGAAGACTGAGCGTCATTGCAACTATTGCGGGAAAGATAATCATGATGAATCTAAGTGTTTCAAGAAGATGGCAACCTTGGAAGCAGCAATGAATAAGCACCACATCAGCTTAGATTCGTCTTCAGAATCTACCTCTCATGGACATGCACTTTGTGCTTCTGGTTATTCTTATAATGCATCTTCTTCTTCTACTTCAAATGAATGGCTCATTGATTCTGGAGCATCTTATCATATGGCTAAGGATCAAACCATCTTTTCTACTATGCATGAATGTAACACCAAACAAATATTTGTTGGTGATGATAGATCTCTAAGTGTTGTAGGAGCTGGAACAGTTCCAGTAGATAATGGTCATTTTAATGATGTACTATGTGTTCCAAGAATTTCCTGCAATTTGTTATCAGTCTATCAGATCACTCATTCTGGTGAAGGTAAAACTGTGACCTTTACACCTCACCAAGTTGTAATCAAGGATTTTAAAGATCCTCAACAGGTCCTAGCTACCGGAATTGTTGATGATATTACCAGGTTGTACAAGTTTAACAACTTTGGGTCATCACCTTTCCCTTCAGTTTTTGTTGCTCATAGTGATAACTTGAGCAAACTTTGGCATGAGCGATTTGGTCACTTAAATTATCGCTCATTGCAACAACTATGTAAAGAAAATATGGTGACAGGTCTTCCGATGGTATCTTGCAGAGATGGTGTTTGCTCCGGTTGTGTACTCGGAAAACATCATCGGGACAGTTTTGACAAACGTGCCTCTTGGCACGCCTCGGTTCCCTTGGAGCTTATGCATAGTGACTTGTGTGGTCCTCTTCCATCTGCTTCCTTTTCTTGTTTCAAATATTTCTTAACTTTCATTGATGATTACACCAGACGCACTTGGGTTTATTTCCTAAAACTTAAGAGCGAAGTATTTAACATGTTCTTGGCCTACAAGGCCCTTGTTGAAAAACAATCTGGTCATCAAATTATCAAGTTAAGATATGACAATGTAGGAGAATATGTTAACAAACAGTTCACTACTTTCTGCACTGAACAAGGCATCCAACAACAGCACACTGTTCCATATACACCACAACAAAATGGTGTAGCTGAGCGGAAGAACCGCACTTTAAAAGAAATGGCTAATTGTATGATCCAATCTAAGGGACTAAGTCTTCAATTTTGGGCTGAAGCCATAAATTGTGCAAATTACATAGTTAATCGCACCCCCACAAAAGCATTACAAGGTATAACACCGGAAGAAGCATGGAGTAAAATTAAACCTGATGTAAGTCACTTTCGTGTGTTTGGTAGTGAAGCATGGGCTCACATTCCGGATGAAAAACGGAAAGCATTGCAGCCTAAAAGTGAAAAGTGCATATTTGTTGGATATTCTGAAGATGTAAAAGGTTATAGAATTCTTCAACCACATTCTCATGCTATAATCATTAGAATGGATGTTAAATTTGATGAAAATATCTTGGCCTGCGAGCCTAACTCGGCGAGTGTGCCATCTTTGGCCTGCGAGCCTGATTCGGCGTTTGTGCCTTCTTCTTCTTCTTCCAACTTCCTTGACAGGTTTCCAACTCTAGTTTCTGATGATGACAGTGAGGATGAAAATCCACCTCTGCCTACTCATGTTCCTCCAGTTGCACCAGCATAAGTGCTTCCTCGATGGGTCCGTTCAACATGTGAAGCAGCTGGTGATCTTGCCGGTGATCCTAGAGATCAACACCGAACACATTCTCAGTTTCAGCGAGCCTCTTCTCTTTTGGCTCAAGTTTCCGAGAATCATGATCCAGAAACTTTTGCAGAAGCTTCAGGGAATCCAGATTGGGATGCAGCCATGGATGAAGAATATCGTTCCTTAATGACGAACGATACTTGGGATCTTGTACCTCTTCCAAAAGGAAGAAAACTTGTCAGATGTAAATGGGTCTATAGAACTAAGTATGCATCAGATGGAAGTGATGAAAGACTTAAGGCAAGGTTAATCGCCAAAGGTTTTTCCCAAGTTGAAGGGATTGACTACAATGAAACCTTTGCTCCCGTCGCCAAAATGAACTCCATCCACCTTGTTCTTTCCCTTGCAGCCTTACACAATTGGGAAGTCCATCAAATGGATGTCAAGTCTACCTTCTTACATGGTGATTTACAGGAGGAAATTTACATGGAACAACCTCCTGGCTATGTTCAGAATAACTCTAGCCTTGTCTGCCGCCTTAAGAAATCCTTATATGGCCTTAAGCAAGCTCCTAGAGCTTGGTATGCCAAAATGGATAACTTTATCCTTGACACTGGTTTTTCTAGATGCCATTCTGACCCCAATGTCTATACCAAGAAAGTAGGAAACCATCTCATAATACTTGTTCTATATGTTGATGACCTTATTCTTACTGGTAGTGACCCTAATCTTATAACCCATGTGAAATCCAGTCTTAAACAAACTTTTGAAATGTCAGACTTAGGACATTTGCATTATTTTCTTAGTCTCCAAGTTTTGCAAACCAAAGAAGGAATCTTTATTTCTCAGTCTAAGTATGCTTGTGACCTTCTTCGTCGCTTTCACATGGAAGATTGTACACCAACCCCTTCTCCCTTCCAGTCTGGAGTCAAACTTTCTACCACTTGTACTTCACCTGAAGTAGATGCCACCTTGTATCATCAGCTTGTTGGTAGTCTTTTATACTTGACTCATTCCCGTCCTGACCTTTCCTTTGTCGTTGGTCGAGTTGCCCGTTATATGCAGACACCTCATGAAAGTCACTGGAAAGCAGCTAAAAGAATACTTCGATATATTCGAGGTACAGTTCAGTTTGGGATTCATTACAGTACAGGGGGGAAACCTTTGTTGGTTGGTTTCACTGATTCAGATTGAGTCGGCGATCTTGATGATCGAAAGTCTACTGCATGTTATGTTTTCAGTCTGGGATTTGGACCTATTACTTGGGCTTGTAAGAAACAACAAGCTCTTGCTCTTTCTTCAGCAGAGGCAGAATATCGAGCAGCAGTTAATGCCAGTCAGGAAGCTTTATGGCTTCGACAGATCCTTTCAGAGTTTGGATTCGAGCAGCAGCATCCTACTCCACTTTGGTGCGACAATCAAAGTGCCATCAAGCTTGCCAAAGATCCAGTTCTACATCAACGCAGCAAACACATTGAGCTACATATGCACTTCATCAGAAATCTTGTTCATGATCGTGTTCTTGAAGTGCTCTTTTGCCCTACAGATGATCAAGTTGCAGACATCTTCACCAAGTCTCTTACAGAAGCGAAGTTTTCTAAACTTCGATCTATGTTAGGAGTTCAGGAACTTGTCATTAAGGGGGGATAGGCTCTAATTCCTCCTTCCTTCTCCTAATAGTGTCACTTTTGTAAATCCTTCAATCCTATCCCAAGTTGTTCTTAAGGGGGGATGTTAGGATATTTAGACTCTTAGGAGTTAGTTAAGATCAACTTGTGTAATATATCCGTTAGGGATAGTGTGTTTCATTAGTATGCATTAGTATGCATTTGTAAATACTTAATCCGACGGTCACGATATGTTTCCGACATAGAGTGATCTGACGGCTCAACTTCTCTTAGATCAAACCTAACCTTGATCCATGGCTTAACACCCGATTGGTCCATGATCTCTATTTAAAGAGCATGGAGGGTCATTGTTTAGTTGATCGATTATGAGAAGCTCATTTGTAACTTTCTTTCTTTGCATAATAAATTGTCCCGTAGAATCTATTTGGCCGGGGCCGTGGAGTGTTTCCCTCAAGAGGGTTTAAACCACGTCAAAACATCGGTGTGTTGATCTGTGATCTGTTTGTGTGAAGTGGTTGCTCTTGGTGTTCGGTCCTTTGGTAGTACCCTATGTACCCGAACAAAAAGTTTTATCATCTTTGAAATGTTTGTATTCCACAAAGTGAAAGAGTACATGTAATCAGAGAAGCTCACACTTCTCTCATTTCAGGGCACTTTTGTGTAGGAATAACTATAGCACAATTACAAAAGTTTATCTATTGGCATCGAATGAATGATACTATGTCCAAGTATGTAAAAGGATGTGTTATGTCTTCAACAAGTAAGCCAAGTAATAGAAATTTAGGATTGTACACTCCACTTCTTGTCCCTTCCCATCCATTGTAAAGTGTTTCAATGGATTTTGTAGGAGGGTTTCGAATGTTTAGAAAAGGACATGATTACTTATATGTTTTTGTTGATAGATTTAGTACAATGTGCATTCTAATGCCTTGTAAAAAGAATATCACAATTGAGATGATTGCTCATTTGTTCTTCCAACATGTATGGGTCCATTTTGGTCTACCTAATTCTATTATATCTCATCGAGATTCCTGCTTCCTTGGGAGGATTTCCAATGTTTAGAAAAGGACATGATTACTTGTATGTTTTGTTGATAGATTCAATACAATGTGCATTCTAATGCCTTATAAAAAGAACATCACAGTTGACATGACTGCTCATTTGTTCTTCCAGCATGTATGGGTCGATTTTAGACTACCTACTTCTATTCTATCTGATCAAGATTCCCACTTCCTTAGGAATTTTTGGTCATCTTTATGGGGACTTATGGACATAAAGTTAAAGAAGAGCACAACATTTCATCCACAAACTTACACACAAACTGAAGTGGTCAATCGAAAAGTAGTACATCTTCTTCGAGGATATTGTGCCAAGCATCCCCAACCGTGGGATGAATAGTTGCATTATGTTCAACATGTGTACAATAGATCTATGCACCCTTCAACACAAAAGTATCCTTTCAAGACATGTTTTGGTTATTTTCCAAATTCTCCCTTAGACTTTGTTTATGGGAAAGATGCAGTGGGATATGGACAAGTTGATGCAGATAAAGAATTGAAGTTTATTCAGCAGAACCATTTAATACATCAAGCAGTACAAGAGCAATTAGAATCAAGTCAGGACAAGTATAAAGAAAGACATGATAAATATCAGGTGGCTCATCATTTTCAAATTGGTGATCAAGTATGGATTAATATCAGCAAAGATCAAGTCCAAGGTGAAGGTAGAAATTTAAAACCAATCATGTATGGACCTTTTACAATTTTGGATCAAGTTGGTAATAATGCTTTTTGGTTAGATTTGCCTCCTTATATAAAAATGTATTCCATTGTTAATGTGGAAAACATGAAACTATATGAGCCTCCTATGACTATGGACCAAGATGAATAGGTTCAAGTACCTTATGTTGATGAATTTGCTCCTGAATATATCAATGATCATCAAGAAGATGTTATACTTGGAAAGAAGGTCAGATCTTCATTAAGGGGTTACATGGAATTTATTTGTGTGGGAATCAAAGGAATTCATCCAAGAAAAACACGGTGTCTAGAGACCAGAAGAGTGAGGGATATGTACAGGCTCACCTATTTTCTAAATGGTCTCATGCTTTTGGTGTCCCAATATCTTCCCAGTGGGAAGGTTTAATCTAGGAGGATCTAAGAGTTCGATCAAAATGAAAATATTCAGAAATTGAAACTACTCTTAGAAAGGTGTAGATCTCATCAGGATATTTCCGAAAATGTTCGTTTCACATGAAATGGCCTCCGGACGCAAAAGATATTGAGTTTCAAAAATCCGGCAAAAGGGTTAAAATGATTTAAAAAGGAAAAAAAGGGGGGCACATGGCACACCGACAAGGTGCCATGTGGCATGTACAATTAAGCAATGGATACACGTGGCATCCCCATAGGGTTCCATGTGGACAAGTTGATGACATGGCAGGTGATTTGGACCAATCAGGGTCTACCATGTAATAGTATGATTTACCAAAAATTTTGGAGACCATAGGAATCGAACCTGTTAGTACTAATTTTGACCCCTTTCATTTTATGATAAATTGCACCTTAAACCAGACACCTGTCTACCTGCTGCAATTATCTTGGTGTTTTGGATGGTCTAATTCACATTTTTCATTCTTCAATTGAATATCAAGAAGAGAGAGGATAATTTTTCTTTTATATTCCATTATTATAATGTAGAGGCTTATTGGAAAAAAAATAGATCATGAGTATCCTAGATCTATGGCTGTCATGAATCCAGGCTTGAAAAGATGCAGGGAAGGTAATCAAAGGCACATGGCCCTGAATGAAAAACCACTATGATGACATGGTAGGCTCTCGTCAATTCAGGGTCCCTCAAGTGGTAATTGGAAACCATTTTTCTATGGCCCCAAAACCACCATTTGATAAAGGTTGTTTTATGAATCGCGCACCTGCAGGAGACACGTTTTCACGTGAGCTGGTCTGGGAAAACCATGAGGAATTAGCTCAAACGGTTGACAACCCACTTCACAAATGGGCCAATTTAACCGTAATTGTAGGCCATTTTAAAAAATAATGCACCAGTTGTGAGATATGAAGCACCTTTTGAGACAATTTTTCCAGAAATATTTCTATTACATCCAACTGTAAAATATTTTTTCTGTTATGATCTCTTATTTCTATTTGTAAATCATGAGCTCCTAGATCAATGGATCTCATTAATTCAGTTATGGAAAGTTGCATGAAGGATAATCAAAGGCACATGGGCCTAAATTCAAAACCACTGTGGACATGTGGCAGGCTCTCATCGATTAAGGGTCCCAAAAGTGGTAATTGGAAACTGCTTTTCTATGGCCCTGAAACCACCAGTTGATAAAAGAGGTTTTAAATACATGTGGTAATGTTGTCTTTTATATTTTTAACGTAAAATATTTTTGTGAAAAATTCAAATCATGAGCATCCTAGATCTACGGCTTTGATCAATTCAGGATTGGAAAATTGCATGAAGGTTAACGAAAGGCACATGAGCCTGATTGGAAACCACTGTGGACACGTGGCAGTAAGAGAGCTATTCAGGGATCTTAAAGCGGTTTTCCCAAACTACTTTTCGAGGGCCCTGAAAACCACCTAGCTAATAAAAGATGCTTTAATATATGGTAGTTTTGTCTTTTATTATATTATTATAATATTTTTGGAAAAGACAAATTATGAGCATCCTAGATCTATGGCTCTGATCAACTCAGGCTTGGAAGGTTTCATGAAGGTTAACCAAAGGCACATGAGCCTAATTGGAAACCCCTGTGGACACATGGAAGTCAATGAGCTATTCAGGGGCCTAAAGGTGGTTTTCCCAAACAACTTTTTGAGGGCCCTGAAACCACCAATTGATAAAGATATTTTAAGTCACATGCATATGCAGAAGACATGATTTTGCGTGAGCTGTTTTGGGAAAACCGTGAGGATTTAGCTCAAACGGTTAAAAACCCACTTCAAAAATGGGCCTATCTACCTCTAAGCGCAAGCCATTTTCAAAACAAATCCACATATTGGGAGATATTCGATACATTTGGAGATGGAGTTTTCCAGAACTGTTTTTGTGTTACATGCAGCTGTCAAAGTAGTTTTTCTATTAGCAACTCTTCTCTCCCTATTTACGCAAGGACAATTTAAATTCACAAGGGCAGCAAATTTTCTCAGGAAGGGAGAGGGTTGAGCCAGCCATGGCTAGCAGGCCATTTTGTAACTTCTTTCAATGAAGAGAAAACTAGCATTGGATTCATGATCCGGATGGAGGAATAGATGTAGTGTTTTTTGCAGAGATTAAGATCATTGGCTGTAGCAACTTGTTTTTCTATTATAATTACAGAATGTTTTCCTCCCTGCTGATCTTTCTTGAAATAAATTATTTGAGCAACAGTTTAGCAATTATTCAGAGTTTTTGGATATTTTGTTGAATGATACATATGCATCTGTGTTGGGAAGGGACTGCAATCTTGGTTGGATTTTTGGTTAATTATATATGCATATTGTTGTGTTGACAAGTTAATTAATGAAGATTTTTGCAGCGTGTTAGAAGCTGTTGATTACTCTATGATGGGGGCTCAGCACGTTTATTCTTTCATCAAGCCTAAGAAGATTTTCATGAATTTGTCCAAGAGGCGCTCATTTTAGTCTTCTTCTTGTAACCTTTAGACTTTCAAGAATTTGTACAAGATACACTCCTTTTAGTCTTCTCCCAATTACCTTTAGACTTTCAGGAATTTGACAAATAGGAACTCCTTTTAGTCTTCTCCTTTCACCTTCTGAATCCATCCTCATTTAAAGCTGATTTATTGTTCCATTCAATGAAATTCCTTTCTAATTAATATTATGTCCAATTTAGTTTTTAAAGCTCTTCTTTCTGACTCCATGTGCAATGGAAAGGCCTTTGAGCTGAGGGTTTGCATATCACAGCCCCAACTCTACTAGTATCCGCTGCCAACCAAATTCCATATCAATTCCTTATTAAATCTGGTTTATTCTTGAAGTTCTAATAACCTTTGTTTCTCAATAAGCAGAAATTATTGGATCAAAAATTTTGTGACGGAGCCCCCTCTAATCTTAGTGCCAGCTAAAGATTTAAGGATTGGTTGAAATATGTTCTTCGCTTGATCCCTCACAGCCAAGAATCAACTAGATTACTAACAGAACCCATGACCTCCAAGGCCACCAGTGCCTCCACCAAGCTCGCCAAGCGAGGTCTCCCAACATTAGTTCTTAACTAATATAGTGCTCAATTTCTATTTAAATTTGAAGAACTTATTCATTTCAAAAAGGGCAGGATTGAGGGCTAGGCCCTCGATCCCTTGGCCAACACCGAGGACATTACATGGAGTGCCAACACAACAAACAATGGTCCAATATGATGGATCTAACACCACAATTCTAACACAACAAACAATGCCACCATTCAAACGAATAAACAAAATCATGTTGGAAGGGGAGAGGCCTGCGGGTTTGACCTCGGGACCTCTACCCCCATAACACACCTCCTTACCACTAGGCCAATGCCTATTTGTTAGGTGGTAACCAATGGGTTTTGGTTATAAATTGAAGGCAAATATTGGGGCTCCAAAAAGGGCATGTGGCCATCTAATCTGCACCCAAAACCAATTTAGAAACCTTTCAAAACTCACGAAGACGCTAATGCATAGAGGGTTATTTTGAAGAGTCCGAGGCAAGTATAGGGCATGTTTTGACATAGATCCCAAGGAAGCACAGTGCACATATCTCGAGTTTTGTACATTCATTAATGGACACGCTTCCCAAGTGGGGATTCTGTATAGTCTGTACAGTTGTAGGCAGAGGTTGTCTCAATTTGCGTGCTAGAGGAGGTCTCATGAAAACATAGTTGAATTTATACTCATTTTTCTCATAATTTCGAGAGGAATGCAATGGTTCAGTCTGTTTCTAAGTTTGACTGAAAGAACTCACAAGTGTTTCCAGAAACTCATATATGTAAGCTTTGAAGACTTAATAAGATCGACCTTCTCATTGGAAGTGGCCGAGAGATGTATCCATAAAAGGATGAACTCCATTATCATCTGTTGTCTACAAATTTCTGGTTTGCATATTTGTTTCTTTGCTTATGTGATTGATTTAAGCATTTAAAATTAATCTTTAAAGCCATTTTTATGAAGTACTTACATGCAAATTTCACATGCAATTTTATGGTTAAAAAGATCCTGAAATATTTTCAAATCAATACATTATGTAAAGCTTAAGGATTGGTGTATTTACAGAAATGATAGATACTAGATTAGTGGAGCAGAGGTTGTCATATTTTTTGAAGTTGTAAGAAGACATTTATTGTAGGTTTCTATCAACAAGTACGTAAATAAAGGGATAAGTCATGGCATGAATGATGTATTAAGCAAAACAAGTTCCAGGTAGGAGACTTGGTTCTTACCTATGATAGTAAGTTCTTGAAACAACCTGGTAAGATTAGAATGCATTGGTTAGGACCATATGTGATCAAGTATGTAACAAAAGGGGGTGTTGTGCAATTGAGAAATTGAATGGGGATGTCATGGATGGTTTAGTCAATGGAAGTAGGTTTAAACTTTACAAGGGCAACCGTACTTTCCTTCATCAAGTATGAATATAGCTCTGGCATCTAGGTGTCGAGCATAGTTGAAATGGGAAACACACTCTAAAAAAATTCTATGCATAAGGTAGATGTCAAAGTTGATTAGGAATACATGTAGACATGCATGTATGGCATAGTTGGTTTAAAAAAATAATTAAGTACCACATTAATGGAAAAAAAAGCATCGATCAATAATAGAAGAATTGCATTAAATGATAGGCGAGGCAGGAATGGGTGAAATGACCTTATGGCGTGAAGGGAAATAAATTATAGTTAGATTCTTTAAATCCCGACGAATATCTAGTAAAATATGTTAAATCTAGGGTTAACAAAGTGACAAGACAGGATTATGAGGCATTAAAATTGTAAAGGGATGGGGATCGAGCTCATTGTTTACATATTTTTGTTGAGAATTGAGCTACAGACAAAGTAAAAAATCCTTTGCTCCATGCAAGAGTGTGAATCGAGAGAGTGTGCTTGAGCCATCACTTGAACAAATGGTAGAAGAGTTCGTGGATTCAGGACTACCAAAAATCCATCAAGGAACCCAATATATTATCAAATACAATGCCATCAGAAATTCCCACGCTTGAATGAAGGTCAGCACGAACAAGGAATCCTGAAGTCTACACTAAAAGGAACCATGATGCAAAAGCTTCAATGTCCAACATCCCATTCGTTCTGCCACCATATTTACCATCCAGGAAGAAGGATCCTAAACTACTTAGATTGATTTAGGATTCCAAGTATGCACTACAGATGTCAGGGATTCCAAAGGGAGTATTGAAGGAATGATACATGATGGATAAAATACCCAATATTAATTATGCATATCATGACCTAGCTAGTAGATTGAAATTCCCATAATTTTCCCTAGACAAGAGCTTAATCGAGGTCTACAATGAAGACACGACTATTAGCATCGTTGAAGGTCACAAGTGGGCTAGATGGTTGGAAAAGTCTGGTATATTAGCTCTCTTAAAGATACCACATTTTGGTTGCACTGTGGAGGTCAATTCCTATGTAAAGCAGCTTTTATTTTGTGTGCATGTAGGATTTCTATGGCTTGACACCAAATTTTATATTGATACATATTTAGTGTCAAGGATCATGGGATTACCAACTGTAAGGCCGGATCCAACAATTTATTTTGTCAGGAAGAAAAAGGATAAGGAACTTTTGAATAAAATGAAGGATAAATATGGTTTGTCGAAAAACACTCGAGGCTACAACGTAGATTCAATTGATGATTAGTTTGTTCGATACACAAAAAGGGTGATTGCTAACAAGTTATTTAGGAAATGTCTCCCAAATTAGGTCTCTGCAGTAGTGATATCATCGGCTGAGCAATGTTTTGAAGGTGTCTATATGAACTAGGTATCATTCCTGGTTAATAATTTTTTGAGTGATTTCCATTACGTGAATGAAAAAGGTATCTCTTTCCATTACTCTTGGTTATTTATATTGATTGCACTAGTTTCTTGGGAAGAGCCAAAAGATTTACAGTTTGTGGGTCAAGTTGGTCATTGTTTTGATACACATTTTGCATCCTTGTGGTATAGTGAAAACACATACTGGCATAGAGACACAAAAATTACCTTTTATATCTATAAGGATAGTACACAACATAGTATTATGAATACACTTCGCATGGAGCCTCATGTCATAGATCTATTTAAGAATATTGTCAGGTTTAAGGAGGGGTCAGAGTTTATGTTCGTACAAGAAAGGAGGGATACCACTCGAGAGTGGTTTCCTATGCAGTAAAAGTTGAAAAATGAAGATATAAGTGGAATTATTCAAGGATGGCCTAAGGAATGGACGGTTCTAGTTCCCACAGAATAAATATCTAGATGTGTCCTAAGAAGCGGAGCAACAAAATGGAACAGCTAAACAAGTTGAAGATGAACCCAGGGAAGACGTATCTGAAGTAGCAGGTTCAAAGAAGGAAAAATCGTAGGATGGACAGAATGAGTCTAGTGTGACATAGACTGACCATTTAGTTAGGGACAAAAGAAAATACACAGAAATAGAAAAAGGGAAGATAAAAAAGGAAATATCAAAAGGGCAACGCAATTCTATTGTTGATTGAGGATGGCATGGAAATTTTAATGGAGAGATTCAAGGATACCATTGAATACATATGGAAAAAATATTATGACAAGCACTTGGAGCACTTTGCATGAATGATATGACAATTGATTGAACTGCGGTAGGAATTAGCGTAAATAAGGATAAGACCTGATCAAATAATGAGTGAGTAGTAGAGTGGCCTTGACAAGGGTGAAAGATCAATTCTGCATCCATCCTGATCTGGACAACACATAATTGTCACACTAAAACCAAAGGCATTGATTTTTCCAGTAGTAGAGGTACAGGACCGTGCCCAAGAATTGAGTCATGTTTATATGAAGTTGGTAGAGCTACATATTTATATACTACACAATTTACATCGGAGTGCCACAAAAGAAATCAAAGGATGAGAAGAGCATAATTTAGGCGAGATGATAAAGTATGGCGTAGAAGGACATGAGTTCAGAGAGGAATGAAAACTAATTTAGAAGGAGCAAGATGAGGTGGTTGAACAAAAGGAGAAGTTGTATAAGTTCATTGAAGCAACCTATAGCACAACCTCGGAAGTTGAAATGAAAGAGGAAATACCTATTGAAGACAAAATGAAAATGACGATCTTGAGTGAAGTCATTAAGGGCTTCCGTCGAAGGATCAATGAATTGGAAGCACAACTTGTGCCTAGTACACATTAGGAAGTACGAGACCAAAGAGAGGGAACAAAGAAGGTCTCGGTAAATAGTATTAAGGCATTAGACGAAGAATGTGAAAATTTATTTAATGAAAGTTTGCAGGCATGGACAACATGATGGATGATGAAGAACTGGAGGTAGTAATAAGCAAAGTTGATGATGTTCAAAACCGAACTGTGAAGTTAAAATATCTCATAAGAACTTTACCACCAATAGAAATAATGTTCAAAGTTGTATAAAGTAAAAAACTACATGATGAAATTAATTAGCTAAGGGATGAGCAACAACGAATGAAAAAAAGGCTAGAGAACTTACATAATGAAGTAGTGAGAGTATTCAAACTCATTGGGGGAGAACATGAAGAGATCAGGAAAGCTACATAGTTGGCCGAGGCATGAATGCAGGAAGATATAATTGCACAGTTGGTAGTGGAGCTGGAACAACATGTAGATAAAGTAAAAGGAACAACGAGATATATGGAAATTTTTTGGTGACATGGAAGACTCCTGAAGAGAAAACTTGAGTGGCTCAAGATCTGCCATAGGTGAGTGTCAATGGCTTGCTGGCCATATGGTATTTTGAACAAGTTTTGGTATGTTTTGGTGTGAAAAGGGGTGGTGGGACGAAACGATCAAAGGGAGAGTATCTCGTGAAACAAGGGAGGAATCCAATGTAGTGGCCAAGAAAGAAGGAAAGAAGAATGGCGGATTTCATCAACAAAGGGGAGTAGTTAAGAGGAAGTTAGGATTTTGGATCCACTTAGTGGTCACAGGGGTTATGACAATGACTATATATATATATGTAACAGGTTGGGTAGAACAGGTTGATATTTTTTGATGGTTAATGATATGATGAAGGGATGATAAAATAATAATGTGATAGATCTCGTAGTTGATGTTGATTGAACGTTGTTGTAACTAAAAGGGTATTGTAAGGGTTTTGGATCTATAGGTTGTGAGTGAAAATCTAGATTGTATTGAGAGTGATGGATCTACAGGCTGTTTGCATAGATTTGGATAAGCAAAAAATGATAGTTGTAATGAGAGTTATGAATGGTGAAGCATTTTCGTTGTTTTTCCTATTTGGGTTTCCATGTAAAAATATTTGGTGTACTTTGAATGTTTATCTGTGTGACTATTGTGCTTGATTCATATATTAGTGTTGACGATAATGTTCAACATAATGATAATGATTTCATTTATAATGTTATTGTATAGTCGATGTATGTGCTATTCTATTTCCTGTGTTTTACGGTTGTATGTCAAAGTCCTATTAATGGGTTTAATGATAGAGCATATTTCCCTCTCCTTCACTATTGCATAAACATGGTTCCTCCAGTACCCATAGGTACTTCAGGTGAGACATCACTTGCTTGCAGGTGATCTTGAAAGGGACAATATCTTGGGATTTGTTGGTATGTTGTTAGTGAACCTAGGTCTGCCCACATATGAGCCAACAACCCACATAAAGATGAATCCACCGATGTCCATGCAAGTGGGCATGAAATCATACACGAATGCAAGAAGAAGGGAACATGGATCAAACATGTACCAATCTTACACTGACATGTTTATGATGGGCCCAGTTGATGTTAGATTATTTGACCCAAAAAAATCACCTAATAGATTCGATCCACTAGGTTGAATTCAAATTTGGGGCTTCTAAAGTGACATGAAGTCCAAAAGGATCCCATTCTTCTCTAGGAAAGATGAAGTTGTTTGCGAGCTCTATACCTAAAGCATGGATTCCCAATATCAAAGAGACCTGGTCACCTTGATTTACCCTCTTGGTAATTCTAGTTTTTTACCCCTCCTTTTTATGTAATTTTACCTTGAATAGTAAATGTTTGCTCCATGGCATCCTCATCCAAGTAAAATATCCCCAAGGTTAAAATCCATAGCTATGAACACATGTAGGACCATGAGTAGGATTTCTTTGACACAATTGTATCCCCCTCTGACCTTCATTGCACAATTGTTGAAGCAGGAGCCAATTCTTCTATAGGGAAGGATCCATGTCATATGTGGCAGACTAATCTTGCACAAGTAGTATGCCTTCAAACAATGCATTTCCATACATTTGTTTCCTAGTGCACTATTAGCTATTCATCTCACAAGCGAGTTATTCTTTACTCTGATAGGTCCAATCCTCTATGTATTGTTTCAAAAGATTCCCTAATCAAGTTTTACAACCATGCAAATTCTACATGATGAATCCCTTTCGGTATCCTTCCAATATTTAAAGCTTTCAAAGAAAAATCACATACTAGCTGAGCATTTGAAAGAGGGTGTTCCAGTCTCAACTAGACCTCCTCCATATTCTCAAAACTTCAAGAAAAGCATTAACCCTAATATGAATTATATTAGGGTATAATCATAAACAGTCCATAGACAAAACCATTATTGGTGCAAGTTTCTTGGATGATTAAATGGATTGGGCTAAGCCTTCAAACCTTTCTAAATTAATATTTGTGTGGAAGTTCCATTATTTAAACATATAACGAATACTATTCCTCAGAAAAAAAAATATAGTAATGTAGTTTTGAAATGATATCAATTCTCTTAATTTTTTATATAGAATCTTTTTATATAAATTCCAACCATAAATATTTTTAACATATTAGTTTCTCACATTTCTACATCCATTTTTTTTAATTGTGTATATAAACTCTTTTGATATAAATTATAAACAATAATTATTTTAACATGTTAAAATAATATGTTATTTTCTCACATTTGTTTCTTTAATTGTGTTTATTTAACCATATAATGATTATAATACACTACCAATTTTTTTCACACTTAATATTTTAATTCACCATGATCACAAGATGGTAATTTATTATCTTTTAAACCATCGTTATTTATCAGCTTTTAACCAAAAGAAACTAGGTTAGTGAAACTTGATTCAAAATTATTATTTTAATGGAATGATGCAGTCCCTATTAAACAACTTTCTTATAAGGAAAGAAGACATTTTGTTGTGGATACCGGTTCTATTAAGTAGTGATAAAATATCTTGTCTATGCGATGCCAACATTAGAGAGAGATAGATTTATTAGTTTCAAAATATTATTTATGTGATGTTAACATTTAGAGAGAGTGGAGTATATTTATTAGTTTTAAAAATTTATTTCAAGATTAGTTTTTTTTATTACTTTAGTTTATGTGAGTTTATTTGGTTAAATTTTAATTTAGAATGATTAAAAAAGGATTTGCTAAAGTTTTTAATTGGAATATAACTATTTTGGGATGAGATTGTGGGAGTAACTGAACAATAAGTCTTCTCAAGGGTACTCATAGACTACCTCTCCTCACAGGGTTTTCAATAATTGGCTGATATATATGATAAACGAAGGGGAACTGGTCTCACCCCGATTTGGTTAACAACCGAGAGGCTGGCACTTCCGGGCAGATGGATCGAGCTATGGCATGCTTGGATCTGTTCTCTCAAAAGAGGATTCATCTGGTTGACAAACTCCCCCGACAAACTGAAGTGGACCGGTAATGAAGAAGGCGAATCATTCAAGGTTAACACCGCTTAAAAACTCTTTTGGAAGAACCATATGAATCTTGGACGTTGGTGGTGGAAGAAATTATGGCAAGTGCAATCACTGCACAAAACTGTAATCATGTGGTTACTTTTAAATGAGAAAGTGCTAACATGGGACAAGTTACAGGATCGATTCCTTCCGGAGACTGGGCGTTGCACACTTTGCAGATCGGAGGGGGAAACCGTGGAGCACCTCTTTCGAACCTGTCCTTTCACTACCCAGGTCTGGCATGGGTGTTGGAGAAATGTACTTACGAGTTGAATGCACTTATAGTTCGCGCCGACTCTGTCAGTCACCCCGTTAGATTTTTTGTCAATCCACTATATCGTAGAGATGTCAGACAGTCTGTCAATCTGACAGAAGGCATCGTACACACTTCCTAGTATTTAATTAGCCGCGTTTGTATTCCGGAAGTTGAATTTCTTAGGTAGAAATTAATTACAGTCTTTAATGAAATTCAATAGTTTCCAAGTGAAGTGATCCAAAGTTTATGTATAAATATAAATCACTCTCATTAGATTAAACAGAGATGAGAAAAGAGAGATGAAAGAGATGTAAGAGGAGTGGAAGAAGAAGAAGAAATTGATAGTGAAATATATGAGCCCAAGCTCTGTGTAAAATGATGAAAGATTGAAGTATTTACCATCTCTCTGTATTGCGGCAATGTTACTTGTTTTACTGCGGTAATATATAAGTCAATAGTTATTTTGTGTTCATTCTCAATAATGGTGGTTAATGCATGTCGCACATCTCCTTCTTATTCATCTACGTAAATGTTGTTTACATTTACTGTTAGTAAAAGAATTTCAAGTATTTCACGGTGGCAAACTTTTTAGTTTGACGCGAAGTAACTTCGGCATAATCATGATTCTTCCGTTCATATGTTTTAACAAGAAATATCTCATTATATAGTTTGCTTAAGAGTGTATTTATCAAAGTCAAGTTGTCGGCGAAGTTACGAAGTTACGTTGAGTAAAAATATCTTCAAGTTTATAAATTCCGCAAGTATTGCATATTGCATATCGCATATCGCAAGGTTATTTCATATCGCATGATGTGCGAAGTTAATTTACTACGAAGTAAATTTGGAGTGATATCAAATGTTGCGGCAAAGTAAAATTCCGCAAAGTTAATCCACGTGAAGTAAATGCTTGCGGAAGTGAAAGCCATTCACGAAGTCAAAATTAGAGCTTACATCAAAGTTTGTAGCAAAAGAAAAGTTTGTGTACTACACAGTTAATTTTAAATTGATTTTTGTGGTATTGCAGTGCTGCGGTGCTCTCTCTTTTCCCTTCATCTGGTATCAGAGCCTGGTTTATGGCAAAGAAGAATTCTATGTACATAAGGGAAGAGTGATTAAAATATGGCTTCCAATTCTGGTAATTTGCAAACTCCAATATTTTTCGGTAAAAATTATGAATATTGGTCCCTAACTATGAAAGCTTTGTTCAGAGGTGAAGATGTATGGGACATAGTCCAGACTGGTTATGCAGAACCAGCAAATGCAACAGCATACAACAATCTCACTCAAGCTGAGAAGGATGTTCTAAGAGAACAGAGGAAGAAAGACGGAAAGGCGTTGTTCCCCATACATCAAGCGACACATGAATCAATACTCCCAAGAGTAGCAGCAGTGCAGTCAGCCAAGGAAGCATGGGACACACTAGAAATAGCATAACAAGGTTTGAAAAAAATAAAAATTGCTAAAATTCAGATTCTTAGAAGAGATTTTGAATCACTATCAATGAAAAATATAGAGTCAGTAGACTCATTTTATACTCATGTTATTGGTCTGGTTAATCAAATAAAGTCTCATGGAGAAACTGTAACTGATCAGAGAGTTGTTGAAAAGGTTCTTAGAGTTCTACCAAAGAAATTTGAATCTTTGGTTGTAACCCTGGAGGAAAACAAAGATCTGTCCACATTTACTATTGATGAGTTGCAAGCCTCATTACTCAATCATGAACATAGAATCAACGGTTCAGATACATCGCTGGAAGGTGCATTCGCATCATAGTCATCCATAAGTCGCAGAAGAGGCAGAGGAAGATCAAGCTCTAGAGGCAGAGGACAAAGTTCTTTCAGAGGAGGTTGCAGCAGCAGTCTTGCAGATATCGTTGGTAGAGGCCAAAATCAGACTCCCAATCAGCCGAGTGGACAAAGGTATGATAAATCAAAAATTCAATTTCATTACTGTAAGAAGTATGGACACTTAGCATATGAATGCAGGAAGAAGCAGTATGACTAAGGAAAGCAAGGTGAAGCGCAGTCAAGCAACAACAATGCACCAAACAGTTCACTGTTCTTAGCATGCACATCTCCACTGGAATGCAATGTTGTCCAAGAAAGTCCAAATGACATATGGTATTTAGACTCAGGCTGTAGCAATCATATGACTGGTAATTTAAGTTTATTTTCTAGTCTAGATGAATCAATCCAAACTGATGTAACACTTGAAAACAATATTGAAGTCATTGTTTTGGGTAAGGGTACTGTTGATATTCTAACAAAACAGGGGGAGCAGAAATATATGCATGATGTGATGTTCAAGGCTTGAAGCACAACCTGATGAGCATTGGCCAGTTGATGGAAAAAGGTTACGGAGTTCACATGGTAGGTAAACGCTGTGTTATCAAGGACATATATCCCAGAAATCATTTAATTGTTGAAGTGTAGATGACAAGCAACCACTTGTTTCCTTTGAGGATAAGACCAATCATAAGAGGAAAGACAACTTGAGAATGAGAATTCAGGATCTGTGTTCCACACAAAGAGAAAAGGAGCAGAAATTCATTGCACAGCAGAAGAGAAGGACAACATAATGCAAGCAACATTTCAGACAGAAGTAAAAGATGAGTCCTGGTTATGGCATTTCAGATTTGGACATCTGAATTTTGGTGGGCTAAAGCTACTGCACACGAAGGACATGGTAAAAGGATTACCATTGATTGAAAAGCCAGAGAGAATTTGTGAAGGATGTATCTTTGGAAAGCAGCATAGAGAGACTTTTCTAGTTGGAAAGTCATACAGATCGCGCACACCACTTGAAATTGTGCACTCTGATATTTGTGGACCGATGCAAACACCATCCATGGGACGATGCAATTATCTTCTCACATTTATTGACGATTTCACAAGAAAAACATGGTTTTATTTTCTAAAGCATTAATCTGATGCATTTGATTTTTTTCAACAATTCAAGGCACTTGTAGAAAAGCACAGTGCTTACAGCATCAAGATATTGAGAATAGATAGATGTGGTGAGTATGTCTCAAATGATTTCTTAAACTTTTGCAAGAATCATGGCATATTGAAGTAGTTCACTACATGGTATACACCGCAGTAGAATGGTATCGTAGAGAGAAAGAATAGAACCATCATGGAGATGGCGCGCATTATGTTGGCAGCCACACATCTGTCAAATGAATACTGGGCTGAGGTAGTGGCAACTGCAGTATACATCATGAATCGATGTCCGATGAAGAGCATGAAGAACAAGGTTCCGCAAGAAGCATGGACAGGTGTGAAACATAGTGTTTCGCATTTGAAAGTCTTTAGTTGTGTAGCATACACACATGTTCCAGATGAGCTAAGAACAAAATTAGACAATAAAGGCCAGAAATGAATCTTTATTGGATATTCTGAAGACACAAAAGCATACAAGTTGTATGATCCTGTCACAAGAAAAGTTATTATCAGTTGCGATGTTCAGTTTGTTGAAAATGAAACATGGGATGGAACTATAGAGAGGAATGTTAGAATCATGTCACATGTTGAGCATGGTGACATCGCAGAAGATGCAGTTGAAACACCGCATGTAAATCAGAATGTCACAGCTCCGTTTACTCCTAGGATAGCACAACATGTTTCAGTACAAGGTACTGAAACATCAATCGCAGATCAAGCAACTCCGACAAGCACAGCAAGTGTGCAACAAACTCCATCAAGCAGTTCGTGCAGTTCGACACCAGCAATTCCACCAAGGACAAGAAGTCTGTGTGAGATATATGAGGCTGGTACACCTAATTCATTCTCTTGTTTTGCATTATTTTCCCAAATTAATGATCTGCTAACATATGAAGAAGTTGTAGAAGATAAAGTCTGAGCACAAGCCATGAATGATGATATAGAATGCATAGATAAAAATCAAACACGGGAATTAGTCGACGTTCCTATCGACAAGGATGTGATAAGCATCAAATGGATTTATAAGACCAAGCAAGATGCTGAAGGAAATGTGTAGAAGCACAAGGGAAGATTGGTAGCAAGAGGATTCACACAGCAACTTGGCATAGACTTAAATGAAACATTCGCACCTGTAGCACTAATGGACACCGTCAGAACAGTTCTGGCTATCGCAGCACAAAAGAAATGGCATGTTTATCAAATGGATGTCAAGTCTGCATTCTTAAATGGTTATCTGGAGGAAGAAGTATACATGGAGCAACCACAAGGCTATGAAGTTCCAGGACAAGGACATAGAGTATATAGACTGAAAAAGGCACTCTATGGTTTGAATCAAGCTCCCAGAGCTTGGTACAGTCGCATTGACTCATATCTCATTCAGAATGGTTCACATAAGTGAATGTGAACTGATGTTGTACACAAAAATCAACATGCAAGGTAATAAGCTAATCATCTGCCTTTATGTAGATGATTTAATATTTACTGGTGATTTCGGCATAAAATAATTTAGAACAGTCATGGAGAGTGAATTTGAAATGACTAATTTGGGGCATATGAATTATTTTCTGGGCATTGAAGTCCAGCAGATTGAAAACGGGATATTCATATCATAGTCGAAGTATACAAGTGAAGTCTTGAACAGATTCAAGATGCTAAATTGCAAGACAGCCCCAACACCAGTGATAACAGGTTTGAAATTGAGCAAGGATGATGATGGATCCAAGGTTGATCCTACTTTGTTTAAAAGACTCGTCGACAGTCTTATGTATCTTACAGTGACAAGGCCAAACATCATGTATGGATTCAGCTTAATCTCAAGATTCATGGAGACACCAAAAGAATCGCATTGGAAAGTAGGTAAAAGAATTCTGAGGTATGTAAATGGAACAAAAGACTTCGGTATTTTGTATTCAACTGCAGAAAATTTCAAAATCATCGGTTACACAGACAGTGATAATGGAGGCAGCATAGATGACAGAAGCAACCGATCATAACTCTTTCTTCAGCAGAAGCAGAGTATGTCGCAGCTACAAGCACTGCATGTCAAGACGTTTGGATGCAGAAGATGTTAAGTGATCTGTCGCAGCAACAACAAGAACCCACAATCATTTACTGCGACAACAATTCAGCTATCACACTGTCAAAGAATCATGTCTACCACAAGAGAACCAAGCACATCGACACAAGGTATCATTTCATCAGAGAATTAATAAACAACAAGGGAATCGGTTTCGAATTTTGCAGGTATGAAGATCAGGTTGTGGACATCTTCACAAAACCATTGGCAAGACACACATTCCAATATCTGTGAAGTTGTTTAGGAGTGACAAGTTCTACACAATGAACTTCGTCATGCACAAAGCATGTTGCAGCTCTGAATCATTTTGTAAAATTTCGTCATCAACTCATAATTAAGAGGGAGTGTTGGAGTGTTAAATTTTGAGCATTAAGTCACAATACTCTAGGATCTTTACTGAGAGAATAACATGTATAGTATATAAATGCATATCAATCATAACAAGCATGTCAATCATCACAAGAATAAAAAGCATGAGAGACAAGAGACACAGAGTTTCCGTGGGGAAAGCTTCCTCAGAGATAGAGAGAACAATGGCTCAACCAAAGTACAACCAAAATACACAGAGATAGTCTCCTAGTAGCAGATGATCCTCCTCCTCACTAGTGCGCCACTTTCTGAGTGAGAGAAGTGTGAGTTTCCAAGCGATCAAATAGAGATCTCCCGATCTCTATTTATTCTTAACCTATTTTCCCAATGACACTATGGGGCCGACTTGTCTAGCTAGGTGCATCCACAATATAATATATATTTCAGGGCCGACCCCACACATGGTGGTTTAATAACCCATCGGCAAGTACACACACTTGTGACACTTGTCAATACACATGATGACACTTCCTTATAGAGGAATAGCACATATCTTTAAGGGTACAATAAATATATATGAAATACATTCCGAAGTTACATATACATCAACACTCCCTCTTAACTAGGAAGGTATTTCTCGACACAGATCTGCTAGTACAAGTATTCTTCTCGGGATCATCATCATTGATGCATCGTCATCATCATCGTCACTGCTGCTGCTATCTCAACCAATCTCTGAATCTACTCATCATAGGAAGTTCTATAGAGCCAGTCCTTTTTCATACTGGATGTAGGCCCACCACTTGTAGGTCTTCATCATCTGTGCGAACGGTCTGATAGAGGTGGTCTCTCAGGACTAATTTTATGTGCGGATGCAATACCAGAAAGAGTATCCCAAGAACATTTATGTGCCTAAGCATGACCGACAAGATCTCCCAGGATTGATTACATCCATCTCCTTCACAATACCTTTAAAGAGCATCCCAGGAACATTTATGTGCCGCAACAGGATCGGCAAGATCTCTAAAGAGCATCAGAGGGCTTATTACGAGCACACAGCTCAACCTCTCGGATCTCCAGGACTGATTACATGTGAATAGACAATACCTTTAAAGAGCATCCCAGGAACATTTATGTGCTGCAACACGACCGACAAGATCTCTAAAGAGCATCCCAGGACTTATTACGAGCACACAGCTCAACCTATTGGATCTCCAGGACTGATTACATGTATCCATAGTAATACCTCATCCCACGACTAATTACGAGCACACACCTCAACCTATCGAATATATGAGGACTGATTACATACTACGTAGCAATACCTCATCCTAGGACTGATTACGAGCACACAGCTCAACCTATCAGATATCTGAGTACTAATTACATGCTATTTGCACAACCTACCACATATCATCTCTGACCTCCAAGTATCAACCTGATACTCATGATCCAACGGATCATCATCGCACAAAGCATCATCGTGATGCTCATGATCATACTAATCATCATCACTGTACCATCCTGGTACATATCATCTGGAGCAACATCCTGAAGATCGTCATCATGATCATCCTGATCATACAATGCATCCACCTGATGCATACCAAGTATCTACCTGATACATATCATCATACATGATCCACCTGATCATACAATGTATCCACCTGATACATACATAGATACATGATCCACACAATGCATCTCACTGATATATATCAACATACATGATCTACCTGATCATACATAATATCCACCTGATACATATACAGATACATGGTCCAAGCATCCAACATGATGCATATACAAAATATATACAAATGATCCAACCGATCATATCCAGCATCCAACATGATGTGTACATACATATATAAATGATCCAACTGATCATATCCAACATCATCATATCCAACATCATCCTAATGCATATACTGAGCAGTAACTGAAACATCGTCCTGATGCTCATCATCTAGCGCTTGCATCCACAGCCATGTGAAGGATCCTCCTTCCAACATTCTTGGAATGGCTTCAACAAATGTGTCCATCACTTCTTCCTCAAAGTGTCGTCGATCTAAAGAACACCAAGCCTCTCCCTGAAGTACTCGAACTTCACCCTGGCTAGTGGCTTCGTTAGTACATCTACAATCTACTCATCCATCACAACATACAGGAGCTTCACTGCTCATCTCTACACCATATCCCTGATATAGTGATATTTGATCTCTATGTGTTTCGACCTGTCGTGAAACAATGGGTTCTTAGACAGATTCACACAACTCTGGTTATCACAGAAGATACCAGTAGCATCCAATGGGAGATCAAATAACTTAGATAGCAGCTTTCGAAGCCATATTGCCTCACAACTAGTTGAACAGGCTACAACATACACTGCCTCAACTGTACTCAGTGCTGCATAGGACTGCTTCCTGCTAAACCAAGAGATCACACCTCATCCCATACTGAAGCAGCACCCAGATGTGCTCTTCCTATCTACAGCACTGCCTGCCCAATCTGAATCAACATAACCTTGCAGGTTAAACTTTTGATTCACTTCATACTTGAGCCCATAATCAATTGTACCCTTCAGGTACCTCAGAATATGCTTTACAGTAACCAGGTGAACACTCCTCAGATCAATCAGGAATTGGCTCAATTTTTTCACCGCAAAGCAAATATTTCGTCTCGTGTTCATTAGGTACATTAAGGACCCAATCATCTGACAATACATAGAGACATCAACCAGCTCAGATGAAGCATCACAAAGAAGCTTCAAGTTCGATGCTATAGGTGTGGCGATGGCTTTGCAATCCATATCCCAAACCTCTTTAGGATATCTACAGTGTACTTCCCTTGTCCAAGGAAGATCCCATCTGTACTATGCCACACCTCCATACGTAGGAAACAGTGCATCATTCCCAAGTCTTTCATATCGAACTCGGCAACAAGCTTCCTCTTTGTATCTATAATCAATCTGTCATCTCCTGTTATAAATAAGTCATCGACATACAGGAGTAGAGTCACAGGATTCCCTTCCTCAACCTTGTAGTAAAGGTTGGATTCCGCTTTACTCTTGGTAAATCCCAAACTAGATAGGAAACTGTCCATCCTACCATACCAAGTTCTCGGAGCTTGCTTCAAGCCATACAAGGCTTTCTTCAATTTGCATATGTATGACTCCCTGTCATGTATTTCAAAACCAAGTGGATGCTCCACATATACTTCCTCTTCAACTGCACCATTCAAGAAAGTTGTCTTGAAATCCATTTGGTGTATCTTTCATTTCATCACTTTTATACTTCTCTATGCTTCCATCTACAACATGCTTGATCTTGTAGATCCTCTTGGAAGTCACTATAGACTCCACTTCAGGTCTTGGTAGTGCATCCCAAACATCATTCTTCATGATCAACGGATCATGGCATTCTTCTATTTCTTCATCCCAGATCCTGGGAACTTTAATATCTTCAATATCTTCAATAGATATCTTTGTTGCTGGAACAAATTTTGTAGTCCTTTTGTAGGTGAAGGTATACGGTCTTTCCTACAAAACAAGTTAAATTGCATGATTAGAAACATCTCATAATTTTCAGAACAAATTCTTACACATAAGGAAATATGCCATACAGTCATGCAATTATCTTAGCCAATACTTCAGTACAACACTTATCCATGTTCCATAACTTTCTAGATGCCTTCCAGTCTCTACCAGTACATTGTTAAGAGTTTGCATAGCTCCCAACATGTCAGCAAAGAGGTTTCATTCTAGATAAGTAGAAATGGAATGTTGTACAGTGCCATAGGCCTACTTACCCATTAAATGCATATTAGTAGTAAGTTGTTCATTAATGCAATCATTCTAATATGCACATAAGCATATACATCATTGAACAATATTATTTAAACAAACAAATATGCAAGAAATGACAATTAAAATACTTTTCTTTGTTTGTTTTTTGGGTGGACTCCCTTTGAGTCTTTGCTTCCTTGCAGGAGTTGCTGGAGTCCTAATCTGAAGTAGCTTCTTCTCCATCTTTTTGTTTTGGAATGTAGAGAGATGGTCAAATCCCTTTGAATATCTGCATCCTTGCACAAGCCACTAGAGTGTGCTCCCTCTTGATCTTTGCTTCCTGGATTACATGTTCTTGAACTTATATTCATTCTCGATCCCTATGCATGCTTATTAGTATTATCATTATGCATAATCAAACATTCATTAGTATAATCAAGTAATCTGAAGCATGTATAGTCAGGATCATTTCAAACAGAAATAATAAGCATTCTTATGGTTAGTCATAAACATAATATACCTAAACCCGTGATTTACTCAAACTTATGACTCTTCTGGTTAGTCATATCATCAATTAAGGTCAAAAACATAATATACATAAGCCCTATATTACTCAAACTTGTAACTTCAAGATTAATCATTATCAATTATACAAAAGTATACGATATATATAACAAAAACATACATGGTCATCATATTTTCTAGTTATGTCTAGCAATGTGTTCTTGTTCTCTTCAATGACCTGCATAACTCATTAGTTAACCTTTGAAAAAACAAATTATACATACCTCTATGTGATCCATGACTATGGAAGAATATTTGTCTTCATAGCATGTTCAGGTTGTCCCTTTAATTTGTACAATCCTCCCTATTGCTCTCCAATTACTACTGCATCATTTATGATCTTACCCTTTGGCCACATTAGGACTTGGCCATCCACAAATGCAACCCTCATAACTTTTGCATCCAATGCAGAGATGGAGAGTAGGTTCTTCTTGAGCCCAGGTACATAAAGGACTTCTTTCATCTTCAATGATTTTCCAGAATCTAGGTTGTAGGAGGCTTCACCACTTCCTTTGATGGGGTATTGATAATCATCCCCAAGTTTCACTTTATGGTGTGATTCATGTTCAGATAGATTTACAAAAGATTCTTTTAACCGAGTCACGTGTTTGGAAGCCCCACTTTCAATTAACCAATCATTACAACCATGTGAGATAGTACTTGTGAGAGTAGAGATAAGAACATACTCATCTTCACTTGATGAGTCATCATCACTTTCTTCCCTAGCTTTCTTCTTTAGAGGTTCATCATATTCAGGAGCATGAGCATGGAAATTTCTCTTGCTATCCTTCTTCTTCTTGCTGGAGTTGTTGTTGTAATCCCTTTTATCCTTGGGACATTCTGAAGCAAATTGACCTTTCTCATTGCAATTGAAACACCTTAGATCTTTCTTATCTTTGTGATAAGGATGAGAAGATTTCTTCTTGTGATGGGATGGCTCCCTCTTGAACTTGCCTTTCTTGGTGTGTAGTGTGAGGGCTTGATCTTCATTCCCCATCTTTTCTTCTCTTGCCACAAGCCTTGATTCTTCTTGAGAACATTCCTCCCACAGTCTACTGAAGGAGATTAATTTCTTTCTTGCACAGATCCCTTGGATAAAAGAGTCCCATGACCTAGGTAGGCCATTCAAAGTGGTCATAACAATTTCACCATTCTCCACCATTTCATCTACACCTTCAAGTTGTTCCTTGATTTGAGAGACCTTGGAGGAATAGGATTGAACGGTTTCCCCATTCGACATCTTGACCCCTTTCAATTGATTTTGCAAGGTCATCTTCCGATTTATGTTCTTCCCTTCAAATAGCTTAGTCAAAGAGTCAAACATCTCCTTAGGTGTCTTCAGAGATGACACATGTGGTATGAGATGGTCTTTGATAGAATCAGCAATGATTCTCTCTACCTTGACCAAGTTCTTCTTATGCAATATTTTAGCCTCTTCATCCTCTGGGATAGGGATGTCTTCTTTTACATATGAGTCCAACTCATTCTCTTCCAGGATTAACCCAATCCTATACTTCCAGGCTCGGAATTTATCAGCCCCTTCAAGTTTATCCTCAAGCTTGGTGTGGTGAGACATCTTAAAGAGTACTTCAAATGGAAATAGAAAAGATTTAGGTCTTACCACTTGAAATTGCTGAAAACTGGATCTGGTCCCGGATTAGGGTTTGTCGAAAAAACCCTAAAAATTCAAAATGTGAATTTCAACTTTCTGAAAGGATAGAAAGATGTGCCTTGATGAGCTGATCAACCTGGTGTATTCAGAATTTGAGATCTGCAAAGCTACACCCTTCAAAACTGCTTTTCTGTCTTCCCGGATTCACTCAAGAGAGCCCTGAGTTAGGGTTTGAGTTTCCCGGAGATCTACCCAGCCAAAAAGCTTGATCCAAAGCTCTAAACTTCGATTTTTGCAAGGAGCTTCCAGCTATGTCTTCAGATTCCAGAAATTCCTATTTTTATGGAAACCCTAATTTTTAGGGCCAAATCTGAAAATGCTCAGAATTGAATTCTGATTGGACAGATATATACTCCTTGATGAGTAGAGTCAATCTACTATACTACTTTTCCAAAATCTGTGGAGAGAAACCCAATAAACAAGAAACCCTAGTTTCCGTCACTGCATAATGTCTTCTTCTCAGGTTAGCTCCGATACCATGTTAAATTTTGAGCATTAATTCACAATACTCTAGGATCTTTACTGAGAGAATATCATGTACAGTATATCAACGCATATCAATCATAACAAGCATGTCAATCATCACAAGAATCAAAAGCATGAGAGATAAGAGACACGGAGTTTCCATGGGGAAAACCCTAAGGTGAAAAACCCCACAACTTCCTCAGAGATAGACAGAGCAATAACTCAACCAAAGTACAACCAAAATACACAGAGATAGTCTCCTAGTAGCAGATGATCCTCCTCCTCACTAGTGCACCACTTTCTGAGTGAGAGAAGTGTGAGTTTCCAAGTGATCAAATAGAGATCTCCCGATCTCTATTTATACTTAACCTGTTTTCCCTGTGACACTATGGGGCCGACTTGTCTAGATAGGTACATCCACAATATAATATATATTTCAAGGCCGACCCCCCACACATGGTGGTCTAATAACCCATCGGCAAATACACACACTTGTGACACTTGTAAATACACATGATGACACTTCCTTATAGAGGAATAGCACATCTCTTATAAGAGTACAATAAATATATATGACATACATAGATGAAATACAATCCGAAGTTACATATACATCAACATGGAGAAATGTACTTATGAGTTTAATGCGCATCTAGTTCGCGCTGACTCTGTCAGTCACCCCGTCAAACGTTTTGTTAGTTCGCTGTATCATAGAGATGTCAGACAATCTGTCAATCTGACAGAACGCATCGTGCACACTTCCTAGTATTTAATCAGCCGCGTTTGTATTTCGCAAGTTGAATTTCTTAGGTAGAAATTAATTATAGTCTTTAATGAATTTCAATAGCTTCCAGGTGAAGCGATCCAAAGTTTATGTATAAATATAAATCACTCTCATTATATTAAACAAAGATGAGAAAATAGAGATGAAAGAGATGTAAGAGGAGTGGAAGAAGAAGAAGAAATTGATCGTAAAATATATGAGCCCAAGCTCTGTGTAAAATGATGAAAGATTGAAGTATTTACCATCTCTCTGGCAATGTTACTTGTTTTACTGTGGTAATATATAAGTCAATAGTTATTTTGTGTTCATTCTCAAGAATGGTGGTTAATGCATGTCGCACATCTCCTTCTTATTCATCTACGTAAATGTTGTTTACATTTACTGTCAGCAAAAGAATTTCAAGTATTTCACTGCGGAAAAGTTTTTAGTTTGATGCGAAGTAACTTCGGCATAATCTTCATTCTTCCGTTCATATGTTTTAATAAGAAATATCTCATTATACAGTTTGCTTAAGAGTGTATTTATCGAAGTCAAGTTGTCGGCGAAGTTACGAAGTTACGTCGAGTAAAAATATCTTCAAGTTTATAATTTCCGCAAGTATTGCATATTGCATATCGCATGATGTGAGAATTTAATTTACTGCGATATGAAATGTTGCAGCAAAGTAAAATTCCGTAGAGTTAATCCACGCGAAGTAAATGCTTATGGAACTGAAAGTCATTCGCGAAGTCAAAATTAGAGCTTACGTCAAAGTCCGCAACAAAAGAAAAGTTTGTGTACTGCGTAGTTAATTTTAAATGGATTGTCGCGGTATCGCGGTGCTGCAATGTGCCTCTCTTCCCTTCAATGGGATAGGGGATACCCTCAGCATCAACCAACCTTTGGAAGCTGACTCCATCAAATCTAATCTACTAATATGGTTAGACAATCCGGTTCTCCATCATATTAAATGCATCCCTTTGCTGGTAGTTTGGTTCATATGGCTGGCCCGCAACGAGTTGATTTTTGCCGACAAACATTTACCGCTATTTTTTTGTTATTACACAGGTTCTAGACACCCACTACTTCTTCATCGATCATAAAATTATAAAACAACCCATAATCTTGAACAAACTCGACATCAACGAGGGAGAATGCTATGGATTTTTCGATGGAGCTTGTGAGGCAGATCAATGTGGGATGGGAGGCAATCTGGTTTACAACTAGCTAGAAATCTAGTACAAAGCAAATGGGGGCCAGGAACTAACAACCGTGCAGAGGGACTAGCGCTCAGAACCCTCTTACAATTTGCTCTTGAGGAAAATTGTCATAAGCTGAAGATTTTTGGAGACTCTATGCTTTGGATCAACCACATGAGAAACCACCAAAGCATTCACAACCTTCCACTTCACAACCTGGAACAAGCCAGCTTCAGATGGGCCAGACTTTTGGATCAATTGATTTTCTTCATGTTTATAGGGAGCAAAATGATTCCTTATCCAAAGCATGATTGTGCCTAGATGTTGGGTATGTATCATGACAGCAAAGCGTGATGGCATCCACGTCCAAGCAAGGAAACTTTGAAACTTCTGGTCGGAAGCATAGATTACTAAATTGGTTTATATCTCCCTTTTTTATTATGATGATATCCAAAATTTGTAATTTAAATCCTAGGACAAAGGATGTTCCATGATGCAAATTGAAAAACAGAAATGTATAAAGTAAACAAACAAGTAAAGCTAGATGTCTAGATGACAACCAACATGAGGAATGTATTCCGTTTTCAAGTCTATTGAATACAAGAATTTGATTTTTTTCCATGGAAAAAAAAACTATTTGTTTGATTATGTTTTATTGTTATGTTGGTAGCATTTTATATGTCTAGAAGATCAAATTATTAAATTTAAAATCAGTATAGATCTATATTAAACTTATCAAATCAAATTTCATGAGGTGTAATTTTTTTCTAGATATATAAAAAATTAAAATAAAATAAAATAAAAAATTACACCTCAAAACATTCTATCATCTAAATGCTTTTGATGGTTAAAATATATATATGCTAATTTAAGATAACATAATAATGATTATATCTCATTTTAACTATATATAAGTGAATCATAATTTATCTAATGAATTAATTTTTATTTATTAAACTTTAAAAAAAAATTACTTAGTTTTCTCTTTTTGAAAATTATGTATATTACACCAATATATATATATATATATATTTTCAACACCTATAAGTATTTAAAAAAACAATTTCGTGAGTTTTGAAAAAAATAACTATAATATACAAAATACTTTTTATGATTATTATTCTCTTTATCTGTCACAAGATTGTATACATGTTACGTAAAATCTAACTCGGTTGTTTTTCATTTCTCAAAATCTAATTAAATGCATTTACTTATAATATTCACAACATTGATCTACTCATAGTTAGTATATAATATTATAATATTCACATCATTGATCTACTTATAGTTACTGTATAATATTTAATCTTCGCGTGGATGCAAACAACATTCAATCTTTTTGAATGCATTTACTTGTAATATTCATATCATTGATCTACTCATAGTTAGTTTATAATATTTAATCTTCGCCTGGATGCAAACACCATTTAATTGTTTTGTTTTAAATATAGGTTAAAATAGATTTAGATGTTAAAGTCTATCATTGATTCAACGCCATTGATAATATGTTTCGACGGTTGAGATTATTGTTAAAGTCTATATTCTATACCATCAGCCTCGCGGATCAAATTTATAATGTTCTTATAGTGACAAAGCGTAAAGATCTTTCAAAATCGGCGTTTACCTGTTTCTCATATGAATTTCTTCAACAGACCTGGTTGACAGTCTAACAATCCCGTCTTGACAAGCAAACATGGCCTCACTTGCTTTATCCAGAATTTTAAAACTTCGTTTCTCTTGAACACACATTCTCTGCAATCTCACAAGCTTTTCTTCAACCGCGAACAATGACCCGATTGCTTGTAGTTTCCTTGACAGTTCATCTATTTAGTCGCCCTTAAGCTAAGTCTGATACTGTACGTACTCGCTATTTTTTTATTCTTATCTTCATTCCCAGTTGTTTGTGTTAGAAACGGGTGACAACCGGCTATGACGGTAACTATGTAACTGACTAACTAAATATGCAGTTATTAGTAACCGTGTAAGAAATGTATATGTTTCTTGTATTCTCGTAAGAGAAGATATTGGAGAGTTGTGAGTTGTTGTAAATCTTCAGATTCTGAATAATAAGATACCGATACCATTGCTCCGTGGATGTTTCCCTAAGAAGAGAGGGTTTTACCACGTAAATCTCTGCGTATATCTCATGTGTGTGTGTTTATTGTCTTTCTTGTTTTATTTGCTTCCGCTGCATATTGTATATTGTGGCTGTTAGATCCAACAAGTGGTATCAGAGCCTTGTAGAAAGCCACAAAGAACGAGAAAAAGCCGAATGTTAAATTCGTTTTACGAGTCAAAAGTAACCGTACTGAAGCCTAAGGAAAGGGGCGGTAATCTTCAACTACCGTGGGTCCATTGCTTACCCAGGCGCGGTAGTGTTAAGCACTCTTACGAAATTAAGTTTTCTGGAAATTGCGGCGGCACTGAAGCATCCCCAGGAGCGGTACTGTTTTCGGTTTGAGGTAAAAACGTGAATAAATTATTCTGTTTGATATTTCAAGTGCAAGAAAATTGACGCCGAATATTTGAAATGTCAAATGCTTTGAGATATAAAGCATATGGTGTGAAATGCTTTGAGATATAAAGCATATGGTAATTAAAGTGAAAATTGACGCAAGATTTGAAATGTGAAATGCTTTTGAGATATAACGCATATGGTGGATGGGAGTTATAAGGAATACCTTATTTGTAAGATTTTTTATTTTTTTTACGAAAAGATTAAAGTGGGAGGTATAAGGTATTTGTTATAATATTTAATTTGGGTCATTAATCCTTTGTTATCCATTATAT
The DNA here is from genome assembly GCA_027924585.1 of Larix kaempferi. Classification (NCBI taxonomy): domain Eukaryota; kingdom Viridiplantae; phylum Streptophyta; class Pinopsida; order Pinales; family Pinaceae; genus Larix; species Larix kaempferi. The sequence goes on along the minus strand of BSBM01000061.1, from coordinate 360,908 downwards.
ATAAATTTTTTAAAAGGCTTGGAGTTTTTTAAGTTTTTTAATTCGGTTTCTTGAGAAAATGGCAAAAACGCAGAGTGTTAAGTTTGAAATTGAGAAGTTCAATGGGAGCAATAATTTCGAGTTGTGGAAGGTCAAGATGCGGGATATGCTCGTGCAGCAAGGAGTGGCGAAGGCACTGGCAGGGAAAATAAAGAAACCCGCAGATATTTCAGATGGAGACTGGAGCGAGATGGATGAAAGAGCTCTCAGTGCTATTCGTCTGTGCTTGGCCGACGATGTTTTATTTAACATCGTGTCTGAAACTACAGCAGCAGGTCTCTGGACAAAGTTGGAAAGTTTGTACATGACTAAATCCTTGACGAATAAAATCCTCCTGAAGCGGCAGTTGTTTACCTTGCGTATGAAAGAAGGTACAAAGGTTTCTGAACACTTGAATGCGTTCAATACTCTTATTTGTCAGTTAACTAGTATGGAAGATATTATTAAATCTGAAGACAAGGCGATTTTACTGTTGTGCTCTCTGCCTGAGTTGTGGGCACATTTTGTAACCTCTATCAGTTTTAGTTCTACTGAGTCTATTACCTTCGATGAAGTTTTGGGAGCCTTACTTTCTGAGGAAACTCGAAAGAAATCTAGTCTTGAAACCTCGACATCAGAAGTAATGGTGGCCAGAGGAAGAACCAGTGAAAGAGGACAACATTCAAAGGGTACATCAAGGTCAAAGTCGAAGGGCAAAAAGAGTAAATTGAAGTGCTGGTACTGCAATAAAGCAGGACATCTGAAGAAAGATTGCTGGAAACGCAAGTGAGCTTCTGAGGAGGAGGACTCTACAAAGGAGGCAAACGTAGCCGAGAATGATTCAGGTATGATCGATGAGGTATTATCTACCTCTACTGTTTCGCAATACCATTCTGACTGGTTAATTGATTCTGGAGCATCTCACCACATGTGTCTTCATAGAAATTGGTATTCCTCATACCAATCTATAGATGACGGGGTAGTTTATATGGGAAATAATGTTACATGTAAAACTGTTGGGGTAGGGAGTATCAGAATTAAAATGTATGATGGGACTGTTAGGACTCTAACAGATGTGAGACATGTACCTGAATTAAGGAAGAACTTGATATCAATGGGAGTTCTTGATGATGCTGGTTACAAGTTTACAGTTCAAGGTGGAGTTATGAAGATATCGAAAGGTATCTTGGTTGTTATGAAAGCAAACAGAGTTGGGAACCTGTATAGACTTGAAGGGAGGACGGAAGTTGATCACGCAACAGTAGCATCAGTTGGTGCAGCAGCAGACATCACTCGTCTATGGCATCAGCGGTTAGGTCATATCAGCGAAAGAGGTATGAAGGTACTTGCTGATCGAAAGTTGCTTCCTAGTTTAAAATCTGTAGATTTGAAGTTTTGTGAGCACTGTATTTATGGTAAACAGGCTAGACAAAAATTTAAATCTGGAAAACACACTAGTAAAGGTATCCTAGACTACATACATTCTGATCTTTGGGGTCCATCTCCAAAAATTTCTTATGGGGGATCGTCATATTTCGTCAGTTTTATAGATGATTACTCGAGGAAAGTTTGGATCTATTTATTGAAGAGAAAAGCTGATGTTTTTGATATATTTAAGCAGTTTAGAGCTTTGGTTGAAAAGAGCACTGGCAGGTTCATTAAATGCCTTAGAACAGATAATGGAACCGAATTTACTTCGAAGGAGTTTGATAATTATTGCAAGCATGATGGGATTGAGAGGCATAAGACCACTGTTTACACTCCGCAGCAGAACGGCGTTGCTGAACGCATGAACAGGACTCTTCTTGAAAGAGCCAGGAGTATGCTCAGTAATGCGAAGTTGCAGCAGGAATTGTGGGGAGAGGCATTGCTTACAGCTTGTTACCTGGTCAATCGATCACCATCAACAGCAATTGACTGCAAAATTCCAGAAGAGGTATGGACAGGTCAATCATGTGATTATTCTAATCTTAGAGTATTTGGTTGTGAAGCCTATGCACTTATTCCGAAAAATCAGCGTTCCAAACTAGATCCTAAGTCAAGAAAATTGATCTTTGTTGGATATGGTGATGGTGTTAAGGGATATAGGTTGTGGAATCCTACTGTCCACAAAATCATCATAAACAGAGATGTAAAATTTGATGAACTTTCTCTGACAAATTTGGATGTAAGTAATGATTTGAAACAGGCTAATGTACCACAGTTTCAGCAAATTCAGTTTGATACTCAGTCATCTGCGAGGGGGACTCATGAGGATGTCCAGGAAGAGGATATTCATGAGGACACTCCTCAGGAAGAGGATGAGCAGACAGAAATAGAAGAAATACCGCAGCAAACTCTACGGAGATCTACGCGGAACAGAACTTTTCCAAAGAGGTATGATGATTTCGTTTTCATTTCTAATGAAGGAGAACCTAACAGTTATAAGGAAGCATTAGAAGTGTCTGACAGTGACAAATGGAAACGTGCAATGAAAGAAGAAATGGATTCTTTGGCAAAGAACAAAACATGGGATATTGTGGAACTTCCAGAGAGTAGGAAAGTGGTTGGCTGCAAATGGGTGTACAAACTGAAGAAAGGAGCTGATGAAACTGTTCCGAAGTACAAAGCAAGACTGGTTGCAAAAGGATTTTCTCAGAAAGCAGGTATTGACTTTCATGAGATTTTTTCACCAGTTGTAAAACTTGTTTCCATCAGAATTTTGTTAGCACTAGTTGCTTTATATGATTTGGAGTTAGAGCAGCTAGATGTCAAAACAGCTTTCTTACATGGAGATTTAGATGAAGAAATTTTCATGGAACAACCAGAAGGGTTCGTTCAAAATCGCAACAAGAGGTTTGTTTGCAAGCTCAAAAAATCATTGTATGGCCTGAGGCAGTCTCCCAGGCAATGGTACAAGAAGTTTGATTCTTTCATGGTGAGTCAGAATTTTACCAGGAGTGAGTATGATCATTGTGTGTACTTTAAAAAGTTGGAAAATGACATGTTCATTATTTTGGTATTGTATGTTGATGATATGCTTGTCGCAAGCAAGAGCATGTTTGAAATCAGCAGGTTAAAGGCTCAGTTGGCTAGGACGTTTGATATGAAGGATCTAGGAGCAGCAAATCAGATCTTGGGCATGCAGATACACAGAGACAGGAAAAATGGCAAGCTGTGGTTATCACAAAAGAAGTATGTGGAGAAAATACTTCAGAAATTCGGTATGGATAAGGTGAAACCTTCTAGTATCCCTTTAGCTTCTCATTTCAAGCTTTCTTCAGGTTTGAGTCCTAAAAATGATGAAGAAAAGCAGTATATGTCTCGTGTACCATATGCTAATGCAGTAGGAAGTTTGATGTATGCGATGATAAGTACAAGACCAGATATTTCACATGCAGTTGGTGTTGTCAGTAGATACATGGCAAATCCAGGAAAAGAGCATTGGGCAGCAGTGAAATGGGTGCTTCGGTATCTTAGAGGCACAAGTGACTATTGTATCACTTTTGATGGTTGCAGTGATAAAGTCTGTGGTTATGTTGATTCTGATTTTGCAGGTGATTTGGACAAGAGGAGGTCCACTTCAGGTTATGTTTTTACTCTTGCAGGTGGAGCTATTAGTTGGATGTCAAAGCTTCAGAATATTGTTGCTTTATCTACTACAGAGGCAGAATATATAGCTGCTTCACATGCTTGCAAAGAGGCAGTCTGGTTAAAAGGTTTGCTGGGTGAGTTAGGAAAGGTTCAGAACTCTATTAAGATTTTTTGTGATAGTCAAAGTGCTATTCACTTGGCTAAAAATCCAGCTTATCACAGTAAGACAAAACATATTCCTGTAAAATATCATTTTGTAAGACATGTTATTGATGAAGGTGGAGTGGTTCTTGAAAAGGTCCACACTCAAAAGAATAGTGCAGACATGTTCACGAAGCCAGTTACTTCAGAGAAGCTACGGTGGTGCTTAGCTTCTCTAGGCTTGCAGGAAAAGTGATCAATAGAGCAATGAGCAATGGTATCAGGTAAATTGTTGTCAAGGTGGAGATTGTTAGAAACGGGTGACAACCGGCTATGACGGTAACTATGTAACTGACTAACTAAATATGCAGTTATTAGTAACCGTGTAAGAAATGTATATGTTTCTTGTATTCTCGTAAGAGAAGATATTGGAGAGTTGTGAGTTGTTGTAAATCTTCAGATTCTGAATAATAAGATACCGATACCATTGCTCCGTGGATGTTTCCCTAAGAAGAGAGGGTTTTACCACGTAAATCTCTGCGTATATCTCATGTGTGTGTGTTTATTGTCTTTCTTGTTTTATTTGCTTCCGCTGCATATTGTATATTGTGGCTGTTAGATCCAACAGTTTGGGTGTTCCTCTCTTCTTGCTGGAATAAGATCCACCAAATGTTATAGACCAAAAAAAGCCGAAACTTGGCCATTGTGTGGATCTGTTATTGGTGTAACTTCTTCATATCCAGCGTACCCCTTTCTTCTTCAAGTTGCAATTAATTTATTACGGCCATGGCCATGCCCATGTCAATGCATATTGACTTTCTGGTTATTTATATTTTAATGGAAGGGAAATTGTGGCCCTGCCATACCAGGAAAAGGATAATGATGAGAAGTTTCTTTGTATCTTGTCCACCAGATGTATCTAATCATGTTATTCACGCATGTTCCATTCATTTCTTAATTTCTATGGACACTATCTCGATAACTGTACCTCGGTATTGATTTTTTCAGGCTCGCCACAGATAAAAAATATCAGTCCACCTTCTCGTACTCGTACTCAAAACCAGCTGGGGCATATCGATAACAGATTGTTATGCCCATATATGATCTTTTTGGGTCGGCAATGTTCATAGATTTGCAACAATTAATCTTTTATCTCTGAAATATTTTGTTCAGAGAATTTATTTTCGTAAAACGCACACCGTCGTCTTCTTACTTTTACCGAGAAGCTTATTGATAGTAGTGATCTTGAGCTGTGCTTATACTGATATCTATCTTGTCTTAGAAATTTGATCTATTCTGCTAACTCTATCTCTTTTCATGAGCTGAGAGAAATTCAGTCTATGAATATAGACTGGGATTGTGGTCGAAGTGTTTCGCAGTTTCGATCAAGAAGATGGAGTTCAAAGTCAGCAGTGTTTCGCAGTTTTAAAGGCACCACAAAGAAGTTCCGGCAGCCAGTTCCTGCGAGATCGTTATGATACTAACTCAGGCACTCGTTCCACTATGCCAATGAATTTGCACTCCATTCCGAAGCTCATCAGCCTTGCAGCTGGAAGATTTAACAATGGGAGAGCTTATAGGTGCGTGTCGATAGTCAAAAGTGATGATGGTTGTATATACTCTATTGCCTTTGCGGAAGAATCTAATTTGCTGTACAGCGGATCCATCGGTAACGGCATGCGTGTATGTCAACAATATAATCAATCCGGAGAACTCGTAGAATACTACAGATTTGGCCGCCAAGGCGGAGCAGTTAAATCAATTCTGGTTGCCCAAGATAAAATAATCAGTGCCCACCAGGATCACAGGAGAGTATGGAAACGTTCAAAGTCTCCGGATGCTGCCGTTCATGAGCTAGTTTGCACAATACCCACCGTGAAGGACTATTTGCTGAATTTCATGGCGCCTAAAAATTATGTTCAGGTACGCAGGCATAAGCACTCTCTTTGGATCCAACATATAGATACCGTATCTGCTCTGGCCATAGGAAACGGTAATTTATATTCGGCTTCATGGGACAGAACGGTGAAGGTGTGGAGGCTCTCTGATTTCCGTTGCTTGGAATCGTTTCGAGAGCATGATGACGATATAAATGCACTTGCCGTTTCATCGGGTGGTTTTCTGTACACTGCATCCGCCGATTCCACGATCAAAATATGGACAAAATACTTGGACAGTAAAAAGCATTCTTTGGTTACTGTCATGGATAGGCATAAATTTGCAGTGAATGCTCTTGCTCTAAATCCGGATGGTTTGATCCTCTATTCTGGTGGAGGTGACTCTTCCGTTTTCGTGTGGGAGGTCGATAAAATGGTAGATACAGTGCACGTCACTGTGCCTGGCGAGCTCAGAGGGCACAGACATGCCGTGCTGTGCTTGGTAACGGTCGGCGACATGGTTTGTTATGGATGCGGCGACAAGAGTATTAGAGTGTGGAGGAGAGAAGAGGGTACTTTGCACAGCTTGGTAGCAGTTATAGAAGGCCATACAGCTCCAGTAAAGTGTATTGCTGCAAGAATTGATGATCTCATGAACTCTGTTAAGATCTATACGGGTAGCCTCGGTCGGGAAGTTCGAGGATGGCGTTTAATACTTCATGCTCTGAACCGAAATAATTGATATGTTGAAGATATCATTAGATTAGGTTTGTAAAACATCATTCTGCTACTGTATCTCAACGTTTGCTTCGAAATTGCAGGCTTGTTTTTAAGTATCTAGTCTGTGTGGGCTCTGCAAGTTTGGAGAAATTTTTGGGTAGACATTAATTACAGTTTTTATCTTTAATGTAACTCAGTAGCTTCTCCTCAAGGATGTTAAGTTTGTGTATAAACAGAAGAAGAACATAGGAAAAACATAAAGAGTAACATGGGAAGAGGGGATTAATATTTACATTTACGATGTGAAAAAGAAATCAAAATTTCTCAAATATTTTACGGTGGTCAAAGTTATTTATATTTTAATGTAAAGCTTGTTTAAGAGTAGGTTTGTGTCAGTTATTTATATTTATTTATATTTTAATGTAAGGCTGGTTTAAGAGTGGGTTTGTGCCAAGTTAATTTCGGTAAAGTTTGTGAAATAAATGTAAGTAAATTTACATAAAGTAAGTAAGTCCGAAGTCCAAAAAAATATATATCTCTGTTGCACGGGAACCGCTCCCAAACGTTTCAAAATCACCCAGAACGATTCCAGGAGCTTTGGAACATTTTGGGAACTTTTAGATTGAAAATTCGAAAACTTGGAAACCTACTTTTTGATGTTTTCCCAATTAGGAGCTTGCAGCCGCTCCCACATGTTCCTCGGAACTCCCACACGCTCCTTGTTGACCAAGCACGTGGCCCCATGTTTAATCTCTCTCGCCAAATTGTAATCTCTCACGCCAAACTCTAATTACGATTTGTGGGAGCTAAACCGTGAACAAAACTATAAATTGAGACCCCTGCCTGCTCAACTCGCACTGGTGTTTGAGAGTGTTCAGCGTGAGAGTGACTTTGCTTTTTTACTGCATGTGTTAACTGTTGCAGTGTTGAGTTTTCCCTTTTGGTGTGAGAGCGGCCAAACTATGTCCTCCTTCCCCTCGCCGGCAGTTGTGTAGAGGCTGCGAGATGACATCCGGAGGCCGAGTTAGTTCACAAATCCGAGCTCATATAGATGCACAGAAGCTGAGCTTGTTCTGCCGAGATGTGCAGAGGTTGAGCGGCTTCAATCATGGCCTTGGTAGAGTCTGGGTAATGGAAACGGCATTGGCGGCTCTTTGGTTGTTGACGGAGGCAAAGCGGCTCATTCGTTGTTGACAGAGGCAAGGCGGAGGAGGTTCGTTCATTGTTGACAGAGACAGAAGTGGCTTCCTGTGCTCGGCTGGTTGCAATGTAACGTTAAATTGTTAAAGAATTTTAATTTAGTATTAAAACTTTGATGTAGTATAAATTTATTAATTTTAATTATAATAGTATTTTAATTTACTAATTAGTTTTAAATGATTTGTTAAATGTTTATTTTTTAAATAACTAATTGTTTTAAAATTTTAATTGTTAAATGTTTTAATTTATTATTATTAAATAATATTTAGATTTATAATTTTATGATTTTAAATGTTAATTGTTTATAAAATTTTATATTTTTAATTTTTAATATTTATTTTTTAATTTCAATTTATTAAATTTTTAAAATTTAAAATTTATTTATTAGTTATAGTTTTAATTTTTTATCAATTACATATTGTTTTTAAATTTGTTTACATAAATACTAACATTGGTAAATTAAAATTATTAATTTAATTTTTCAAATTTATTTTACAATTAAAATTACATTTTTAATTTTACAAATTTTATTTTACAATTTTTTAATTTTTTGCTCTATAATTATTGTATCAATTGCATATATTTTTACATCAATGTTTATTGCTAACATTAAGAAATTAAAATTAGTAATTTGATTTAATTTAATACAATTACTCATTGCTCATAGAATAGAAGTTTACTTTTGTTTTCAATTATATTATTTTTTATATTTTTTTAATATATATAATTGTCTTTCCCAACCAGTCGTTTCCTGCAAATTTAAGGGAAACTTCTAGCCATATAGAACACTCATACCCAAGTTCCCGACCTTCCCACGTTCTGTAAACTTGTGCAACATAGGTATATATATACTTATTGGACAGTGTAGTTTTTACTGGGCAGTGTTCTTTTCCACTGAATTTTATGCCAATGCATTGCAATTGTTTACAATTCTTGCGTCTTAGAAATGCAGATGCAGTCAAGGGCTTATGTTTCTTTTTTAAATGTTTGTTTTTTTTAATAAGTTTTGAGGTGGAGTGTGAATCGTTATGTTCGTATTCATTTTAATCTTTTAAAAAGGTAAAGTTGGGATTTATTTCACTCACATCTGTCTATTTTATTGGAAGCTATTCTCATCGATTATAATAGTGAATAATTAATAATAATCTTGAAATAAAACAGATAATTAATATTTAAGTTGGAATAAATCAATTTTTTAAATCTAGTTTGACTATCGAGATTGCCTCAACTTCTATGTGTTAGGCACCCTCAACTTGTCTAATAATAAAAAGCAATCCACTAAAACAATTCCACCCATTTATAAGCATAAAAAATTACAAGCATATAAAAATAATGTGGACATCGTTAATGGTTACACTAATCTTTATATATATATATATATAATTGTATTCAATAAAAATATATATATATATATATTTTTAAAATCGCGATGACCATGTGCATAGATATCTGCCAAGATAAAATAATAAAACATTTCCTTAATTTCTTTTATCCACATACATGTTCCCAATGGGGTTCCTTAGAGCTTCTATAACAAATCAAAAGTGCTGCCCAGTGCCGATAATACCATCTTGAAAAATTAAAAGGCTAAAGTTAATCTCCTAAACGTGGCCAAACATGTTTGCATGTTTTCTTCATAAATATCTATATAAAATAACAACTTGAGGTTTTCCATCAATTTAGCAACAGGATAGTGAGATCGTGGAGATCATCTGTCCAGTGCCCTTCCAGATCTTCATTGATAATCGAAGTCCCCTTTAAGATTTTCATCCCATCCATTCAAAGCCCATATGCAATATAGAGTTTCGTTCGCTGACGAAATGGAAGAAATAAATATAATAAAATACTGAAGATAACATATACTTATCAATTTTTTTATTTAGTCAATGTTTAATATACGTGCAGGCTTAAATGAAATGCAAGAAGTCGCGGCTTGACAATCACTCAATTTCAAACTTACGAATTCAATGCATATTTACAAAGTCAAGCTTTAATATATTTGAAGGTTTAGGTCGAGTAGTTCAAAGAAGGGCTCCACAACCACCCATTTTCAAACCGACATCGTATCGAACATTTAGTATATAAAGCTTGATAAAAAGCAATCGGAGAAGATGTTGACATTTAAGAAACCGCGTTTTAAGTATACTTTCTAAACATGTAAAAGAGAAAGGTTTGTTTGGTATATCATGATGGCAAATTAACTATAATATATAATATGATAACACTGACGCTAAATCATGTGTTTTCTATTTTGTAAGAGTTAATGTGTAATTATTTTTTAAGAGTTAATGTGTAATTTTTTTATTTAAGATTAACTTTAGTGTAATAACTGAATAGTTGGATTCATTTCATGGATCAACAAAATTAATCTGAGCATAATAACTATATAGCCCGGATTCATTTCATGGTCATCCTATCTTGTTATACTTAAATGTATTTTGCTTAAGATTTAAATAAGTTTCATGGTTAAAGAAAATGATAACAATAATTGCATAGGTTCAAGTGTGAATTTTTTGTTTTATGTTTATATTAATTAGTTTAATGTTTATGTTATACCACAAATGGATAACTATAACAATATGGTAATTAGAATAATGTTTAGCCTTTGTTTAACAGCGAGCAATCTCCACAAAACTAAGTGGCTAGCTATGATAGTTATCAACTTTCATCGGCCACTTTACTTGTCGTTATGCTAGTTATCAAATTGGTTTCCTGAATTAAGAGTTAGCGAAGATCTTCTCATCACCAGATCCCCTTCCTTCGAGAGATTTGTGGCTTCTCAAGACTTTTCAGTAAAAGCCAACCTAATTGACTTCATTAGCTTGACCAACATCAATACTACATACAGATATATTTAGTGAGGAGGAACAAGGAGCAAAGCATCATGAAAGCTTGTAAGTTGAATAAAAACCTACTTACTAGGTTTTATATTATATCATAGGTTTAAAGAAGGAATTACTAGTGATGGAATTATATATTATTATGGATTTTAAGATAATTTTTTAAATTAAAATAATATTACTAAATTTATTTTCATAGATTGAGGTGGATAATTTTTAGAATTTGAGGTGGATTTGCATTTATGCTTTTCCTAAATTGCATGAGGATGAGATGAGTGTATTGTTCAGATTGATTTTATGGCAATTGTTCCAAATTCGAAAAACAATTATATACTATGTGATAAAGAGCTTATTAACTTTGAAATCACAATAGAAACTACAATTAGAAGAGTCTATTCTTGGAGTAGGTTGCAACAAGCAATTGCTCCATTTTCTTTTACTAATACTAGCTTCATCTAGATAGAAAATAATAGCATACCCCAGAAGAACTTCAATATGTTGTAAAATGAGAAAATTTTGTGTGTACGTAGACAATATAATTTTATGTGTTTGATACAAACTCTAGCTAATTTATGATAGGGATAGTAGTCGATGAAATTGAAAGGAAAACTTTATTGCAAGTACTAATAAGCAATAAATAGAAACCCATGTAATCGATGGTAAGTAAAATTATTTGTACATTAATTTGCCATACAAAAATGTATACATATGTAAGTAAAAGAATAAAGGGCTAGGTAGTGATCAAGTTTGACTCTAAATATATTGGAAATCAGCATCAATAGTTTCATTTGGTAGAGCGAGTGCAAGGATTAAGGATTGAAATTTTAAGTGTGAAAGGGATAGAGAATAAAGGTATGCATCTTGTTTTTTTCATAGTGAGACATATGAAGTGTCTTTCATCTTTGCATAGTGTTCGAAGGAGAACGATTGTGTAATTTAGATTTCTTCTAACATTGTAGTACGTGGAATTGTTGTGAGGGTTAATCATTGATCTTCATTGTTACCATTGTCAATGGTTGACCTTGAGAGTCACAATATACACATTTAATTGAATATTAATGAAGTTGGATCAAATAAAAAATATTGTATCCATTGGCATAAGAACATTCAATATCCTTAAGGTTGGACGATGGTGTTTGATTTTTTTATTCTGGCGCGTTCCATGAAGAAATACATATATTTTTTTAAGTATGTCTATAACTATTTGAACAACAATAGTTTCTATATTTGAGAAGAATTTAAGAAGGGCTGACCTAGTAGCACAAGAAAGGTGAAACAAAAAATTTCAAATATATTTTATTATATAAATAAATATGTTTAATTTAATTTAATGATATTATTATCATCATGTTGAACTTATGATAAAAATTTGGCCAAGTATGTTCTGTTGTAAGGTTTATTTTTAATAATTATCTATATTGAATTATTTTACATTTTTACATCATTAATATCCCTTAAGAAAGATTAAGAATATATTTTTAATAACATTTATCCTTAAATGTTATTGTTTTATTTATTATAACCTTCGATTATAATAAACATTTGGATTATAATAAATATTTGGGCAAATAGGATGTTTAATAATGATTTTTAATAATGATTATCAATTATTATTATTATTATTTTACATATTTTTCCTTTATGAAAGATTAATAATATCATTTATGAATAAATAATCTAAAAATTATTAATAATATTTTTGGTAATAATCATCCATTAGGGTTTTATGATTTTGGAGGTTTCTATAATTCAAATTTTTCTAAGAAGATGAAAGGTTAGAATGGGAAAGGACTGGGCATCCCTAAACTATTTATACGCGTGGTGAGCAACTCTTCTACGCATTTTCTATCCTGAAGATGAATACATCTTAGGATTCGAAACGTCGACGACAACTAAAATGCCGACCGTGGATTATCTGGAAACCCACTCGAACTCTGCAAACCACGGAAACCTTAAATCCTTAAATGTATAACATGTTAGGAATAATACTATTGTGAAAATTTGCAATTATGATATGCATATATAAAGAGAGAGAAAGAGAACTATAAATACATATATAAAGAGAAAGAAATAGAACTATAAACTCTTACTTTGTATAACATTGCACATTTATTTAATGGATATTAAAGTTTGGACTTGAACTAAAAGTTGAATGATTGGATATTAAAGTATGCATTTTAATGCAAACACCTCACATTTTTGGATGAATAGAAATTTGAATTACAAAGTGAAGAAGTTGCTAAAGCATTTAAAAAAACTACAAGCACAAGTAATAAGGTGGATAAGACATGGAAAATGGTTTTTTGAAAACATTAAATATTCAATTTGTCAAATTATATACATAAAATATATATATTTGATTACAAGTAGAAATGTAAATTTATATACAATCTAGATGACTAATAGGAGATGGTTAAGTCCAAAATGCGGAAAAAACTATAGGCCTAAAGTATGTTGGAAACATTCATATGCCTCAACATTGTCTTTACTTAAATCCTCTATTTGTTTTCATGGTTTTAATGCCGTGATTTTTTTTGCGCTACTTTTACTCTCTTTGGTAGTCTTGTCAACATGAGTTTTAAGACCATTTTGAGCTAATTGATGTTTTGGTTAATGTTTCAGTGCATCCTCTATGGTGACATATATTATGGAAGTCTTTTGGAAAAGGGAGCTTTTGTTTGGAAACCAAAAATGAATATTTGTGGGGTATCTCAAACGATAAATTTCCTTGCAAGTTCTTTCAACTCTGGCCTAGAAACATCACCCCTTCCAGGATGGATAACATGGATTTGGAATTATCTTATATGTAGATGGAGGTTATCCACAAGATGTCGAGTGCAAACTGTATGTCTTGTTCCTGGTTCCACCATTGCTAATTTATTTGCGAAATTCTTATTTCAAATATATGTATCTATAATAACCTCGCAACAAAGGAAACAACATGGTAATAGTATTTTTGCAATGCATAATTTTGTTAGAAAGATAAAAAGCAATGGTAAATAAAAAAATGAAATAAAATGAGTGAGGATAAAAAAAAATGTATAACAATAAATATTTTGGTGTGAAGAAATTAAATGAAGAAATAAATATTTAGGTGTGAAGATATTAAATGAAGAAATAAATATTTAGGTGTGAAGCTATTAAATGGAGAAAATATTGACAAAAAAATTTGAAAATTGAAGACCAAACTAAAATTGTGTATGATTTCTAATGACATTGAGCGATCTAAGTGGATTTGTGAGGTAGAAACTAAGATGTACAATGTGCTATATGATTGATAGTGGGTCCCTAGTTAGATAGGGTTATAATAAAATCAATAGATGGGGTAATTTTACTTAAAAATGACAAGGAACATTACATAGTTATAGATTGAACGTAAAAAAAATCAATATACAAAATTGTAAACATATATTTCTTCAAACAATAATAGAAAAAAAGAAAAATCTAATTTTTTCTATGGATATTTGACAATGTGAAGAATAAAAAATGTTATAATATAGGAAATAAGTGTATAATTGTTTCCTTCATGGCTACATTTAGTATAATGAATGAGCTCAACAAATGTGATCAACACTTAGTGCATAAATCTAAATTTTCAATGCCCACCCTGACTTGCTAAGAGTTATTCAATTGTTCTAGTTATGTCTAGAGAGAGTGGATAAAATCAAATGATTGTTGAAAATGTTTAAAACTCTATTGCTCAAAGAGCATGATACTCATACCGAGTCTCTATCAATCTATTAATCCTAGGCAGTGAATGATCCCATTGATACACTTTGGTACTGAACAATAACTATTGTTATTTTACAAGACGAAAAATATTTTAGTTCTTTTGATATATATGTATATATAAAAGTTGATTAGACTTTTATGCACATATGCAAGAACTTAGAGGATTGAATGTAATGGTCATTTAACCTTTGCACATATTTCCACATATATTTTTGGAGGATTGAATGTATCTTATGAGATGGAGGTAGTGCCATATCACTATAACTATAAGAAATGTAGTGACACCTTGAAGAAGTTACATAGTATGCTCTAAATGGCGTTATTCTTTGACAAATCTTGGCACATTTGGTTGTTCTTTGAAAAATATTGGCATATTTATGAGTGAAAGGAGGATGCTATCTAATAACAAAAATTACTTTCACCATATAAGAAAAGGACACCATTAGTACTTTTTTTCTAGTATTGGAGTAAATGCTCATTGATACATTTCTTTTCTCTATGTGTTTCCTCAACTTGAGAGAAAAATTATACACATCATCCTAGGTATTCATATTAAAAAATATATGTCTCCTTATCTTGCAATATCATTGATGCAAACAACATATGTGCACAATTATTTCCTTGCATAGAATTCCGCATATGTATGAGTGACTTATTTGTGAAATCTAGATCAATTCCCAGTGGATTGTGTTTTTCATCGAACAAACGAAATTAAGGAAGGAACCATTATTGCAATTTGTTTGCATTACAAATGAATTCAATTGAATTTTTAAGAATTTTTTCAGTAATTCAAAATGGGCTTAAACTCTTCCAACCCATTACTGTATGTGTTTATTTTGCAGGGATTTGAAGGAACACTTGTGAAGGTTGAAATATCAAATGGAATTACGGTACAAAGATGTGGTTATGAAAATGATGAGACAATGTGTTGCGGAGGTTTTTTTGTTTCACGCAAATATATTTAATGAATTTGTTTGAAATGAAAAATGATATTAAGCATCATGGAATTTTTTAACTTGTATCTTCTTGATTGAGTTTAGATATGAACCTTCATGAAATGAGCATTGTCAACATCACAAAACCTAAAATTGGGATTACAACAATGAGAATTATGACTTTGATTGAATTCAAATTATAGCATCATCAAGTCCTCACTCCTTTGTTCTCCATAATGATCATTCCCCTTTTCTCGGTTCTATTCATATTTATCTATCACACTATTTCACTTTTTTCATCTTGTTTCTAGAAACATGAACATCAATGTGACAATAATTTGTGTGCCAAATATTTTGAGAATGCCCTATAGCTCTCTTTCTTGTTGCCTCATGCCAAGCCCAAGATCAAGGAGGCATATCCTTTGTAACATTAACTCTTGGAGCAACAATTGTTACCCTATTTGGGGTTCTTACGAAATCTAGGGAGAAGGTAAGATACATTTTTTTTATAATCAAACTTATGCATTAAGGATTATGTTCTAACATGTCATCATTCCCTTGTGCACATTTTGCATGGTTGAAAGATAAAGTGATCAAATCAATATCCTGAAGGTGGTCTTATGAGTAATTTCTTTTAGTTTCATGTCTGTATGGATCTTGGAAAACTGTAAATCATAAACATTTTCATAAACATAAACAAATCAATATCCTTAGCTTAAATAATAAGTAATGGATGTAGTTATGTTACATTTTCATGCTCCTAGAGGCCTATAAAGCAAGTAGGGTCTCTCCATTTCTCTTATAGTTTTTTTTATAGAATTGTCACCCTTCAACAAAGGCGTAAAGATCTACCACAAGTTATTTTTTTCTAAAGAGACTCTAATAAACATGGCTCCCATGGTTAAAAAGGATCACGATATGCTCAAGACATTAATATAAGATGCAATTATCATGCATCATATGGATACACAAACCACATCCTCCCTTATATCGGGTATCCAAAAAATTGTTTAAATATATTATTGTGTCTAAGTTTTATATTGTCATTTTATGATGAAAACTTGGTTCAATGTTTATGTTTTTTATTTATTTATAATGTTCATATAGCCTATAATACAATTACATTTGAAATGACAAAGTATAGTTATGATTATTTGCTATTGAAATTACAATTTACTTGTCTTGCTAATAATTTAAAATTGAACATGCTAAGCAATTGTAAGGCACTATTTTCTTTAAAATGTCTTCTAAACTTATATTTAGTTTGCTATTATCAATTGAATTACAATTATTTTTTCAACTTTTTATCATAAAAAATTAGATTAATATATATTTTTAATTCAAAATTGAATTAAAATTAAGAACTCTTTACTTTTGGTGACCCATTAATGACTACAATTAATCTCCTCTCAACACCAACTTTAAAGCTTGGGATCAAAACCTTGTTCCATCAATATTAGCGAAGTACTATATAATCCAATAGGACTGTATTAGAATGGTTAAGCAACACAAATTCGTAGCAACACTTGGAGTAAAGGTTCATGGTGGTTGGGCTTCCAAAGAAGCTATGCAACACTTGGAGTAAGGGTTCATGGAGGTAGGGCTTCCAAAGAAGCTGCACAAATTGAGATAAAGTTTCATCTCTCGTGGAAAACTAAGGGACTTTCAAGTCCGAATACGAGGCCACCAACGAACATATTGAGAAAACAAAACCACTAAACGCTAAAAGATTTTGTTGAAACGGAGCTGGCGGCTAGCTCGAATGCATTGATAAATTCAAATTTTTGCATATCCCTTGTCAAAAGCAAATCTCTCTGAAAATAGACGCATTTGACAAAGGAGATTCTCTTGTTTCAATGCTCTCCCTCGTGGTTAGAGAGCCTCATGTCAATAAGGGAGGCTTTATTTTCTTGATTGCTCCCTTGGACATTGAATGCTAACCTGTTCCTAACACTACAGGGATGAGGAACAACACATGAAGAGGGATTTTGATGCATTTATTAACCAACTATGAATATTTTTATTTTAAAAGATAGACACCATAACTTATGTTCTCAATTATATATAACTTGAATAACTGTGGCAAATCATGAAGTAGGAACCAACCACTTTGCTGCTTCCCCTTTGTAATGTTTATTTTTTTATTTCATCCAACTTGATTAATATTCAATTAAATGTGTATATTGTGACTCTTTTTTTACGAGGAATTGATTTCTCTGTCATTTCTTTGTTTTTCCTCTGGGAATTAACATGGTGGTCTATTATTTTGTTAGCGAGTTCATCAAATATTTTGCTGGCCTTCTTCGTGCATCGTTTCATACCTTGAATGTCAAGTCCATCCATGAAGTCTCCAAGATTGAAAGTTCCTATGATAGATGAAATTTCTGATAGCAGATCCTTGATTCCTTTGCCATTGGCACTCAATTCATAATCCGAAACTATCTTACCCAATTCATAATCCGAAACTCTCTTATCAGCCAGTATTCGCCAAACGATATTGGAGGTGAGGGTAAAAATGGCATTGCTCACATTCACGACAATTCTGCCTCTCTCGCTCTCCTCCCGGATGGAATGAATCATCATACACGTCTCTTCCTCTCGCACATGTCTGAAGGACTCGATTCTTTTGGCAATCAATGATTTTGTCACGCATAATTTTCTCATTTGCCTCCAGTATTGGCCATACAGGGCAGTAAGTACATCCTTGAAATTGTAGAACAAGTATTTCCTAGTGGTTATTGGAGGTTGGTTGGAAAATACCAAATCATGAGATTTGAGGAATAGTTTGGCCGTTTCAAACGAGGAAATAACCAGGGTGGCGACAAAACCGAAGAGAAGAAATATAATACGGCCATATTTGTGAGCAAGTTCTGTAAGACTTCAGTGATCAGATAGCCTCGGTGGAGATTTCAGATGATCGGCCATGGAAACGGTCCTGGAGGCAAACTCATGCCGCCGTTCGTTCTCTTTTTCAGCAATTTCAATATCCAGTTGAAGAATAAACATAAAACTACGAGCATTCTGAATGCAATGGTTAGATCTATGGTTAACATTGTATGCGAGTACAGAGATTGAAACAGAACCCGTCCCTTCGATCTAACTAACCCGGTCGGCTAGTGGTATTCGCTTTTCCTTTTGATGTCTTGGTGCTTCTTGCTGCTCTTTGCCTATATTTGTGTTGCCTTGTCCCATATTCAGTAGTAGAATCACAGGGAGCGGAAGCTAGCGCATAAACACAGTGGGGGCAGGGGGCGGGATTGAACCAGTCGATGAA
Organism: Larix kaempferi; assembly: GCA_027924585.1. Lineage (NCBI taxonomy): Eukaryota > Viridiplantae > Streptophyta > Pinopsida > Pinales > Pinaceae > Larix > Larix kaempferi. Next base: position 342,598 of record BSBM01000061.1, on the reverse strand, counting down.
GCAGTTAAATATGCTATTTATTCTATTTTTATGGGAAGATCTAGCTAGAAATAAACTGATGCATCTTCCAGGACAATGATAATGATCCAAGGAAAGTTGGTTTGACATGTAGGATTTTGTGTCAGCGATAAATAGGCTAACACGGGGCGGTGCCGGATAGGCTCGTGACAGACGACGAAACCTTGAGAGGCACCGTCCCCTTAAATAATGCCTTCGGCGTAATAAATGAAGCCCTGCATTTCAATATTTGACTGGTCTCGAAAATAATTTGAATTAATTACTGGCAATATAATATTCTTTGTTAATATAAGCAAGCATTACTTTTGGCCATTTTCCCTGATCTACCGTTGAAGCATGAGTGATACACATGATGGATTTCATATTTGGAGCAATGAAATGTTCCTTTCAATAATCTGATTGGAGAGCTCTCTCTGCAAATGAACTAAAATGAAGTAGCCAGATGCGGGAAATCAAAATTTGTGTCAATTTGATGGCACTATTTGGATTCAAACACAACTAAAGGAATTAGAATCAAACTTCAACTACATAATGAATAAACCTTTGTAGTTTTCATTCATTAAACATAATATCAAAAGGAAAAAAACACATTGCACTTACCAATAATGGCTAATGTTTGTGTTAACATGAGATACCTAGAAAAGACTGGATCAGAGGTAAAACCATAACATGGCAGAGCATTTTCCCTAGCTAGAGTCTTTTCTTATAAGTGTTCAAATTATGACCTTGCCTATGCTAGGCAACAACCAGTACTATGTGAGAAAGAGTAAATTGTATAGATGGGTGCCTATTTTTTTGGAGGATCATATTAATTATGAGACTAGAATAGATATTGCAAAAACAAGAGTTTATTCTTGCAGCATGTTGCAACAAGGACTTGCTCCATTTTTTGCTAATAATATCTTCACTAAGATAGAAAATATCAATGAAGTCTCGCATTTCAATAGTTGACTGGTCAGGAAAAGATATTAAATTCAATACTGGTAATTTAATATTCTTTGCTAGAATATGAAATACACATGAAAATGAAGAAATACAGGCAATTGGTTGCAATAGTATAGTTTCTATTCTAGATTTGAAATTTTTCATTGTTTAGGTGGTTTATGGAATTCAATTTGCAACTGATTTTCTAGTTTATTCAGATAATTTTGCAACTAAATCGGTGGATATGAATGCCTAAGTTTGGAAGGAAATTATAAATCAACAAACATTGGCCAGTGCAGATTCTTTTCTTTGTTTCTACTTTGTACTAACCATGCTTTTGCCCTCATGCATTTCTTCAAATTTTATTGAGACAGAAAACTTAACATATGGATAACATAAGTCTTCTGCTTATTAGTGGATCCTAGTGTCAAGTAATATTTTGATACACTATAGAAAGACTGCCAACAAATATTGGTCAGACTTCCTAAGTAACTTAATCATGAACTCATTGCAAGAAACAATAGTTTGAAACAACTTACATGAGTCAAACTTATAAAAAAGTCAAACAAGGGACATTCCTATTTGGGAAAGCCCAAAACATGAAAAAATTAGAAGATGAAAAAGCATTTGAAATTCTGAAGAACAAGTAATCTATTTTAAAGAGACTTTATATGATTGATTCAATGATGCTATTTGATGCAAGGGCATGACGATGATTTGGCGAGCAACTCAAGCAAGTGGCTTCGTCGAAGTCAAAAATCTTAATTTTTACTAAGGGGAGTGGGATCCCTTAATTCATTTTTTAGTTATTTAGGCTAGTGCTAATAAATTAGGAGTTTTTTAGTTTGTTTTGCATTGTAAATTTCCAAATGACGATGAATTATTTGCTGGAAGTCTGTTGGACTTCAATTAGGGATAAAATTTTTAAATATAGATCTTGTTTCCTTTATTTAAGGAACAGATGAGCGAAATCTCTATTGCATATATTTGAAAATATTTTACTTGTAATAGTGAGATTCAGTGTGGATGGCAATAATATAGATTTTTGTTTGCTGAAGATTTTGACTACATCTCTAGACTTCATTTAGTTTTTGCTCTGTGTAAATGGATAGTGCGTTTTTTGTGAATAAAATGTGTCGCTAGGTGAAAGAGGAGTTTTGGCAACCTGGAAATGCATTTTGGTATGATTGGAAACTACTATAAGTTTAATTTGGCATCCAAGATGACAAAACGCTGTGTTTGTTTGGGTTCAGTTACTTAGAATTTAAGAGAAAGATTGGAAACTTGTCCAGCCTTGCACGCATTATATTTCCTACGATTCAAGCGAGGGAGAGGAGGAACTCATTTTGGAAGCTTACAGGAGGAAAAAAGATTGAAAACAGAGCACCTTTGTGTTTCTTTTTCCCTCACTACAAGCTTATTGTATTCCTGTAACTCTGATAAAGTCTTCTTTTATTTTTAAATTGGTTGTTTAGCTACATCTGGTTGACATCGTGGCACTACACCAGTCATTGACAAAAAAGTCAGTTGCTGGTTGTTAAGTTGAAGACTGGGTTTTAAACGTTTTGAATATGGTATTTTGGGTGCTTACTCCCAAAGCTTGCACCAATTTTGGTATCAGAGCACAGCCAAATAAATTGTTTGGAGTTGAGATTAGTGGTTGAGGGAGGTTGAGGGTAAGAAAAATAAATTTTGAAGTTTGTCTGGTTGTTATAAGTTTGACATCACAGAAAGGCTAAGATCATTTTATTGAGACAGATGAATCTTTTTTGCTGAAGAAAACCTTATTGAAACCAACAAAAGGGATGAATGAACTAGTGCAGAGGAGAGAATTGTTCATAACAAATTGCAAGGAAAGAGGTAAGTGTTTTAAAGTTGTGATTGATAGTGGGAGTATAGATAATCTAATTTCTGTAGAAATGGTAGAAAAGTTGGCTTTGGAAAATATGGTGCATCCATCACCATACAAAGTCTCTTGGCTGCATAAAGATCATCAAATATTGGTAAGTGAACAATGTAGAGTGAAGTTTCAGATTGGTGGCTATGCAGATGAAGTCTTGTGTGATGTGATACCCATGGATGTCTGTCATCTAATATTGGGAAGGACTCATACTCTATTACCAACACTTAAGAATTTGACTGCTAGTGGATTACTCATAGTCAATATAGGGTTGACTCGATCTATGACTATCCAACACAAGTTCATAGAATACAATTACTTGGTTAACTCAGAATCGCTCGATCGGCGAAGATCTGACCTTGAATCTACAACATATAAATAGGTGGTCAATCCACTAGAATGTTGAACATGTTATGGCTCGCATGAGGTATATGGGAACTGAAAGCCACTTCCATAACCTCACATTGTTCACATCGAGACCATATGCATTTGCTGCCAATCCTATAAATCTACAATGGAACACTACACACATTGTATGGCATCGATCCATAGATCGTGTGCATGATCTTCCATAAAATAAATGAAATGATATACACGTAGACTTGCCATAGATCCACAGGTGGATCGAATCCATATTAAACGAAATGCAAACATAAGGAAATATTACATCCATTTGGCATTGATCTAAAGAGATCGATCACCATCAGTATTTGCACAATATGCAAGCAAACAAACTATGGTAAGCCATCTCATATTGAATGCAATCTGGCATCGATCTACAGATTGATCGTCGTCCTGCATTAAACGATATGTATATAGGTATGAGGAACTATGGAATCGATCTACGGAGATTGATCGCCATCCAAGTTCAATGGTGATCATGTATGATGAAATGAGACATGTATTCCGACATCAATCCATTGGAATAGATCACCATCCACATCAAATGATATGCATATAACAATGAATTCACACAAGCATTTTGGTTATCAATCTACAGAGATCGATCACCACCCATTTTCAAACATGATACAAGCATAATGAAATGCCATAGTAATATGGCATCAATCCACTGAGATCGATCACCATCTACCTCAATTGGTATGTAGAGGAAGGGAAATAATCCAAACATTTTGGACATCGATCTACAGGGATCGATCTCCTTCCACAGTTAAACGAAAAACAATAAATGTAGAGTGGAGTGTTACTGCATTCCAAAATTGACCTATTGAGATCGATCACCATCTACCTTCAAATGAGTTGCATGTATAAACATTGAACAAGATGCAAGAACATGAAACATTGCAACGATCTGGCATCGATCTACAGATATCGATCGCCATACTCTCTCAAAGGAGTTGCATATATAAACATTTAAACAAGTTGCAAACATAAGAAATATCACCACAATCCAGCATCGATCTACAGATATCGATCGTCGTCCTCCTTCAAAAGAGTTGTAGGTATAAACATTTAAACAAGATACATTTATATAAAATAATACCACTGTAACATCCCAATATACTTGTTGGGATCTGGGGTATAATAGTTACTCTGATTTCAATCATCCTATAACCAAACATGTTAGTTTGATAATATTGATTAAAAAAACAAAAATCTTATTATTTACATATAAACTTGTTAAACTTGAATGATCAAGGTGGATATCGGTGGCGGCCCACCCCTTCCAACTGGCTCAAAATAGTCTTCTGGCAATTTTGGTAAATTACTATTTTTAGCAGTTTTTCGGGTCCTAAACTTCCGGAGCCATTTTGAGGCCCTAAACGACATTTTTTGGAGATTTGGGGGACCAAATGGTTGCCAACTATATTCATTTACACCCAGTCGAAAGTTGTAAATATCGGATAGACCTTTCCAACGGGCTATCGAGCACCCCAAACGGAGATCGTATGCAAAAATCATGACCCCAGGAAATTGACTGTTCAACTAACCACCTTGGGGCCGCAAACTTTATGACGGTTCATCTTCTAGGGTGAGGTTTTTGGATGTTTGGGATTCTTTCCCTCATGCTTATGATAAATAGGCTCTTTCAGCCTCTCTTTGTATTCATCTCGGCACGAATGAGCATAGCGGCCACATCTCTCCTTAGAGATAGCTACCACCATTCTAGTTATTGTATTTTACAGTCTGTTCTATTTCCGCTATTTAATAGAATGTGTGTTTACTGTATCACTATGTTATTTGCAATATATCTCTGTATATGATTCTATATATGCTATCTTTTGTTTTGTTTCCACATAAATCCGAATTAGTGGTATCAGAGCGGTCTGCTCTTTGATTGTTTTTGGGTGCATGTCCCCAACGAGGTCAGGATACAGAGAGTTGGATCTCGAACTAGTTTCACTTGGGGAAGACCACTCTCGCCACCCCAAACGGCCTCGCATGGCGGAAGAAAAGAGAGACGACAGAGCAGTAGATCCTATCAAGTTGTTGCTCGAGGAAGCCCTCGCGCGACAGAGGAACGAGATGATGGATAATTTCAACGAGATCCTTCGACGCATGCCAACAGCGGCAAATGCACCCTCAACGAGCAACCATTTCAAAGATACAACTCCCTTCAAGGTACAAGTTAGTTTTGATATTCCTTTATTTGAAGGCCATATTGATGCCGATGCCCTAGATAAATGGTTGAATCTACTAGAAGGGTATTTCTCTGTCCAGAATTTTTTCGATAGGGAAAAGATCGTCTTTGCACTCCTCAAGGCCGTCCCCCATGTGAAAATTGGTGGGAAACTTATTGTGAGAAAAACTCATCAAACGAGTCTGGATTGTTTGAATATTCCAATCCCACTTGGGCCTCTTTTATAGATGTCGTCAAGGAACAATATTACCATGTTGGAAACTATGATGACCAGTACACAAAATGGACCATTCTGCATCAAGAGAGGGACCAAACGGTGTCGGAGCACACCAACAAATTTCATACCTTGCGCACAAAGCTAGGTATCAAGGACCCCGAGCGGCACCTAGTACTGAAATATCGCAGTGGCCTACACCGGTACATCCGAACAGAGATGGATTTCCTGGAAATCTCTTCACTCGGATCCGCCTATCGATATGCTGTCAAAATTGAGCAGAAATTTCAGCAAAAGAACAAGCGTGACTTCGGACCTGCGCAGAAGCATGGCAAGGGAAACTCTGGCTCGCAGAACACGGGGTAGGGAAAGGACAACCAGTCCCAACCACAAGCAAAGAAGGGTAAAGAAAAGACAAAGAAGGACACCGGGAAGTGGTGCGAGTTCCACAAAAGCCCCTAGCACAACACTGATAAATGTCACTCAAAATAGTCATTGGTGGCTGAGATCAAAGCTTCAGAATCAGATCCCAGTTTCGATTTTGAATCAGAACCTAATTTCACAGTCGCGCAAAAAGGGAAGCAAATCATTGATGCAGAACCCAGTGCCGCTGTCGCCACCACACAGATTCAACCAGACGAACCTGAAGAATCGGAGGCAGAGGAGCGCCTTTTCCACTCACAGATGTGGGTGAAGGGAATTTCCCTACCCTTTGTTGTCGACAGCGGCAGCTAGAAGAACCTAATCTCAAAAGAAGTCATCAAGAGATTGGAGCTACCAATAACGCCACACCCACAACCATACACCATTGGATGGCTAAGCCAAGGACGAAGGATCCGTGTCAGTCACCAATGTTGCCTACCATACGGCATCAAGTCCTTCAAAGATGAGGTATTATGTGATGTGGCCCCACTCGAAGTATGTAATGTTCTCTTAGGACAACCATATATGTGGAAGCGTCATGCTGTATATGAATCCCGATCTCGTAGTGTCATTGTCACTTTGGGAGTACAACTCTATCGGATACAAGAGACAGTTTCACCTACCCCAACCAAGCAGGGCAGGAAGATAATCTCCCACACTGGGAAATTTTCCCTATTCACAAATGCCACTAAAGGTGAACATCAGATCATAGAGACATCCACAACCTCTGCAGATTATCCTTCTACTCAACAGAAACAAGAAAAACACAAAGTTAGTGTAGCATCGCCTATTTGGGTGCCTCTACAGTGCACGACCACGCATTCAAGGTGCTCCTCCAAAAAGAAACCATCCACACCGATGCATACCAAGGATACCACAACAACCCAAACTGTTGAACAACTCCATCGCATCCATCAACAACAATTACAACCCTCTGAAGATGTCAAAGGCAACCTTTCCACTTTAGCAAATGTCACACCAAGAGCTCAACTCGACACACAGCTCGACATATGATAAGGGATTTAACGCAATGGATACCATTGCTTCCTAAGGAGGGAGGATTGATCCAGGTGAATATCGGTGGCGGCCCACCTCTTCGAACTGGCTCAAAACAGTCTTTTGGCAATTTTGGTAAATTACTATTTTTAGCAGTTTTTCGGGTCCTGAACTTCCGGAGCCATTTTGAGGCCCTAAACGACATTTTTTGGAGATTTTGGGGACCAAATGGTTTCCAACAACATACATCTGGGCCCATTTGAAAGTTGTAAATCTCGGATAGACCTTTCCAACAGGCTACCGAGCGCCCCAAACGGAGATCGTATGCAAAAGTTATGACCCCAGGAAGTTGACTGTTCAACTAACCACCTTGGGGCCGCAAACTTTATGACGGTTCATCTTCTAGGGTTAGGTTTTTGGATGTTTGGGATTCTTTCCCTCATGCTTATGATAAATAGGCCCTTTCGGCCTCTCTTTGTATTCATCTTGGCACGAATGAGCATAGCGGTCACATCTCTCTTCAGAGATAGCTACCACCATTCTAGCTATTGTATTTTATAGTCTGTTCTATTTCTGCTATTTAATAGAATGTGTGTTTACTGTATCACTATGTTATTTGCAATATATCTCTGTATATGATTCTGTATATGCTATCTTTTGTTTCGTTCCCACATAAATCCGGATTATTGAAAGCTCATCATCTAAGTTTATCCTCTGAAGACATATTTAGATCTTATCCTTGATAAGGTATACTTATATGGTTATCCAATAAAAGATCATAATACTTCTTTTTTATCTCATAATGTAGATCCTCAAACATATAACCTCCATTATAAATCATTCCTCCCAATAGTTCATAGCATTTACTAGTTTACAACTCCTGACATGACATACTAATGCATACACATTTCGTCAACCTATAATTAAGCATTCTTATTAATTATATCACAAACAAGGAGCCTAAACACCATGATCTTTATTGAGTATATAACATTTATATACGGGGGATGCATTTACACAAACCTGAAAAGACAAAAATCAATAAATATGATGGTGCATCCTTTATAGGGCCAAAAATCCAATCCTCATTCTCAAACATAATACCAAGCACATCTTTTATAAGTCATCTATAGACATGATATCTGTGTACATTTCGCAACATATCCTTCAACACAAGAAATCATCATTCTTATCAGTAACTGAATGGATTAACATCAACAACTCCTGACTAATATTTACATATCTTATGAACTTGACATATTTCAAGTAACGAATCATACTGAATGAACAATTGCAAGTAAATGCAAGACATTTCATTTTACACAATGCACCTTAATTGAAAATCTAAAAAATGTACAAGCTTCAATCTCTATATACATCAATATCATGAAATGGAACAACACGTATAACAATGAAACATTAACCCATTGAATAGAAAACACTTACCCCAGCATAACAATATATATAAATTTAGCATCAGCAAATAAAAATACCAAATTTGAAAAATATCTTTATGAAGGATATAGACTAAGGCGACTGAAGATGTGACTTCGAATTTCCTCCCGACCATCTGACACTCTATCTGGTGTATATTACTACCACCGAGAGGTCACCCCCGAGATGGGAAATGAATCCACTAGGGAAAGGGTCATCTAGAAAATCTCGAGTTCTCTACTCACAATCATTCTTATCACACACATGATAAACTGCAAATGCTTTAATACTATAACTAGTTCTTTAACTTTGGACAATTCTAGTGTATGGAGGATTATCATAAGAAGACTCATTCTGCATTTTATATGTATGCAATATCGATCATATAGTGTTGTTACTCTATATGATAACCCTGACTTGCTCACATAGGAAAGGCTTCTTCTTCGTCGACCAATAGGTAAATACCTAAATCATATTCAGATAATATATAAAGTCACACTTTCATTTATTTCCATGCTATGATAGATACTGAAACAACACCTTAGGGGATAATAATAAGAAAGAATAATCCTCTGATATTCTATGTACAACCATATCAATAAAGACAAGTAGTGAGGTAGAACCTTCATCTTATGAGCTCGACTAATTTAAACAATAAACTATAAAACTCGGATGTGGATAGAGCCCATAAGGCCGTCGCTTCCCACTCCTTCATATATCAAATAAATATCTAACAGGAAGAAGGTAAGTATCTTGTAAGTGAATACTTCTACACGCTATCTCTAGCCGACAAGCTGCAGTAATAAAACTGCAGATCGAACTAGGTTATGATCACAATACAACAGCAGAGTATATATTTAATTATAACAACGATCAATCTAGGCTACTTCGAATTATGTAGAGATCGTTTCATATATACAATTTATACATATATATAGTAAAAACAATATACAGTGAATGTATCACGATTACAGAGAATGCACAACTATTACATGGATCTAACTAGATCGCACAAAGAAACCAGGCGTGTAATAACACCATGACCAAATGGATCACAAAGCAAAAATAAAGCAATAGTGAGTATAAAAACCACAGGTTGAAAGAGTGATCGATCTAGGTTGTGGTCACATTCTATTGGAAACAAGTATTAATCTATACATGCAATAGAAAGTAAAAACGAGAGATCCAGTAATGACCCAGAGGATCGACTCTCCTATTTCAGTCGTCCATACCCTACAAATTATATATATATATATATATATATATATGTAAACCTATATATGCAACAATGTTTCAAAAAAAAAGAGTGATCGATCCAGGTTGCGATCGCATTATACTGGAAATAGGTATTAATCTATACATGGAACAGAAAATAAAAATAGGAGATCTAGCAATGACCCAAGGGATCGACTCTCCCATTTCGGTCGTCCATCTCCTCCAATATATATATATATATATATATATATATATATATATATATATGTAACACAAATAAAAATAAAAATAAAAACAAAGGAGTGAATCATGACTTAGGATCGGCTTTCCCCTTTTTGGGTAGTCCATCCCCTACGCAACTGATATATATAAGTTAATCTATATTGTACTATCAGAAGTAACAAGAGGCGGGGGGGCGGAATTGGGCTTGAGAAACCCTCCTATCCCATCCCTAATGCCAAGATTTAATGCATCAATTTCTAGAATTAAGAAACATAAATTCGCAGCGTGCCAATTACACTACACATGTCTCCTATTAAGACAGGTGCTCCCCCCCATTCTTCCTGCCACCAAAATATATATATAATATACAATATTTTCTTGGGGACTCTGCCCTAGTTACACATAACAGAAGAATAAATTGTTTTCTTAGGATGCAGAATACATCCCTTAAAGAATAGTTGGTGCTCTTTCCAAATCTTCTCCCACTTACCAAAATTTATCACCACACTTAATACGGTTAATATATTCGTATGAATTCTCAAGCATAACAAATATTGGTTCTTTTTCATAAGGTTGAGGCTTGGCTCTTTTTGTAAGGAAGCTGCCACTCCCTTATGAATTAAAAGTGGTGTCAACATAACTCTAATAACTATATAATAATATATATATGTATATATATATATTTGAGATTCCTTTTCCTCCTAATTAGACAGGTGTATGTATCATACAAAAGAATAACAACTTTGCATATGATATATATATATATATATATATATATAATTTCCTTCCTTCTTAATTTAAGGTAGACTATATAATATATAGACCTTTTAGAACAAGTTAAGAAGAAGCTTAAATTATTTAAAGGCTTATCGATATTACTTTGGCACTTGATGCCTTAGTTGAGGTAGTTATAATAACTAGGATAATGAATTAGTCTTAGTAGGTCAACTTATGGATTCAATAACAGGACCAAAGGAGTCCCTCCCCTATTTGGTAACTAGTCATAAAAACCTATTCTCCACGGCTTCCTAGTTTCCAATCTCTTTCATCCCCCCCAGTTCGATTCATTTCCCCATCGTCTAGTCGCGTCACCAGCTTCAATCTCGTAGGTCTTTAATCAATCGTTACAACTTAGGAGTTAAATAACAAAGTTACAATGTTTTCTGGTGGGGCCTTGGCCTTGTGATCCTCACCAGAAAAAGAGTACAATATACATTTACATTTACAAAATAAAAGGGGTATAAAAGAGGGATATTACATCCTTCCCTCCTAAGAATAACACTGTCCTCAGTTTTCATGCTTTTCAACGGTTTGTCTTCCACTCTTGAGTTCCTTTGTTCATCATCCTTTGCTCGCTTCATCATATTTGTTTTGACCTTCTTTATTATCTTTGAACTTTCATGATTCCCGCAAGTCTATATCGCTCATAACCTGCACTTTTGTGTAACAAAACCGAGTCTTCCAAAATTGTTCAGTAAAACATATCATTAATTCTTAATTCAACTCATAACATAAACAATGAGTTCATTGTGAAACACAACATTGTTGCTATTCATGGAACATCTTCCAGCCTTTTCTTTGTGCTTTTATCACCATAAAGAGACATAATACATGATTATTTTTCAATATAACTCAAAAGAATTCATAGGTAATCCAAATTTAATTATCTTTTGGAGGACGTATTTTACCTCCAATACTTCGACACTTTAATAACTAGTCCTTAACTTGAGGTAGACATCTCCTTCATGAACAGATTAGTATCATTTATTTCACATAATTTCAAGTAGTAAACTTAAAATTCATCACTCATCCTTTCCCTTGAGGGAATTTTTCTTACTCAAGTTTTATTTATATTCATAACATTCACACATTAGGACATTCAACAACCTAGTTACTTGGCAATTGTTATTTTTATTTTTTAATATATGTTTTATTGTTACATCATGAAGATGAAAAACTTTCAACAAGACTTTGTTGAAAAGCAAACTCTCCCTTGAGTTTGGAGCTTCAACAACCCTATGTTGAACACAAAACTCTCCCTCGAGTTTTGTCACCAATTTTTGTGTGGACTTACATGCTAAACTTTTGAGAGTACTCCTCTTTTGATTGCTAGTCAAAAGTTTTCCTTCTCAAAAAACATCAAACAACGTCCTGTCTTCCAGATGTTATAATTTGGTGTCTAGGTCTCTGCCATTGATGATCACTGGGTCTTTCATAATTCCACTCAAGCTTCCTTTCTTGAGTCGAGGAATTTATTTTCCACTTAGCCTCCTGCTTGAGTCCAGGAAAAGTTATTTTTCCACTCAAGCCCTCTCGCTTTAGTCCAGGAAAAACTTATTTTAGCAAAGTAGAGATGGATCATCAATTTTTCCACTTGGTGTTGATACCGTCATTCTCGATTTTATGACTTATTAATAATGATCATTTATCATTTCTTGCATTTTTCGTTAATCGCAACATGCAACATAATATGATCGAATTGATAAAGAAGAGGTCCACCTATTTTACTTATCCATTCTTACTCATGCTTTGAATGAGTCTTTGATCGTTTATTTGGACTATTACAATATGCTTACCATACCTTAGGCATAACATGCATCATGATCTTGTATCCCAACAAGTCCCGTAGATATTGACAATTTGTCGAAACCACTTGTTAGTACAACTTTTCATGACATAGTGGAAATTGTAAGAAATCATTTCCTAAACATAAAAACATCATCCTTCACAATTGGTTAATTCATTTCAAATATTCGTACATGATGCATTAAAATCAACATACTTATTTTGATTATCATTTTCATCAATCATACCTTACAGCCATGAAATTGCAAAATTAGCACATAGCATTTATTGTTCTCTTATCATTAGCTTTGGTTTCTTATGAGGTATAATATCTTATTCACTTGATAAGTTTACAACCTCTTAAATAATTCCAATGGTCATCCTATTCACCATTCAATTGTTTTCAATCTACCTCTACATAAATTTACAAGACAGATGAAAAACAATTTATATATATATATATATATATATCAAGAAAATTTCTAGAAAACATTTACATTTCTTCCTAAATGTATCAAAAGTAAAATTATAACCCAACTTCTATCTTCACTATGTCAACAAAATACATAATACCAAAACAAAACGAAAGCATGACTCATATGCTTACATTTTTTACTCCACAATTTTTGTTGGTCAAGGTAATAACATACCTCACCATAAATTTCCACATCTTCGTCTATTATACGAGGAATATGGAGTATAACACTTTTCCTTGATCTTGATACAAACAATCAATACATTAGTTATCATGATTATGGGATCAATATATTCATAGATAAGCTCATTCCTGACAAACTTTTCCCTATATGTATGAAAAAGGAATTCAACTTTCAATATAAGGTCATTATCTACTATCTTGTCTAAAACCCATAACCAAACAATTTACTTCTATATGAATAGTTCATTGGTTTTTAGAATAGTGAATATTTAACACACGTTCCTTGAAGTTCTTTTATTAACTCTGTGATTGTATCTATATCCCTATCCACTAAACCATAAAATCTTACTAGGAGAATGCTACTCCTTGAGTACTATATGAAAGTACAACCACTAAGTACAATAAACAATAGAATCATGATAGAGTTCATTTTCTTTCCCAAAATATTAGAACCATTTCGATCGATTATCATTCTAATTATTGTTATTTGAACTTCATTGTAATATATCTTTTGGAAATGGAATACTGTTTATAAACTAGTATACTAATATCAACTTTCTTCAATCCCAATAATGCCAAAGATGATTGGCGATATCACTCTACTTTCATAAACAACTTACATATCTACAATAGAATATGATTTCATTAAACCATATATTACTACTCATCATGTATTCAACGAATATAACTATTCGTCTTTTTGTAGGGTCGACCGCACACAATATTATTATACTTTTCTCATGATCTACAATCTCTTATCCTATGACAAATCTGCAAAATAATTTCAATTCATCATAGCTATTCTACTCATATTTTTTCAACATATCTATCTTAGATGTTTCATAAAATAAAAAAAACTATTATAATCCTAGACATCTTCGTCTACCATCATTCTAAAGCAATATATACACTTCTTGCGGAATATGCTTTGAACCCAATTTCATTTGTCAATTTAAAACATAGTGCTTCATCAATAAGCATAATGGAACTACTTACTTGTAACTCATAGATGACTTATTGGTTACCTCTTGCCGAATATTTGAAAATGAATTTGTTATGTTGCGCCTTATAGGTAGATTCCCTTCATTAGTTCAACCAACGTATATTCTTTTCCTCATGCTGATCCCGAATAGGCCCGAGTGTTGCAACTTTTGCTCTGATACCATATGTAGCATCCCAATATCCTCGTTGGGATCTAGGTTATATTATTTTCTTTGATTTCGATCATCCTCTAAAGAGATATTTAGATATTATCCTTGATAAGGTATACTTATATGGTTATCCAATAAAAGAGCATAATACTTCTTATTGATCTCATAAAGTAGATCTTCAAACATATAACTTCCATTATAAATTATTCCTTGCAATAATTCACATCATTTACTACTTTACAACTCCTAACATGACATACTAATGCATACGCATTTCATCAACCTGTAATTAAGCATTCTTATTAATTATATCACAAATAAGGATCCTAAACACCATGATATTTATTGAGTATATAACATTTATATATGGGTGATGGATTTATACAAACCTCAAAAGATGAAAATCAATCAATATGATGGTGCATCCTTTATAAGGCCAAAAATCCTATCCTCATTCTCAAACATAATACCAAGCACATATTTTATAAGTCATATACACACATGATATATGTGTACATTTCACAACCGATCCTTCAACACAAGAAATCATCATTCTTATCATTGAGTGAATTGATTAACATCAACAACTCCTGACTAATATTTACATATCTTATGAACATGACATCTTTCAAGTAACGAATCATACTGAATGAACAACTGCAATTAAATGCAAGACATTTCATTTTACACAATGCACCTTAATGGAAAATCTAAAAAATGTACAAGCTTCAATCTCTATATACATCAATATCATGAAATGGAACAACACGTATAACAATGAAACATTTACCGATTGAATAGAAAACACTTACCCCAGCATAACAATATATATAAATTTAGCATCATCAAACAACAATACCAAATTGAAAAATATCTTTCTGAAGGACATAGACTAAGGCGACTGAATATGTGTCTTCGACTTTCCTCCCGACCATCTAACACTCTATCCGGTGTATATTACTGCCACCGATAGGTCACCCCCGAGATGGGAAACAAATACACTAGGTAAAGGGTCATCTAGAAAATATTGAGTTCTGTACTCGGTCATCTAGAAAATCTTGAGTTCTCTACCCATAATCATTCTTATTGCACACATGATAAACTGCAAATGATTTAATACCATAACTTGTTCTTTAACCTTGGATAGCTCTAGTGTATGGAGGATTATCATAACAAGACTCATTCTGCATTTTCTATGTATGTGAGATAAATCGTATAGTGTGGTTACTATATATGATAACCCTGACTTGCTCACATAGGCAAGGCTTCTTATTCATTAGGAAATAGGTAAATACCTAAATGATATCCATATAATATATAGAGTCACACTTTCATTTATTTCCACGCTACGACAGATGCTGAAACAACACCTTAGGGGATAATAATAAGAAAGAGTAATCCTCTTCCCTTCTATGTACAACCATGTCAATAAAGACAAGTAATGAGCTAGAGCCTTCCTCTTATGAGCTCCACTAATTTAAACAATAAACTGTAAAACTCGAATGTGGATTGAGCCCATAAGGTCATCCCTTCCCAATCCTTCATATATCAAATAAATATGTAACAGGAATAAGGTAAGTATCTTGTAAGTGACTACTTCTGCGTGCTATCTCTAGCCGAGAAATCGCAGTCATAAAACAGTGATTGAACTACGTTATGATCACAATACAACAACAGAGTATATATTTAATCATAGCAATCATCAATCTAGGCTAGGTCGCATTATGCGGAGATCGTTTCATATATACAGAGTATACATATATATAATAAACATAGTATACTGTGAATGTATCAAAGTTGCAGAGAATGTACAACTATTACATGGATCTAACTAGATCACACAAAGAAACCAGGCGTATAATAACACTGTGACCGAATGGATCATAAAGAAAAAATAAAGCAATAGCGAGCATAACAACCACAGGTTAAAAGAGTGATCGATCCAGGTTGTGGTCACGTTATACTGGCAGCAGGTGTTAATCTATACATGCAACATAAAATAAAAACAAGAGATGCAGCAATGGCCCATGGGATCGGCTCTCCCATTTCAGTCGTCCATCCCCTACACAATGAACAAGTGAATGCAACATAAATAAAAATAAAAATTAGGATATTATTTAAAGGCTTATCGGTATTACTTTGGCAATTGATGCCTCAGTTGAGATAGTTATAATAATTAGGATAATGACTTAGTCATAGTAGGTAAACTTATGCATTCAATAACAGGACCAAAGGATTCCCCCCCCCTAGTTGGATTCATTGCCCCATCTTCTAGTCGTGTCACCATCTTCAATATCCTAGGTATTTATTCAATCATTACAACTTAGGAGTTAAATAACAAAGTTACAAGGTTTTCTCGTGGGGCCTTGGCCTTGAGCTCCTCACCAGAAAAGAAGTACAATATACATTTACAAAATAATAGGGGTATAAAAGAGGGATATTACAACCATGATCTAGCATCGATCTATAGAGATCGATCACCGTCCTCCTTCAAACGAGTGGTATGTATAAACATTTAAACAGGATGAAAGCATATGAATGGTTATAGCGATCCAGCATCGATCTACAGAGATCGATCGCCTTCCTCTTTAAACGAGCTGTATGTAAAACATTTAAACAAAAATGCAAACATATGAATGGTTACAGTGATCTGGAATTGATCTACATAGATCGATCTCCTTCCTCTCTCAATGAGTTGTATGTAAAACATTTAAACAAAAATGAAAGCATATGAATGGTTATAAGGATCCCACATCAATATGCATAGATCGATCACCTTCTTCTTTCAACGAGCTGTATGTAAAACGTTTAAACAAAAATGCAAGCACATGAATGGTTACAGTGATCTAGAATCGATCTACCAAAATCGATTACCCGCTTCGATGGTTATGCATAAACAATTGATTCACACGAGCATTCTGGCATCGATCTACTAGGATCAATCACCATCCCCATTTTAACACGAAGTGACTGTAATAAATATTAGAGCGACCCATTAGTGGAGAAATAAGGACACCATCGTGAATGGGTCATCCAACAGAAGAAAAATTAAAACCCAGTAGTGGTTATATTCGAGAATGCCATAATCCTTTTCTCAGTACAGACTCAAAGAAGAAAGGAGCAATTTGAATTACTATCAAGCAAGTCCATTCATTACCAAAGGTTCCTTCGCAAGCCTAGAAATAAAATGAAATATACACAAGGTTGTATGCATACCATAGTTATATTGTGATGTTCAATGTTACTTCTATTGATATGAAAATCTAACTCAAATTCAACTTCATAATAAACATTCATACAGTTAATATGAATTACAAATAATGACAGCCGTGTAATATATGTAACTGTTATCTAAAATCACTTGCAATTTTACACATATATTCAAACTAGATAAATGTTACCTGACCGTACGAATGCTCGAGCTATTGACGGTGATACTGGAGCTCAATTACTTCTTGATCCTTTTCCACAACTTCAGAATTCACTGGTGGACACCTCGGTTAACCTCCCAACCATATCGAGATTATTCTTCCTCCTCCTGAACTCCCGAGCAATCGGGTCGTAGAGCTCACACACAAAACTAGAGGTCCATAAGTGGGCTTCCCCCCCACCAAGACCTCTTTCCAAAATCACAATAGAAGCAAATCAATGTTTTACAATCATTACAGTAACCATCCAGCTTTAGGGTATCCTTCCCTTTCCTCTTGACTTCCTTAAATAGGAAATTTCTCTGTGACACATGTCGCTTCATGCAAATATGCCTAATATTTTAATTATTTAAATCTAATTAGCTCGTTCCCATCCATGTTTCCAATTCCTAAGAGAGTGTACCTACATTCCTAGATTTACTCAAGTTTTCCCCCCTGATGCTTCAATCTAGTTTACTCATCAGATATATAATGTTGATGGAAATGCTCGTCAAACAATTCCCAAGAAACCTCCTCCTGTTCCAAACCTAGTTGTGGTCGTAATGTTTTCCACCATTGGAGAGCTTCTCACTTTAGATACGGAACTTCCATGCAAACCTTCACGTTTGAGGTGTAGTCCCTAAGTTTAAAGCACATAGCCATGTTTTCCAACCATACCCCAGCATCAGTTCCTTCAATGGAACCCCAAAATTCTGGAAATCTGATATTTTCCAGTTTTCGGTGTATGTTGACCGATGGTGGAGTTGGTGGTATGACAACTACATGTGAGCTTATGTTCTCGCGATCCAATCTTGTAACTAAGGCTTCCAACATTCATTGGAAGCTTCTCATCATGGAAACCATTTCTCCTGTAGGAATGGTTTCCTACTCTTCTTGCTGCAGTGGGGTGGTTTTCGGAGTTGAAGTGGGTGGATCAAAATATATAAAATCAAAGGGTCATTTTTATTAATTTTTTATTGAGCTAGGTCACTTGACAAGTGCCCTTAAATTCTACATTAGTCTAGGGGCATTACATACAACCCTTCTTGTTTAGAACTTCATCCCAAAGTTCAAAATAAATACGAAATGCTACGACGCATCTCAACAGCATCCTCCCAAGTCCCAAAGATAGGACTATAGCTGTCCCACTGCACTTTGACTTGATCAATCACACAGTGCCTAAGCTGCCATGTTCGCTGGTCCAATACCGGGATTGGCTCAGCCATCGCGGCCCCGTCATCAATTATTTGCACATTGCTCAGATCAATAACATGTGAAGTATTGGGAACATAATGACTTCATACAGAAACCTAAAAAACATTGTGAATCCTACTCAAAGATGACCACAAGTCAAGATGATAGGAAACCGGTCCTATTCATTCTAAGATCCTAAAGGGTCCTACAAACCTAGGGGATAAATTGTCTACCTTGCCAAATTTTATCGAACTCTTCTGCGGTTTCACTCACAGAAATACATTATCTCCAGTCTCATAACTTCGATCTGTTCTATGCGCATCCGCATAGGTATTTTGCTGATCCTGTGCTTCCTTTAGTTGAGCACGAATCGTGACCATCTTATCTTCCATTTAATGTATCACTTATGGGCCTAACAATGCCCTATCTTCCAATTTATCCCAACTTATTGGGATTTCTACAAGGTCATCCGTAGAGAAATTAAAAAGGTTCCATTTGAATTGAACTTTAATAATTGTTATTGTAAGCAAAATCCACTAAATGTACGTATACTTCCCATATTTTATGTTGATCCATTATGTACATCCTAACATGTCCTTCAAAAGTTGGTTCACCCTTTCGGTTTGTCCATCCATCTCTGGGTGATATGTTGTACTAAAGTTGAGTTGAGTACCTAGGGATTCTTGGAAGCTTGTCCAAAACCTTTCGATAAATACCGAACCTCTATCTGAAATAATATTTTTTAGTTTTTTGTGCAATCTTACTACTTCATTCATGAAAACCCTAGCAATTTCAGGAGCTTGATACGTGTTCTTAATCGGTGGGAAGTGGGCACTCTTGGTAAGAGTGTCGACTACTACAAAAATCATGTCATGTCTTTTGTTGGTCAAAGTTATACTAACTATAAAGTCCATGGAGATGAATTCCCATTTAGTTGGAGCAATCCAGAGGTGTGTCGGTGTTCTTCTTTCACCATCTGACATTCCATACATTTTTCTATGACACTTACCACATCCCTCTTCATTCCTTGCCAAAAGAATAAAGGTTTCAGATCTACATACATTTTCTTCACTCTGGGATGAGCTCTATAAACAGCTCTATGGGATTTTGTCGAAATCAAATTCCAAATCTCTTCATTTTTTGGTACATAGATACGATTGTTAGACATCAGTAACCCATCCATGTCCAAGGAGTACCCTTCATACTTGGGAATCCTCATCTGCTCAGTCTCCAATTTTGTTTTCACTTCGTTATACCATGCGTCATCCAGTTGTAGTGCTATAATATTCTCTCTTAGGTTGGTTTTCAACGGTATAACTGATAATATCCTATGTCTCCGACTAAGTGCATCAGATACTATGTTTAAGGATCCCTTCACAGAAGTAATGTTGAAATAGTACTCACTGAGTAACTCCAGACATCTTCCTTGTCTAGCATTTAAGTCGCTTTGAGTAAATATGTGTTGTATCCCACAATGGTCTGTATTTAGTTCAAATTTCCTTCCGACCAAGTATTGTCAACATAACCTTAATGCATGAATCACCGCATTCATTTCCATATCATGGGCTGCATAGTTCTATTCGTTCCGTCTTAGTCTTTGGGATGTGTAGGAAATCACCCTTCCTTCCTGCATCAATACACACCTAGCTTCATCCTTCGATGCATCCGTACAAACTAGAAAGTCCTTGTCCATATTAGGAACTTTCAGTATTGGGTGTTGTTGTCAATAATTCCTTAAGTTTAGCAAAATCCTCTTCACAATTCTCAGTCCACAGAAATGGTCTATTTTTCTTTTGTAATTTCATTATGGGTCCTGCCACCTTGGAGAAACCTTCTACAAACCGTCTATAATATCCCTCCAATCCCATAAAGCTTTGTACCTCATGTATATTGGTGGGTTCTGGCCATTCCCAAATTGCTTCAATATTTTCTGGATCCACTACAATCCCATCACCAGATATAATGTGGCCAAGGTAGTGAATCTCCTTCTGAAAGAACGAACACTTGGATAACTTCCTGTTTAAATGATTCCCTCTTAAGCATTGTAGAACTATTCTCAAGTGCTCCTCATGTTCTTCCGACGTTCTAGAGTATATCAAAATGTCGTCCAGAAATACCTGCAGAAACTTGTATAGGTATTGATGAAACACACCATTCATTAAGTTCATAAATATGCTTGGTGCATTTTTCAATCCAAAAGGAAGTCTTAGGGATATCTTCATCTTTGATTCTCAACTGGTGATATATCGACCTTAGATCTATCTTTGAAAATATTGTCACACCTTCCATCTGGTAAAAAAGGTCATCAATCCTCGGCACAGGGTATTGATTTCTTACAGTTTCCTTGTTTAGTTGACAACAATCAATGCACAAATGCCATGATCCATCTTTCTTCTTGACAAATATCATAGGTTCTCCCCATGGAGATACACTAGGTCTAATCAACCCAAAATATCATAACTCTTGAAGTTGGATCTGTAATTCTTTCAATTCCGGCACCGACATTCGGTAAGGATTTCTACCTATAGGCTCTGTCCCTGGTTTTAGTTCAATAGTGAAATATAATTTACACCGTGACGGTAGACCAGGTAGAGAATCCAGAAATACATCCATGTATTCTGAAAATAGAGGGTGGTTGATTACTTCCACTTTATCTCCTTCCTTGTTCATAGATATTACAGCATAAAGTTGGCATCCCTTTCTCATTCTCTTCTTCAGTTACATGGCCGAAATCATCCTTAAGGAAAATTTCCTTTTCCTTCCCATAAATACTCTCTTGTAACATTTATCATCGTAAAAGGTTAACTCCTTACTTCAGAAATCCGTTACTGCTAAATGTGCCTCTAGCCAATCCATTCCTAGGATTAGATCATACGTGCCTAACTCTGTAGCATAAAATGACACTTTAGTACATCATACCCCTAATTCAACTCCACAATCTTCTACTTTGAGACCCGCTCTTTTGATACTTCCGGAGGCCATCTCGATAGTTTTGAAATACTCTTGATTTATTTACATAATCTTACTACTTTCTAAAGCTTTGAATGAAATGAAAATTTCAGTGGCACCAGGGTCTACTAGTAAAGAGAATACATTACTGTCTATCTTACCAGTGGTCTCAAGGACTGTAGATTGGTGCTCGGCTTGGCGATTGATGATAGTCGCATGAATGAAGTGTGATCATCGCAGATCAGCCATAGTGGGTTGTCGAGGTCCTTGAATTATTCTGTTCCCTTGGTTCTGCAGAGGGAATTTGCTCTCGAAGTGTGGCCCTCTACATTTCCAACATCCAAAATTTCGACCTCTAGTAGTATTTATGGTTGGCACATTGTTTCGTCGTGGCCCGAACTGTGTTGGTTTCCCAAAAGGTTTTACTTGATTATTTCTCGGTGGTGGTGGTCAGTGGGGTGATCTATGATCTCTTTTAGATCTTCCACTAAATGATCCCTTCCCAATATTCTTCTCTCCATAGTGATTCTTGGGTGTAAGAGAAAATTGACTTCCTCGGTCAACACTGACAAAGTTTCTACTAGGTAGTCCTTTACATGCAAGATCTTATTCGACTATAAGAGCCTTTTGGAATGCATCATGTAAGGTAGAGGGAATTAATATGTGAACCTTACCCCTGATATTCTGGTTCATCCCAAAAACTAACTTGTTGAACTTCAACTTTTCTGTCGAAATGTGAGATGCATATCTTACTAGTTCCATGAAACGGATTTCATATTCTTACACCGCCCATTTCCCTTGTCTTAAGGCATTGAATTCATTTAACTGTCATTTGATGAACTCATCAGATAGATAATGTTGACAGAAATGCTTGTCAAGCAATTCCCAAGAAACTTCCTCCTGTTCCAAACCTAGTTGTAGTCGTAAAGTTTTCCACCATAGGAGAGCTTCTCCCTTCAGCCATAAAACTACCATGCGGAACTTCATATTTGAGGTGTAGTCCCTCAGTTTAAAGCACATAGCCATGTTTTCCAACCATGCCTCAATATCAGTTCCTTGAATGGAACCCCAAAATTCTAGAAATCTTACCTTTTACAGTTCCCTGTGTATGTTGATCGATGGTGGAGTTGGTGGTACGAAAGCTACTTGTCAGATTATGTTCTCGCGATCTAATCTCGTAACTAAGGCTTTCGACATCCGTTGTAAGCTTCTCATCATTGCAACCATTTCTCCGGTAGGAATAGTTTCCTACCCTTCTTGTCACAGTGGGGTGGTTGTTAGAGTTGAAGAGGGTGGACTGGTTTCTCCCCTTCCTATCCCTCTTTGTCCATGACGATCCATGTCCTAGATTCAATGGGAAATTCATTAGCTTTCTACATGTTATAATAATTTGTAATTGCGACAATTTAATTTAAGTAAAATTAGTTGAATGTTTTTGCGGAATATGATATACAAGTTTTCTTGGTTCGTTTAAGGTTCGACTGACTCTAATACCAAATGTAAGGCCTGGTTCTATTAGGAATTTTTTTTTTCATAAGTAATATGTCAGTTTTGTATCGTGATTATTGATAAGAGATCAACTTCTTTTTTAAAAACATAATTCAAGGTAACAATATCTTAACTTAGTTGAATAGAAAGACTCATTTCCCTAACCATAACCCTAATCTAATCCACATCATAACTTACATAATTGAACATAGAGCGACTTCATTTTCATATCATACAACCTAATTCAAGTAATACATATTACATCATAACTACTCCAAGACAATATAATAATCAATTACACATCCCACTACCTTCATACATCCATATGTGTTGACCATAGAATTTAAATTAAAGGAATTCTTAAACAACAATTTATTCTTCTAAGCCACCATTTCACTTTAATTAATCAACTCTATTTATCCGTGAGCTAGATTGATCATAATTACAATTCTTTTGTTTGTTCGGCAATTAAATATACAACATATGAAATTCCCGAAATCACATGAATATGAATTAAATATACAACATATGGAAACCCTGAAAAGAAGTTGATATGAATATTAAATATATATCATATGATAATCCTGAACACATTTAATATGAATATTAAATATACAATGTATGATAATCCTAAAATTGCCATAATAATGTGATTACTATTTATGCTTATACTCTTTTACCAACACTTAAGCATTTAACTGCTCGTGGATCACTCATAGTCAATATAGGGTTGACTCAATCTACGACTATCCAACACAAGTTCATACAATACAATTACTTGGTTCACTTGGAGTCACTCGATCGACGAAGATCCGAGCTTGAATATACAACATATAAATAGGTGGTCAATCCACTAGAATGTTGAACATGTTATGGCTCGCATGAGGTATATGGGATGTGAACTCAACATCCATAACCTCGCATTGTTCACCTCAAGACCATATGCATTTGTTGTCAATCCTATAAATATATAATGGAACACTACACACATTGCATGCCATTGATCCATAGATTGTGTGCATGCTCTGCCATAAAATAAATGAAATGCTCCACATGCAAACTTTCCATCAATCCACAGGTGTATCGCAGCCATATTAAAGGAAATGCAAACATAAGGAAATATTACAACCATTTTGCATCGATCTATATAGATCGATCACCATCGATATTTGTACAGTATGCAAGCAAACGAAATGTGGTAAGCCATCTAATATTGAATGCAATATGGCATCAATCCACAGATAGGAGGAACTATGGCATTGATCTACAGAGATCGATCACCATCCAAGTTCAACAGTGATCATGTATGATGAAATGAGACACGTATTCCGGCATTGATCCATTGGGATAGAACACCATCCACATCAAAAGATATGCATATACAACAAATTCACACAAGCATTCTGGTCATCGATCTACAGAGATCAATCACCATCCATTTTCAAACACGGTACAAGCATAATGAAACGCCACAGTAATCTGACATCGATCCACTCAGATCGATCACCATCTACTTCGATTGGTATGCATAGGAAGGGAAATAATTCAAACATTTTTGGCATCGATCTACATGGATCGATCACCTTCCAAAGTTAAACGAAAAACAATCAATGCAGAGTGGATTGTTACGGCAGTCCGACATCGATCTACTAAGATCGATTACCATCTACTTTAAACAAGTTGCATGTATAAACGTTGAACAAGATGCAAGCACATGAAACATTGCAACGATTCAGCATTGATCTACAGAGATCGATCGCCATCCTCTCTCAAACAAGTTGCATATATAAACATTTAAACAAGGTGAAAATATATGAAATATCGCCACGACCTCACATCGATCTACAAAGATCAATCGCCATCCTCCTTCAAACGAGTGGTAGGTATAAACATTTAAACAAAAATGCAAGCATATGAATGGTTACAAGTATCCGTCATCGATCTACAGATATCGATCACCTTCCTCTTTCAACAAGTTGTATGTAAAACATTTAAAAAAATCACAAGCATATGAATGGTTACAGCGATCCGACATCGATATATAGAGATCAATCGCATTCCTCTTTCAACGAGTTGTATGTAAAAAATTTAAACAAAAATTCAAGCATATGAATGGTTACAACGATCCAGCATCGATCTACCGAGATCGATCACCATTCGCTAATTCGGTGGTTATGCAGAAACAATGGATTCACACGATCATTATGGCATCGATCTACAAGGATCAATCACCATCCCCATTTAAAAAAAAAGCAATTTTAATGAATATTACAGTGATCCCATCAGTGGAGAAATAAGGACGCCATCATGGATGGGTCGTCCAATAGAAGAAAATTTAAAATGTAGTAGTGGTTATATTCGACAATGCCAGAATCCTTTTGTCAGATTACCAACTCAAAGCAGAAAGGAACAATTTGAATTACTATCAAGTAGGTCCATGCATTACCAAGGGTGCCTTCACAAGCCCAAAAATAAAACGAAATATACACAAGGTTATATGCATACCACGTTTATATTGTGATGTTCAAGGTTACTTCTATTTCTATGAAAATCTAACTCAAATTCAGCTTCATAATAAACATTCATACAGTTAATATGAATTACAAATAATGACAACCGTGTGATATATGTAACTTCTATCTAAAATCACTTGCAATTTTACACATATATTCGAACTAAATAAATGTTACCTGACCATACAAATGCTTGAGTTGTTGACAGTGATACCGAAGCTCAAGTACTTCTCAACCCATTTACACAACTTCAGAATTCACCGATGGACACCTTGGTTGACCTCTTGACCATATCGGGAGTACTGTTCTTCCTCTTGAATCCCTGAGCAATCAGGCCGTAGATATCACACACAAAACTAGCCATCCATAAGTGGGCTTCCCCCCCACCAAGGCCTCTTTCCAAAATCGCAATAGAAGAAAATCAATGTTTAACAATCATTACAGTAACCATCAAACCATAGGGTATCCTTCTCTTTCCTCTTGACTTCCTTAAATACGAAATTTCTCTACGACACATGTCGCTTCATGCAAATATGCCTAATATTTTAATTATTTAAAGCTAATTATCTTACCGAACCATGTGTCCAATTCCTAAGAGAGTGCACCTGCATTCCTCGATTTACTCAAGTTTGTCCCCCCCGATGCTTCAATCTAGTTTATAATTTTGTGGGTGCAAGTGGAGATGTATACATGCTAATGTTTTACTATACTATTTTCGCCTAAACACATATTCTCCATTATTTTAATTACAAATAATTATTTCATGTGCAAATGTTATAAATGCAAACCTATATGCCTAATGCATAATATTCATCAATTGTTCTCGTCTTGGGTCTAAGTACCACATCGTCGGGTCCATCCATCCCTCATCATGGTACCACATCGTCAGGTCCTTTCGTTCGTAATTCTTCGTTTCTTCTGATTTGTGGGAACTTCATGTAGGGATTTAGGATTCGTTACCTTCAATCCTCTATACACACTCTATTGGAGACTAATGGCGCTGAGGAGTAAGTCCATTCTTACTGCGTGCCCCCCAACCTTGTACGTGACCAATTTTGTCATGGTCTACTTCACACGACTTCATGCTCCCCCGTGTAAGCGGATAGGTTCTTTTCAACTCGTGCATGGAATTTGTACGAAGTCGACACCGTCGTCATTCCTCTGTGTGTGATTTTATTCATACACTATGACCCATTTCTTTCCTTTGTGACTCCGTCGGTGAATCGTTTCACCCATCAATACACACATGCTCCAAAGCACACATTAGTAGCTGTGTTCTCATTTATCATAATTCACTTCATAATCTACTAATCGTTAAGCAACTATAATTTAATCATAACATCATATATTTCATCAATCTCATTAAGCAAACATGCATTTCTTTCATTCACATCATATATTTCATAACTTATCTAACCATTAAGAAGCATATGCAAATTCATTTATACACATCATATATTTCATAAAACAACTAATCATTAAGCAGAACGTGCATTTATTCATCAATTTAAATAAAGTATCCATTTCCACAAATGTCATTCAAATCATTGTTTTCATTTATCAACTTGTGGTCATGCACATCCCAAGGTGTTTCTCCATTATTCAAAATATATAAAATCAAAGGGTCATTTTATTAAAGTTTTATTCAGCCGGATCACTCAACAAGTGCCATTAAAGTCTACATCAGTCTAGGGGCATTACAATAATAAACTAGGAGTTTTTTTTAAATTGCAAATTTCCAAATGACAGTGAATTAATTGTTGGCAGTCTGTTGGAGTTTAATTAGGAATAGAATTTCTAAATACTGAGATCTTGGTTCCTTTCTTTAAGGAACAAATGAGCGAAAGATATACTTTATATATATTTGAAAATAAGTTACTTGTAATAGTGAGATTCAGTGTGGATGGAAATAATAGAGATTTTTATTTGTTGAATATTTTGACTGCATCTTGAGAGTTCATTTAGTTTTTGTCATTGTAAATGGATAGTGCATTTTTTTTGAATAAAATGTGTGTTGGGTGAAAGAGGAGTTTTGGGAAACCTAGAAATGCATTTCGGTGTAATTGGAAACTGTAGGAACTACTATAAGTTCAATTTGGCTTCCAGATGACAAAACACTATGTTTGTTTGGGTTCGGGTACTTAAAATTTAAGAGAAATATTGGCAAACTGTCCAACTTTACATGCATTATCTTCCCTGTAATTCAAGTGAGGGAGAGGAGGAATGCATTTCGGATGGTTACAGGAGGAAAAAAGACTTAAAATAGAGCACCTCTATGTTTCTTTGTTCCTCACTACAGGCTTGGTGTATTCTTGTAACTCTGCTAAACTCTTCTTTTATTTTTAAATTGTCTATTTAGCTACATTTGGTTTACATCGTGGCACTACACCAGTCATTGACAGAAAAGTGAGTTGTTGGCTGTTACACTGAAGAATGGATTAACGTTTTGAATCTGATATTTTGTGTGCTTACTCCCAAAGATTGCACCACTATTAGTATTTTCTCACTTCAAGGTATAAATAAACGAGAATGCAAAAAAAAAATGCTCTTTTGGTGATTATTGAGATAGGGGAAACATTATGTATTAATCTACAGAAGCAAAAGACAATTTACGTCTTCAAATTATGAAGAATAAGTAAAGTCCTTTCGTAATAATTTGTATGAATGGTTTATCTATGCTATCAATTTTTTGTGACAACAAGGCATACATAAATGAGGATACAACACAAATGTTCGTCAATGCCAATGGTAGTTGTAGCTACATTATTAGCATGATTTGGATAATTTGCTAATGTGCTTTTTTGTGCACTCAACATTCCCATCTTCTATAAATGTTTCCTTTATTTCTAAGTTCATGCAAATGAACAAGCGTAAGAAACAATGTTTGTAATAGTTTTTGTTTAAATCTTGGAGTATAGTAACAATGTGATTAGGTTTCAAGAAAATCATGTTTCTACTTCCAATGTGTGGGTTCATTTTATATAGATAGGAAGTCCACACTATTATATATATTTTTGTTTGCGCTTGAATTTTTTTGTGCTCAAACTACACATGGAAAGTTATATATATGTACAAACAACACATGGGGAAATAGCAAGGGAACATGCTGTCTAATGTTAACAAAAGGAAAAAAAAGGAAGAAAATAAATAAATAAAATATATTAATAGAGATAGATTTTAAACACAGATCTATCAACACGCAAAATGGATAAAATATTAGGTGCAAGCATCAAGTTTTTTCCAGTATTACATACATCTATTGACAAGAAAATGGAAGGGAAATCTGAAAGAAAATATTGGCCACAAATTTCCCATGATATTATAAATCAATTCAGCAGCTAGTAACAAATCTAGAATCAAGATAGATTTATACTAGCATATACTAAATCCAGCATAGAAAGAGAAAATACTAGTGGCCTATATTCTTCGTAATAACAATATTCAAGATCAGAGGAAAAAGGCTTTTAACATTCAATAGTTTCTACACTTGTTGCAAATGACAATTTTATTAAACTTTGCAAATTTAGAAGAGAGTTGAAGATCCATAGGTATAACATCATTATGAAATAGAATTCTATGATAGGAAGCATTACCTATGGCCTTTTTTTCATGATCTAGTGTTGAAGCGTGACTGATATGCATGACGGATTCCAAATTTGGAACAATGAAATGTTCATTTAAATAGTCCATTTGGAGGACCCTCTCTGGAGAATCAAGTGAAAACAAGTCGTCGGACAAGGAAAATCAAAATTTGTGCCAATTCCATGGCACTATTTGAATCCAAACGCAAGTGAAAACAAGTCGCCAAACAAGGAAAATCAAAATGTGTGCCAATTCCATGGCACTATTCGAATCCAAACGCAACAAAAGAGGAATTAGAAGCAAACTTCAACTACAAAATGAATAAACCTTTGCAACTTTCAATCAATAAAAAAAAATATCGAAAGGAAAAAATCATATTGCACTTACAAATGAAGGGCATTGTTTGTGAAAATGAGATACCCAGAAAAGAATGGGTTAGAGGTAGAACCATAACCTTGTAGAGCATTTGCTTTAGATGCATTATCTTCTTACAAACATTCAAATGTTGATCTTGTGTATGTTTGGAAATAGTCAATACCATGTGAGAAAGAGTGAATTGTATAGATGGGTGCATGCTTTTTTGGAGGAGCTTAACTCTAAAACTAGAATAGATGATGCAATATCAAGAGTCTATTCTTGCAGCAGGTAGCAACAAGAAATTGGTCCATTTTTTTTGTTGCTAATACTAGCTTCATCAAGATAGAAAATAACAATCAAGTCATGTATTTCAATATTTCACTAGCCAGGCAAATAAATTGAATTAATTACTATAAATATAATATTCTTTCCTAAAATAACCAAGCATTACTTCTGGCCTTTTTTTCCTTGATCTAGTGTTGAAGCATGAGTGATATGCATGATGGATTTCAGATTTGGGACAATGAAATGTTCCTTTCAATAGTCCGATTAGAGAGCCATATATGCCAAATCAACTAAAAAGAAGTATCCAGACGAGGGAAATCAAAATTTGTGCCAATTAGATAGCACTATTTGGATTCAAACACAACGATAAGAAATTAGAAGCAAAATTCAACTACATAATGAATAAACCTTTGTAGTTTTCATTCAATAAAAAAAATCCCAAAAGGAAAAAAATACGTTGCACTTACGGGTACCCGCACGAAGCTGGTAGCCAAAAAGACCGCAACAGCAATGCGTGAGCGGAAAAAACAAAGTGACGTGCATGCGCATCCAAACACGCGCACGCGTCCCTTCTTCGACAATGTCAAACGCCCATGTGGACGAAAGGTGTGTCCACGTGTCATTAACGCGTACACACACAATTGCAAGCATGCGTCAATGATGCGTGCGCGCCCCTATTTTTTATAAAATAAACAGTGCTCACGGGTTTTTCATTTTCGACAAACCCGCAAGCGCAAAGAACCATCCCATGAGCGCACAAAGGGACCCCACGAGTGCTTCGTGGAGCACACAAGGCCCCTTCAATGCCAACACAATGCCCCTACACCACCTTGCCAACAATTTCTCTAGGTAGGTGCTCAACAAAGCACGAATTGGTTATTATTTTATTTTTTTTCAATTCAATTTTTTTTTTTTTTTTAAATTACAATCCATTAAAAAATGAAGATAATTTCATTGCAGGCCATCCACACCTAACAAGATGACAAACACAGCTGAACCATAAGATGAAACGAATGAAACCCAACCTTCAAAAGACAACATTGGAACGAACAACGAACCAAATGAAAACCCCGAAGATCAATTACACCAAGATTTAAATGAATTGATGGTATTGAGCGATGAATTGAAGAGCACCAAGGAACCCTCTCGGGTTTCCTTGGCTTCACCATTGCAAAACATTATTGAATCAATCAATATTGCACCCAGTGAAATAACAAACTTGAGCCAATACAGGGCTCGAATGAGGGAACTCTACTCCAATGGGATATCCAAAGACAAGATAAAAGACCTCAACATCACCAAAGCCCAATTGTATAGCAAATTCATAGTTTCCTCGACAGGACAGCCTCCAGCTGTGATGAGGAAACGGGTTTGCATGGACTCGTGTATTTACTAGCCATGGAGAGATAACTGGAGAAAGAGATGGTTTGTGTTTGATAGGGCCTCGTGCAACAATTTGGAGGTCCCACAGTATTTCCTTCGGAAATTGTGGGCTAAGTTTGAGCTAGGCTACCATGTCAACTATTTTGACATCATTGAGTTTCAGGGTGTCGGTCTTGGCTCTGCCCAAGATCGACCTCAGGCCCACCGCAACCCACTTAGAGGACCTCCTGCACCCAGGAGAGAGCCAAACCCTCCTCCTCAGCCCAGGTTTGGTAGTAGCCTAGATGAGATTGATGACTCAGTTAGGCGTGTCACACATCATTTGCTTAGACATACCACATTTATGGATAGGTCTTCACAGAGCCGGGAGGACATTGATCACATAGACATAGCTGGACCGTCTATGGGTGGTGGTCGAGACATGCCGGGTACAGGTGGAACCTAGGCGGGGCCTTCTAGTTCTACTGGAACAATGGCACATCGTTGTTCTCACTGTGGTCATTCTTGCCATGGTACGCAGCAGCATGCCACAGGTAGCTTTATGGATCAGGTTTGCTATTGTTTTATTTAATGTTCAAGTATTTGTTGTATTTTATTTGATATCGTATTGTTTAATATATTTAACTTTGAATTACACATTGTTGACTTGATTTGTTTTAATGTACAGTTATTCAGGGCCCAGTTTCCATCTTCCAGGTGGGAGGACATCAGTTCCTTTGACCTCGACAGAGCCATGGCAGCAGCAGAGGATATTAAGGCACCATACACACAAGAAACTTCTTTACTTTGAATAATTAGATCCTGTTACTAGTAATTTGTGTTGAGTAATTACAAATTAATTAGCACTGAGTAATTACCATATTATTATCGTATTTTATAGTAGTGTTTATCATATTGTCTAAATTATTTGAGAGCTGTAAATTCATATAATCCAACCAAACAAAAATGAAGCCTTATAAAACATGAAAACCTAAGAAAACTAGAAACATTTGTTCATGCTCACTTTAGGCATCCTAGACATCTAATGATTATAGAAATGGGAGAGAAATTTCCAAAATTAGTCATTCCTTCTTAACCAATGATGAGCTCGCAATTGGGGTTTTGGTGATGTCCGCAGTGTCCTTCATCCTCTGACTACCATCCAAT
This sequence comes from Larix kaempferi, assembly GCA_027924585.1. Taxonomy (NCBI): domain Eukaryota; kingdom Viridiplantae; phylum Streptophyta; class Pinopsida; order Pinales; family Pinaceae; genus Larix; species Larix kaempferi. The sequence continues at coordinate 309,972 of BSBM01000061.1, read as the reverse complement.
ACTTGCTTGCTCTTCCTGTGCTTGACTAATTCTATGTGTGTTATTGATGCTTTGCCATTTGTCACCATGTCATCCAAGTTATCTTTGACATGTACTCTCCTTGTCCAAATTATCTTCAAATTACTACAGTATGGGTCATTTGACTCTTGGCTCAATAGGTGTGCTAATGGTTCCAATGCCCATCAGTTTGTCCACCAAATCAACCTTTGCTGCCATGTCCTTATGCCATGTGTTCTTCAAGCTTAAGCTTTGAGAATATATTACCATGGTAATTATCACTTTCCCCCGTATTTTACTAATAAGTTCTTTTAATGGTAAAGGTGGTCAAATCACTTCTATGCTTCTGCTAACTTTGTTGCATCAATTGAGTTCACTGAGATGTTGTACTTGTCACTTTTGCATCCACCGAGACCAATAGGAAAACTATTTATTGCTGTGAATTTTCACTACATTGTACAAAAATCTCAAGAAAAAGAGAATCATAGTGGCCAAGCTTCTAGAAATTCAAGAACCTGATGTTTCTCATGTCCTTATTACCCTAGTTTATTATCACGGGATTTCCAATTTATTCTAGTATTTGAGATTGAAAGTAATCATACTACTACTCCTAGAACATGCTATTAGGAAAGACATATAAACAACGTAAAACAACTTAAATCACATGTATTGTCACTAAAGTTTTTGAAAATGATGTAAGGCCCATAAGGACGAGTGAGAATCTTACAAATATGGTCTATGGGGCCTTGATATTATCTTGATTCAAATACAACTTGGTAAAACATTTGGCATCAAGAATACCCATTTAACTCATTTCACTCAAGATTTCTATGATTTCAATCAAGTGATATCATTCTGAAAACATAGCTATTCAATCAAGAACACATAATTACTCATTCAATGCAAAAGAACATGGCACATTCAAGCTTGGAAGTAAGTTAATCATGAAAAATATTTCATTTTCTTCCCTTTTCTAACGATCAACACTCTAAAGTGTATTAAATAACATGCACAATAACTTAATTGCTATTTAGCACCTCTTTGCAAATTGAAACAATGAGAGGACATTTTATTTGATGATGTAAATGTTATGGAAATAAAGGGACTCAAGATCCTCACTCTAGGGATGCAAATAGTTTTCCACTGGGGTGAATCAAGCTTGTAGGAAACTACAAATCTATAAGAAGACATCAAAACCTAGGAACTCTTCATCAAGAACCCAAACACATTACATAGGTTTCCAATTCAAATTTGTAAATGGACATGAATTCCATTCGCTTATGAGGCACTACACATCTCTCTAAGGCTAAAGGAAAAGCTCACCTAGCAAGTCTTGAACAAATGGACTGCACCAATACAATAAAAACATTATATAATATCCAAATCCCATCAAACCACTATCATCTAATTTGAATATCAATTAATTGCAGTCATGTTTTTTAAGTACCATCGTTGTCAGTCTCATTTGCATTGTGTTTAATATTGTTAATATTGTTTTTATAAATTCAGCCTAAAAATTGTAGTGTTCGCACAGGTGTCCGCAGGCTCCAGCGACCAGCCATTGCCACTGGGGATCAGTAGATCTCCATGTGCGCAGGTATCGTGTGTATTAACGCATAAATTTAATTTCAAATATGATGACTTGTCTGTGTATATTTTAATTTTTCTATATTAAACTATGAGGTTATAAATGTGTATGTAGGTGCAAGAACCTCGGCCTGGCAGTGTCGTTATTCCTCCCTCCCCAACCTTTCGGCCAGATTATATGCGAGTTGTATCCCTTGGAATACATGCCCCATTCCCCACGCCCTTCCATCCATCCCCCCCCTCCTATATAGCACCACAGTTCCATCCAGTTCCCCCTTACGTTTCATATCCAGCTCCACCTCCGTAGAAGTTTCCCATATTCCCACCCTCCCCTATCCGACCATGGCACACCACCCATCCCTCTACCACAAAACATACCTCACACCCCCCCCCCCCACATCCCCCCACCACACTCGCTTCCCCTTCTAGGGTGCCCCAATCCATCTCCACTTCGCCCACCCCAGTCCAGGCCTCCTTCTGCCACCCCCCCTTCTTCCACTGTTCCCCCGGTGGTGTAGCCACCGTTGATGTGGCTACATCCTCCCCTTTACTGTCCACCCCAGCTGCAGAGAAGGTTGTTCGGCCGACTGCTCCATCCGCCAACCCTGAAGACCAGCCTGTTGTGTTCACGGTGAGATTGACTAGTTTATGAAAATCTCATTGAATTTTAACGAAAATTACTATATGCATCTAATTTCATCATTTATCTGATTGTTCTAAATGTTGCAGGGTGGCATTGCTGAGAGACTAGGAGCATGGAGGAGGGAGACCCCCTCATGACTTACAGTCTTGCATGCTGTGAGTTATCTAAGATTTGAAAACTATTTTTATTTTTAAATTATGTTTTATACTTGTATAACTGCCAAGAAAAGTTGACATAATGTTGTTGTCGTTTCAGGGCTTAGGGGGATGTGGTCCAAGACTCCCGAAGGAACCATCTTCCTCTAGCATGAAGAATAGGAAGATCGATTTTGGAGATGCACCTGGGAGCTCCGAGGGTGGGTAGGAGGATTGAGAGACCCTCCTATGTGCACTAGCCACGATGTGGAATTTTGGGAACAAGTTGCCATATTTTGTATAGGGCACCATGGGCCATATTTTGTATAGCGCACAAGTTGCCATATTTTGTACAGGGCACGAGTTGCCATTATATAGACATTGGGAATGATGTTCCATTTTTCCAAAAAATGTACATGATTGGATGATTTTTGCATATTAATAGATGGATCTGCACTTGTCTATATGACTTTGTCTTTGATTACATTTTTGCATACATGATTTTGTCTTCAATAACAATGTCATGGAAAAGTTTTCACATACATATAGATGTTATTTCTAGACACCAAGTGACCTCAATATGAGTCCCTTGTATTTTAATGGGTCTTGCATCTTTTCCTTTCAGCAACAACATACATAACCAAGCAAACTAAGGACTGATATTTACATTACAAAGTGTTGTGACTTTAGGGCTACAAAAAAAAAGGAGATGATGACTTCTTTCATACTTAACTTTGTAATGGTTATAATAGTCAATTCTGACAATCATTGCATCACATATTATATCAAATTAACCTAGATATATGAGAAGTTCATATGTGTGGTTGGATGGAAGGGTTAACCATATCACTTGAATTAGTTCAAACATGAGGAGTATGCATAGGTGCAATTGGATTGAGCAATAAAAGAGAATTGTTAATGTAGTTACATATGGATCATTCTTTGTGTCTTAGTATGTGCCTTTAATGAAAGCGTGGTTAATGTGTTGAACTGCTACTTGCATAAGTTGGCATAGACCCTTAGTGTTGATAATGTCTTCAATGTTTTGGTAATATTGATAATCACTCTTTGTAATTTAAGTATCTTGGATTTTTTGAGGTTAAGACACATATTGAACATAGTCAACTCAATGGTTCAAGACATCATTTGACCCCACAATCCATGGAATATTCATTGGAGTCATACGAACCTCATTGTCATCACCTCAACCATGGTCAAGATGCCAAGATCCATCCTTAGTAGTCAAAACCTCATGTTGGCACCCATATCACACTCAAAGATAAAAAATTCTTTTAAAGGGCATGTGTAGGGGTTGAGGGAATCTTGATTGATAATATTCTTAAAACATTTATATTCAATTTTAGGCCTGATATGTCCTCACCTTATCATTGTCAATACCTAAAGACCCATCCTTAGTGCACAAAACGTCCAAATGGAATCCATATCCAAAACAAAGCCCATGTATCCCGTCTAGAGAGCTTGTGTAGTGATTCAAGGACTTGTTCATGGCTCATGAGCATGCAGATATTCATTTAGTTCATAATAACCTTTATATTCTTTAATCACCATGCTCGAGGTCTAGAGACCCATCCCTTGTATCAACTAGTCAACTAGGATTCAACTAGTCAACTAGGATAAAGAGTTGACTAGAGGTATACATTGTAAAAGTAAATATTTGTTAGGGATTGATAAAAGGCTAATTATTGATGGCTCTAAAGTTACACTCTCCCCTTTCTCACTTTCCATTTATGTGTATGAATATGTAGATATATTTTGGATAATGACACTTGGATAGATAGATTGGGAAAATTTTAGATGAATGCCTCGAGCTCTACACACAAGTTTAAGAAAAAAAAAGAAAAACTCCTAACATTGGGAACAAATAGCCAAAACCAACAATGCAACTAGAAGATAATGACCAAAGGAACTTCAAAATGCAACACCACTCCACAAAAGAAGTTTCTCTAGACCTACCTCATTTGGTATGAGAGAAGCTGCTTTAGAGACCTAGAGACCTACCTACCACTTCTCACATTTGGTATGAGAGAAGTTGCTTTAGACCTACCTCACTCATGTCAATGCTTGATTTTTTGGAGGCCGACCTCCCACCCCACATGTCCTCTTCAACATTTTTTGTTCTCTTGGTTTTGTGCACACCAAAATTTTTTCATGCTTTGGGTACCTGGAGGTATATCTCCAACCCAAAAACTCTTATATTATGTTGATTATGTTGGTTATTGGCTTCACCCAACAAAATTATATTTAACAATGCAAATATTCATAGACTTGGTTACCCATGCTCAATGAGTCAAGGCGACGTACTTGGCAGTTGTTCATGGTTAGTGAGGAAGTTATGAGAAGTTATGAAGGTGGTTGGGATCACGCTAGATGTCACCACAGGTGGAGGTTGTACAACACGGCCAGGGGAGTTGACAATTGCAGGATCCATCGGGTCAAAGGCGTAGCAACGAATAGGTAAGGACACCTCGAGGAAAGAAGTGATCTCGGGAGCAGCAGTAGAGCAGAGTAGAAGAGCAGTGTGAAGGCATAGAGAAAGGGATCTGATTCATTCTTCGTTCAGCAGAGGATCGAGAGAAGGAGAGGATCACACACAGCCTAGAAACACACTGAGAGATAGAGTTTCAATTATGTATCTTGTAATAGGCTAAGGCCGACTTGTTTTAGTTATTTTTCATTTACCATTATAACCCTGTAATCAATTCAAGTAATAAAACCCAGCTTCTAGCATTTAGTTCACATCTTGTCTTTATGAGAACCCTGTTTGTTGTTGTGTGTTATTGTTAAGAAAGAGGGTCTGACCCGACCCACCTTGTGCCAGTTGGTATTAGAGTCTGGAGTAGAATCCGATTGAGCAGTTGAATCTAGAGATCCGGAAGAGCTTGCAAGTGCATAGACATCTCCAGCTGTGATTGAAATTGCACAACAAGGTGTTAAGGTCTGAGGACAAAGAATGCATGGTGCAACGGTTATTGTCGATCGTGAAATGTTTGACGAGTGCATGCGAATAATGAGAAGCTTGACCAGTGAGGCTGCATCGATCAAAGAGATCCAAAGATGCGGATGCATTCCCAATGCACTCGACCACAGCAATGACGATGTCGAAGAACTAGAAGAACTAGAAGAAGTGGAGGAATAACCAGAAGATAAATTCATCAAGCTTCTGACGTAGATGAGAGGTCAGAAAAAGATGGATGTTCGCACCTACTCACGAAGTCAGGATCTAGAAGACTTGATATAATGGTTCAGAGAGATGGAGAAATACTTTGACATAGAGCAGATATAGGATCCTAAACGAGTTAAAACTACATGTTTGAGGTTGAAGGGTCATCCCTCATTGTGGTGGGACAATGTAAAGGCTGACACAGCCAAGATCAAGTCTTGGGATAGGATGGTTTCCATGCTGAAGGGGAAGTTCTTGCCTAACAACTATGTGATTTCCTTGTTCAGGAAGTTGCAGAACTTTTGACAGAAATAGATGCCCATGAAGGAGTACACGAAAGAATTCTATAAACTATCGATTCGGTTTGGTCAAACCAACAAAGGAGAAAAAGATGTCACAAGATATGTAAATGGCTTGAAGTATGCAATACAGGACGAGTTGCGCCTGTCAAGGTTCAGAGAGGTTGGTGAATCCTACCAGTTAGCTCTGAATGAAGAAGAGAAACGGTCAAGGAGAACCACATCAACCAGAGGGAGGATGACTAGTCGAGGTGCGAAGAATATTTCCACGGAGGGACAAAGTAGTGGAACCAGGAGAGAAGTTGTCGAAGATGACCAACGTGCAGAAGGAATAGTGACCAGAGAGAAAGAGCAGGGAATCTGACAAGACAGTCGAGAGACCCACGGTCGAGGTGCGTATGGTTGAATTGGCCCGATAGAAAAGAAAGTAGTTGACAAAATAGATGTAGTCTGTTATAAGTGTTATGGAGTTGGACACAAGGCATACGAATTCCCATAGAATCTACACGTGGTGGAAGATTTGAAACCCAGATTTCGACGGTATGAGCAAGTCGACGAGAGGATGGAATTGATGAGAAGGAGTCGGAATAAAAAAGGCTATATTTCAAACCAAAGTGTTGATTAGTGACAGGTATTGCAGGACCATAGTCGATCGTGGCAGTACAAGGAATTTAGTTTTGATGGAGGTCATCGACAAGTTGGGGTTGATATGTCGAGAACACCCACACCCATACAAGATATCCTAGTTACAAAAGGGACACCATGTGAAGGTAACCAGACAGTTCCTGATAAACTCTAAGGTTGGGAAACTTGACGATAGTGTACTGTGCGACATAATCCCAATGGACACATGTGATCTGTTGTTAGGGTTACCGTGGAAATATGATCAGAATATGATTTATGATGGTCGAGCCAAAACAGTCACAGTGTGGAAAAATGGCATGCGTAGAACGTTGAAGCTGAAGTAGGAGGACCAAGCCGACTGCAAGTAGGGTGAAAGAAACTATTGGGAGAAGTGAGTGTTGATGTGTTCAACCAAATAATTCATCGCAAAGGAGGAGAAACATTTGGGATATTTTTCCATAATTCTGAAGGGACCATGTTTCGAGAGGTGAACAATGGAGAAGAATTCAGTCAAATTCGAAGAGATGCTCGATGGGTTTCATAGCTTAATAGTCAATGAGGCACCGACAGGATTTCCATTGATGAGAAGCATATCCCATCAAATCGAATTGATTCCAAGATCGAGTTTTCCAGAGAAGGAACCTCATAGAATGACTCCAGCAGAGGGTCAGGAACTCAATCGACAAATCTAGGAGTTGATGGACAGAGGATTGATCAGGGAAAGTCTGAGTCTGTGTGCAGTACTAGCTGTACTAGCACTGAGGAAGGGTGGAGAATGGAGGATGTGTACAAACTCTAGAGCTATCAACAAAATAATGATCAAGTACAGGTTTCCATTGCTAACGATGGACGAATTGATGGATTGTTTGAGTGGAGTGAGATACTTCACCAAGATTGACCTAAAGAGTGGTTATCACTAGATCAGGGTCAGAGAGGGATATGAATGGAAGTCAACCTTCAAGATGAAGGAAGGACTGTATGAGTGGTTAGTCATGCCATTCGGACTGACTAATGCACCCAGTATGTTCATGTGATTGATGAACAAGGTACGGAAACCATTCTTGGGAAAGTTCGTTGTAGTGTACCTTGACGACATCTTAATATTCAGTCGAACCAAATTCGAACATTTGGAGCACATTCGACAAGTATTGCAGAAGGTGCAGGAAGAGAAGCTGATGGTGAACCTACAAAAATGTTTCTTCATGAAGGAAGAGCTGGTATACATAGGATTCGTAATCTCGGGTAAAGGGTTGGTAATGGACCCAGAGAAGGTGAAGGATATATTGGAGTGGCCAGAGCCGACAAGCACAACAGGAGTGCAGATTTTCCATGGACTTGATAATTTTTACAAGAAGTTCATTAGAGGATTCAGTCGAATATGTGCACCATTGACAAAGTGCATGAAGAAAGGGGAGTTTAAGTGGACAGAAGCTACCTAGAAATCTTTCGACAAGTTAAAGCAGAAGGTGGTGGAGAGCCCAATGTTAGTGCTCCCATATTTCGACAAAGTTTTCCAAGTCGATTGCGATGCGAGTGGAATGGCAATTGGAGGAATATTGCTCTAGGAGGTATGACCAATTGCATTCTTCAGCAAGAAGTTGGATGAAGCAAAGCGGAAATATTTGGTCTACAACCAAGATTTCTATGCTATTGTCCAAGCATTGAAGAAGTGGAGGCATTATTTGTTGCCCAAGGAATTTGTGTTGTACATAGATCACCAAGCACTGAGGTACTTGAATACTCAGTCGAAGTTGAACTAGCGGCACATGAAGTGGGTCAAATTCCTACAGGGATATATCTTCATGTTGCAACATAAGTCGGACAATTCAAACAAGGTTGTCAATGCGCTGAGTGGAAGAGTTGAATTGATGAACACGACAACAGTAGAGGAAGCGAGGATAGAGTCAGTGAAGACAAGGTATGAGACCGATGAGGATTTTGCGAAAGCATGGAAGGCTAGTTGTGAACCATGGAGTGTTGACAGAACTCCGTACTTGGATTATTTTATCCAAGAGGGATACCTATTCAAGGTACAATAGTTGTGAATTCCCAGAGGATCTGTAAGAGAGAACATAATCCGAGAGCTGCATAGTGGCGGATTAGCAAGTCATTTTGGCATCAACAAGACCAAGGCATTGGTCAATGAAAAGTACTATTGGCCAAGAATGATGACAGATGTCGGTAAGTGGGTACGATAGTGTCGAGTTTGCCAGTTGGAAAAAGGAAGAAGTCAGAATATGGTGTTGTATGCACCATTACCAGTGCCAAATACCCTATGGGAGCACCTAAGCATGGATTTTGTGCTAGGATTGCCGAAGACGCGGAAAAAAAGCGACTCAATCTTTGTTGTGGTCAACAGATTTTTGAAGATGGAACACTTTATTCTGTGTCGGAAGACAAGTGATGCCATAGACATTGTTGTACTATTCTTAAAGGAGGTAGTCAGATTGCAGGGGTTGCCTAAGAGTATAACGTCAGATTGTAACATCCCCTTCCATCAATCCGGTGCAAGGAAGGAAATGTTAACCAAACCACCGGGCTCATTGGCAAAACTCAGACCCAGTCAATTTATTTAGAAATGCATGGTTAAATAAAACTTGTGTATACCTATTCATACTCAACAAGCACACCGGATTTAAACACTATGTATGCACCCAGTTTCATCATGCAATTAGCATGTAAACAACAGTCTTTAATTATTACATTGCAGAACATGGAATTAATGCAATTCAATTAGTAAACACAGCAGAATAACCATAATAACATACAAGCAGAAGGAGATGCTTCAGCCTATTTTCTTCAACCAGAATAGTGAAACAACCACATAATAATCAATCCCATTATCATGCTATGCACAGGCTTCATGCCAACTAGTTTAAGATAATCATTTCATACAAATAACATGAGTAAATTAATATACAGGGAAAACCACGGAATGAACATTATTCAAACCACAGAGAATACTTATCTTTGAGAGAAAGTTGTCCAACAACTGGCTATGTGAGAGAAACGTTCCACCCAACCATAGATCTCTGTCCAGCCTCTATTCTTTTAGCTGAGAGATCACCCCTGAGCTGGGCTGTGTATCCACTAAGGAGTAACTAGCTGGGCTCACTCACAGCCACAATTTCACTCAATAGCTTTGCTAAGCCAACACCCGGTTGGGTTTACAAGCAAACAAGAAGATAGAGGAGGGTAATGCTAAGCCAGTGAGCTCAACAATAGAGCTATAGGCATCCCAAATGAACTCAATAGTCGGGCACCCACATTACCTACCACATCCAACACAAGGAAGGTCCCCTTCTCTGCTACATAGTCCCTCAGGAAACTCTTCCCTCCAGTGCTCTTCAGGATGGGCATAGGAAGGTCCAGCTGCTAGCTTCCTGAGATTTCAGCCTTCACTAGGTTTATCAAGCAAACCCATCCTTTGCTCAATCATTCACACTTGGATTTCTCACCATTATGTCAACGAATAACTCAAATCCGTCATTGGTTTTCTGGGCTGCAAAAATTGGGTTTTCCCATGGATTTCGGGGTAGCTAATCCTCCCAAATTCGCCCCAAGGTTAATACCTATGGATCCCCCATTGGATTTCACTGTCAAATACCAAATCTGGGCATTTTTGGCTCTTCAAAACGTGGGTTCTTGCACAGTTGCGATTTTTGGTTTTTCTCACTGCTGGGAATTCGTTTTGGATGGAAAATGATGCGGGGTACTTCCACAATGGAATGGGGATGAGGAAGAAGCAATCCCCATGAGGTAGAGTGACTTGTGGTGCAAGAAAATAGAGCCCATACTCTGTCATACGAATTTCTGGACTGCCCATGCTCCATTAAAGCCATGGACTGAAATCTTCAACAACTTTCTTACACAGAATTAAATGTCAGCAAGGAAAGTCAAATGGGTTATCACAATGACATATGGCAGCTTATGGCTCAATCCCACAATCCTCTCACCACTCCCTAGTGAATACACATGGCCCCTTCTCATTCGTTGCCTCCATAGCTAGTTTTGGTATTTTATTGCTTGATGTTTACTTACATCATTTTTACAATGTTCCATGGCTAAATAGCACATGGGTAACATAATGTCTAATGCTTTTCCATTTTAAATAAAGTACGAACATACACTTGTGGGGCCTTGGCCTTGAGGTCCTCGCTAGGTATACATACATCACATGTATACAATATTTATATTGAAAACTAATATATCCTAAGGGTCAAAATGGGGTATTACAATCCCCTCCCCCTTAGAATAACATTGTCCTCGGTGTTCCAAGACTTAGGAATACATATCCAATTTACACATCCAAAATTTTCAAAGTTTTTGCAAATCTGCCCTGCATTCTAGCCTTTACTTTGAACTTTCAGGACCAAGTCCCTTGGCTTCCACCAGCTTCTCCTGCTGGTTCTCACTTTGATCACAAACAGTATTTGCTCATAATAGCTGCAACCAATGGATTTAATTTCACCTGTGAAATTCATCATTACACATCTTGGTAGGTCAAGCATAACCTAAACATTAACATCAGACAATTGTTTTTCCCCAATTGACATGCATAGCCCATGCTCTATTCATGAGACTTTCACACTTTCCATGCTTGTCCATCATACACATCAATTCTTTCATGTTCATCCATTACGAAATTAACTACTTCAGCATTCACAATTTATTTCAAGCAAATAAACACACTCTACTTTCATCCATACATGCATTCAACAATTTTCTGTGTTTATAAATGCATCAATAAAAAGGAAAGAGAGAGCAGTAAGAGTTTTCTTCTCTTAGTCTTGTTCCATTCTGGAACCCACACCACCTTTGTGGTTTTCATGCTCCTAGCCTCTTTCACTTCATCGTGAATGCTTGACCTACCCTTCTTGGCTATGACACTTAGTGTCTATGGTCTATTTCAGACCTCTCAACCATGGAGTCCCTCCACCTGGTTTATCTACAACTCTTGGATGCTAGGACTCACACAGTCCCACTAGCCCCATATTTCATTACTGCTCATGCTGAGTTCTTTAGGATGGTTACATTTCCACACACATCCTTGAGATGCTTTCATAGTCATTGTTTCCAGCAATACCTACACTCAAACATTGAATTAATTCACATGTTTAGTTTATTTTCATAGGAAATCATAACCAAATCATATACACATGTATATTCATAAGCAGCAAATTACAAGATAACCAAATACTTATCTGCATTGGATGTCTTCACTTTATTCCATAGGGTACTTCTTTGCTTTTGAAGCCTTGGAATCGCCAATAGATTTGGATGTTTGGCCAACGCATAGGCTGCCCCACAACATCAAATAATCTTGTATGTTTGGCCAGCACGCAGGCTGCTCCACAACATCAGATGGTCTTGTATGGTTGGCCAGCACGCAGGCTGCTCCAAATCATCAATAATCTTGCATGTTTGGCCAGCACGCAGGCTACTCCAAATCATCAATAATTAATGCCCAACCAGTCACTCTCTAGATTTACCAAGCCATTTATAGCTCTTTCAAGGTCCTTGCTTCTTGTATGACCAAGGTTTCCAACAAAGAAACAATAGTGCATCAGCTTAACTGTTACAAGACTTATACTTGTAATCTTCATTATTCCAAACAAGAAATAAATGAAATTGAATACTTATCTGTATTGTGCATTTCTTCTCTGGTCCATAGGGTCCTGCTTTTACTTTATAAGCCTTGGGATCCTCCTGCGGACTGGGATGTTTGGCCAGCATGCAGGCTACTCCAAAACATCAAATAATTAATGCCCAACCAGTACACCTTCACACTGATTGGATTTACCAATCATTTGGTGGTGCCCAACCAATCCCATATCTGGTTGGCCCTCTCCATTACTGAGCCAGCACATCCATTTGTGTCATCGGTCAATGGAAGGTAATTGCACCACCGACCATTATAGATCAAGGCTCTACTACTCTGCCTTAGGCTTACATCAGTCTTTCACATGTGTCACAATCCCTCAATGCGCATAACAATTCGTCACCCACATAAGGGTGGTACTCCTTCTCTTGTGTAAACCGGCGGTTCCATTTAGGAACTCTTTAGGTGACTTTCTTAACTGCAAGCTATCATGGTCCCATGATACCCACTCACACTACACAAAGGTTACCACTGCTCGTACAGTCTTCTTGAGTACCTCTTTCTTCACTTTTCCCTTTAATGTGCAACACCAAATTTCATATGTATAAGCTGTCAACACAAAATGGACAAGCAATCTCATCAGTATTGTTGCTCTAAGACTGTAAACATATTTCATAACATTCACTATCCAACATTGAAACACCAGGAATGCGTCCATTCCCTTAGGGTGTAGTCAATATTGGCATCCCTAACATAACTCAGTACCAGAAAGGTGTGCACTCCTTACTGATGTGAACTATGCAGGTCCTAATCATACTTCAAGCAGCCTGAATAGTATAAACAAATGGAATATGCTCTACATAATAATTCTAACAATTAGACTTGCACATATACATGTATATATATATATATCAGTCAAGGTTTACAGAACACTTATCCATTTGCAGATGTAGTCCTTCTTGATTAATGAGGAATGGGGGCTCCTTCTCTGAGTTAATAGTCCCTCGGTTTTCCATCCCAATTCCTTTTGATGTTACATAACCCTCATATGTCTTACTAACATAATATTTATCATCTCACTCATATTGTCTACCAATCATGCAGTGTAGATGAGACAGTAATAATGTCTAATGGTGTTTCACCCGAAACCCATTTCCAAATCATGGAATCCCTTCCCATGAAGTTTGGCTTCTGTAGGCCCTCTCTCTTGGTCTTACTGCAATGTGGCTTCCTGGCACACTTATTAAACAGCCAAACAGTCAACAACATTTAACATTACAATTCAATTATGGTTGTTTTATAACCAATCCATGGTGCTAATAATTAAATTCAATATGAATTAGCAACTCTGTCTACTACTGAAATTGATTTCCTTAGCTATGAGGCTATCCTCATATTGCTTGGCTCTTGCAAGTGGTACCATTCTGTCCATTATGGATTTATGTTTGCTTCCATACATGGACATCCACCTACAACATGTCCTCCTGACACAATTTTACATAAGCCAAACAGTCATTAGCAATTATAAGCAAAATTTCAAATCTGAAAATTTATAAATCTGAGATTTACAATTATTCTTTCTAACAGAGCTTAGATTTCTCAACCATGAGATTCCTTCTCATAAACTGTAAATTGAATTTTCAAATATGCTCCTTACAGAAGTTAGATTTGCAACCATGATATTATTTTCATAAACTTAAGTGAGAATATTTTCAGATTTGTTTCATGCATAAGTTAAATCTCACACCCATGAGAATCTTCTCATAACCTTTGGCTTTTGCACATGGTAGATTCCAGCCTTCATCATGGACTTACCCACATTGCCATGCCCAGAACAATCTACCAGAAATCTGAAACTTCAATAAGACAAACACTTGTAAGTCTCATTGCATATAATATTTCATTGCTGCAACCGTCACTAAAGCATTTCCAGAATTATGAAATTCCATAATTCAAACAATTCTAGATGTTAACATATCAATATCACCAAACTCATTTATTTCATGTAAATCATTATCACACTAAAATTGCAAGGTACAGTCACATTATTCATGCAACTCTGTCCTTCCAACATAGCATTCTGGAAGCTTGTCAATCATGACTACCTTCATGCAATTCTTCCCCTGCATACATAGCATCTCATAAAATGATCCCCAAATTATCATTAATTCATCATTTCATCTATTGTTTAATTGTAATGAAACATATACATATATCACAATCATGCATGCACACAATACATCTCCTCAGGTGTAACTACCCACATGCAAGCATACTCACAACATTTACTCAAGTTTTTCATATGCATTCACTCAATGCTTAACTCTAAGATTTATAAAATCTCTTAATGCACATCCACTCAATGCCACCCTACAACCCAAATCAACATAGTTCAAACATAGTCGAACGGATCTTACCTAATTCTCTTTCAACATTCATGCAATTATGCATCAATAACCATTACCTGCATGGTTGTCATTAACATCACTTGATGTTACTTGATCGGTTGGCCTCTTACCAAGGCTACATAGTCCTTTTTTCCAACCTCATGATCACATATTTGTTGCACCATCCTTTCTTCATAAGGTTTTTCGCTTTGTGCAACAACATCATTATCTTCTTTAGCCATGCTTCCGTTGTCTTTGGTCCTACAACCAAAACCAATCACCAATGGTGATTATCAACCACAATATTTATCATTAGTGGTTCATTGCATATGTGAAATCTCACTGCTTTTACCAATATGTAATGTCATATGCATGCAAAACATATACTCATGCACTGTGCAATGTTTATTAATATGTCAATCAATGCATCTTCATGCCACTCATCTAATCTCTTGCATTTTCAACATTCTCATGCCATAATTTTATGCACATAAAGCTTATAAAAATATTAATGTAGTTAGCAAGATAGGGGTTAAGGAATTCTCCCTTTCCAATCCCTAATCTTTGCATGAACTTCATCTTCTACATCATAGCTAGTTCGAGTTCTTGGCATGCTACTTCCAGGCATGCAATTCTAGAATCTGCCCATATTGACAACAATTTGCCAAACAACCATTGGCACTTTTCTGCTCCAGTTATCTATGATGCAAGATAGTTCCACTTGAATTATGATTATGTGTCATTATTCCCTTCTAGACAAGCTTTCCAATGCCTAACCCCTTGCTCCATTCCGACATCGGGTGTGGAAACTACATTACTTCAAAAATGAGAACTTTCACCCCAATTCTACACATTTTACACAGTGGTATTTTGGTCCAGAAAGCCAACTTCAGCCACTTGTGGAAGACAATCTATGAAGAATCACAAAAAATTTTCTACCGGGTGAAGTTAGCCTATATAGCAAGGAACGTTCAACAACTCGTGGATATTTGTTCCGATGCACCATTCCTCTTCTATGAATTTCTGGGTTTTACTGCTTCTCACTTTTCATTTTCTCCCCAAAATCTAAAAATTTGGCCGAAAAAGCTAACTCCCATTGCTGGTCGCGGCTCAACTTCTGCGACCATTGCCGGATTTGACCTTAATTTCCCCACTATGGCGTAGGTTTTATCCTTAACTTCTGCGCTCGTTTTGCTAGTTTTAACCTTAAATTCGTCGTCGTGTGCCATGTGCATCACTGGTTTTATCTTTAACTCCGCCGCCGCGCACCGTGCCTAGCACAAAATTTCAAAAAGACGCTTAGAATTTTTTTTTTTTAACTCTGCTGCCAGCGCAACGCAGAAATTAACACTAACTCTGCCGCCAGCGCATCGCAGAATCTAACACTGACTTTGCCTCTAGCGCAGGGCAGAAATTAACACTAATTCTGTCGCCGCGGCGCATCACAAAAATTAACACTAATTCTGCCGCCAGCGCAGCGCAAAAATTAACACTGACTCTGCCACCAGTGTAGCGCAGAAATTAACACTAATTATGTCGCCACAGCGCGTCGCAAAAATTAACACTAATTCTCCCGCCAATGTAGCGCAGAAATTAACACTGACACTGCCGCCAGCGCAGCGCAGAAATTAACACTAATTATGCCACTGCAACGCATCGCAAAAATTAACAATAATTGTGCCACTAGCGCAGCGCAGAACTGACTCTACCGTCAGCGCAGTGTAGAAACTAACACTAATTCTGTCGCCGCAGCGCTTTGCAAAAATTAACACTAATTCTATCGCCGTAGCACGTCACAAAAATTAACACTAATTTTGTCGTTGCAGCGCGTCACAAAAATTAACACTAATTCTGCCGCCAACGCAGCGCAAAAATTAGCGCTAAAATCGCCGACATAGCCTTTTCCAGAAGACATAAATGTTTTGGAATGTGCCCTTCATTCTTTATAGAGGTGAGTTACTACAGCTCAAACTGGCATAAAAACTTGCACAAAAACAGTAAGAAAATGCCAAGAACTTGCATCTCTAAAAAGGGATTTTCTTTTCATTTCACATTCAACAATCCAACCAATGGATTCACAATTAATCTGCAAGCATCCAACAAGCATAGGCAAGGAAAACTCATGAGAATAAGGGCATAATTCGCACGCTTTCCTCACTTCTGAAAACCATTAATCGGCCACATAAATGTTGGTTCATTGTAATTAACAAACATCATTAAGATATCGGGTTGTAATAACTAACTATTCAGGCATTCAATCATGAAATTAACACATAGAAACTCATTTTCAGCCATGATCAACATTCAAGTTCATGCATTCAAAGCATCATGGACATTCAAGGGATAAGGATTCATAATTAATCAAGGTCTCAAGCCCATGATGCATTATCTCATATGCACAACAATTAACAACAACAACAACCAACACACAACAACATGCTCCATGTGCACACACAAAATCATATTTTCCTAATTTGTTGTGTGGATGTCGGTGCAACAGCCGTAGTGTTTGAACCTTAAGCTCTGATACCACTTTGTAACATCCCCTTCCATCAATCTGGTGCAAGGAAGGAAACGTTAACCAAACCACCGGGCTCATTGGAAAAACTCAAACCCAGTCAATATCTTTAGAAATGCATGGTTAAATAAAACTTGTGCATACCTATTCATACTCAACAAGCACAGCAGATTTAAACACTATGTATGCACCCAGTTTCATCATGCAATTAGCATGTAAACAACAGTCATTAATTAAGACATTGCAGAACATGGAATTAATGCAACACAATTAGTAAACACAACAGAATAACCATAATAACATACAAGCAGAAGGAGATGCGTCAGCCTATTTCCTTCGGGAAGAATAGTGAAACAATCACATAATAATCAATCCCATTCTCATGCTATGCACAGGCTTCATGCCAACTAGTTTAAGATAATCATTTCATCCAAGTAACATGAGTAAATTAATACACAGGGCAAACCACAGAATGAACATTATTCAAACCACAGAGAATACTTATCTTTGAGAGGAAGTTGTCCAACAACTGGCTATGTGAGAGCAACATTCCACCCAACCATAGATCTCTGTCTAGCCTCTATTCTTTCAGCTGAGAGATCACCCCCGAGCTAGGTTGTTTATCCACTAAGGAGTAACTAGCTGGGCTCACTCACAGCCATAGTTTCACTTCACAGCTTTGCTAAGCCAACACCCAGTTGGGTTTATCAAGTAAACAAGAAGAGAGAGGAGGGTAATTCTAAGCCAGTGAGCTCAACAGCAGAGCTACAAGCATCCCAAATGAACTCAACAGTCAAGCACCCACATTACCTACCACATCAAACACAAGGAAGGTCCCCTTCTCTACTACACAGTCCTTCAGGAAACTCTTCCCTCAAGTGCTCTTCAGGATGGGCATAGGAAGGTCCGGCTACTAGCTTCCTGAGATTTCAGCCTTCACTAGGTTTATCAAGCAAACCCAATCTCTGCTCAATCATTCACACTTGGATTTCTCACCATTCTGTCAACGAATAACTCAAATCCGTCACTGGTTTTCTGGGATGCAAAAATTGGGTTTTCCCATGGATTTCGGGGTAGATAATGCTCCCAAATTCGCCCCAAGGTTCATACCTATGGATCCCCCATTGGATTTCCCTGTCAAATACTGAATCTGGGCATTTTTGGCTCTTCAAAACTTGGGTTCTTGCACAATTGCGATTTCTGGTTTTTCTCACTGCTGGGAATTCGTTTTGGATGAAAAATGATGCTGGGTACTTCCACAATGGAATGGGGATGAGGAAGAAGCAATCCCCATGAGGTAGAATGACTTGTGGTGCAAGAAAACAGAGCCCATACTCTGCAATATGAATTTCTGGGCTGCCCATGCTCCATTAAACCCATGGACTGAAATCTTCAACAACTTTCTTACACAGAATTAAATGTTAGCAAGGAAAGTCAAATGGGTTATCACAATTACATATGGAAGCTTATGGCTCAATCCCACAATCCCCTCACCACTTCCTAGTGGATACACATGGCCCCTTCTCATTCGTTGCCTCCATAGCCAGTTTTGGTATTTTATTGCTTGATGTTTACTTACATCATTTTTACAATGTTCGATGGCTAAATAGCACATGGGTAACATAATGTCCAATGCTTTGCCATTTTAAATAAAGTACGAACATACACTAGCGGGGCCTTGGCCTTCAGCTCCTCCCTAGGTATACATACATCACATATATACAGTATTTAAATTGAAAACTAATATATCCTAAGGGTCAAAATGGGGTATTACACGGATAGAGATACCAAGTTTATGGGTCATTTCTAGATAACCCTATGGAAGAAACTGGACACAAAGTTGCAGTTTATCTCGGCATATCATCCGCAGACTGATGGATAGAACGAGGTGGTAAACATAAGTTTGGGAAACCTTCTGTGATGTTTGACGACCGATAGACCCAAGCAGTGGGAGAATGTGTTGGTGCAAGCATAATTCATGTATAACAGCTATGTGAATCGATCGACATGTATGAGCCCATTCCATATTGTTGAAGGTCGAAGCCCACATGGAGTGGTGGATTTGGTCAAGATACCCAAAAATGTCTAAAAAAGTGCAGATGCAGAATCATTTGCAGAGCATATGAAGGAAGTACATGAAGATGTACGCAAGTGCATTGAAAAGAGAAACGTGACATACAAGTTGAGATCCGACAAGAAGAAGAGGCTACAGTTGTTCAGCGAATGAGACTTAGTCTATTCGCACTTGAGGAAAGAGAGGTTCCCGACATGAACATAACAAATTGAAGCTGAAGAAGATTGGACCATGTAAGATCTTGAAGAAGATTACGGACAATGCTTATGTGTTAGAGCTTTTGAAGGAATTGAACATATCTCCTACGTTTAATGTCTCAGATCTGTACAAGTATGATGAAGGTTCAACAAGCAGCAGTGCGGAAGTGTCGAGTATCGACTGGATAGTGCAAATTCCAGGTCGACACAACAAGGAGGAAATCGCAGAAGTCTTGGAGGAATGTGAAGTCAGATGCACACAAAGTTCACAGAAGAAGGAATATTTGGTCCGATGGGGAGATGATGCATTGAAAGAGGAGACATGGATTTAAGTAGAAGAATACAGGAGACTGACAGAGCAATCGAGTTCTTTTTCACCAGGGGAGTCTGATGTAGGAACATCGAGGCCTAAGAAAAATAGTCGAAATTGATCGACAAATAGAACCGACCTGGGGAGGTGCCGACGACCACTAGTGTGGAGGAGACTGGCATTCAAGGCCAGGCAATTGAGTAGAAGTTGTTGATAAGCAGTTGACAGAAGAAAGGTCGAGAGTCGATAAGTCTGACGCCGACAAACGACTAGGAACTAAGCGAAGGCGTCGAAGGTCGATATATGGTCGAACAACGACACTGACAAAATCGAAAAAGGCCAAGCAAGGAGGATGGGGCAGGCTGGTAGCTATGGAGACTAAGTAAAGCTGACAAGTAAGGTCGAGGGTGAATAAGTGCAATATGGTCGAGGCATGTGATGGGGCTGACAACTATAGTAGAGTCATAAAAGAAAAAGAGTCAAGGCGACGTACTTAGCATCTGTTTGTGGTTTTTTAGGAAGTTATGAGCAGTTATGAAGGTGGTTGGGATCACTCCAGATGTCACCATAGGTGGAGGTTGTGCAGCACGGTCAAGGGCGTTGACAACTGTAGGATTTGTCGGGTCAGAGGCAGAGCGACGGACAGGGAAGGATGCCTAGAGGAATAGAGTAACCTCAGGAGCAGTAGTAGAGCAAATTAGAAGAGCAGTGCTAAGGCATAGAGAAAGGGATCTGATTCATTCTTCATTCTGTAGAGGATAGAGAGAAGGAGAGGATCACACACAGACGAGAAACACACTGAGAGACATAGTTTCAGTTATGTATCTTGTAACAGGCTAAGGTTGAATTGTTTTAGTTGTTTTGCATTTACCATTGTAACCCTGTAATTGATTCAAGTAATAGAAGCCAACTTCTAGCATTCAGTTCACATCTAGTGTTTGTGAGCACCCTATGTGTTGTTGTGTGTTATTGTTAAGAAAGAGGGTCCGACCCAATCCACCTTGTGCCATTAACTATGATGAGGATTCCAAAATTTCCATATATCTAAAAAGAAATAATACATCTACCATTAAAATAGATTTAGGTTATAAAAAACCATATATAAAGTAACTATATGTAACTATTAGTTGGGATGTAGAGCATCTACCTTTGCTGGATGCAAATATCAATGCTAACTAAAATATGTAATGGCATTGTATTGTTGTTATATGTATTTTGGAAATGGAAGTAATATTTTTAGTTGGTTGAGCATAAAGAAAATTATGTTTACATGTAATTTAAATAAGACATTGTTTTGAGGTTTAAACTCTTGTAAAAGAGATTTTGTATTTTACAGAAACTGTTTTGAATTTAAAAATTGATTTTTAAAGTTAATAAAATATATTTTTTTTATTATCAATTTTAGATGATGACATTAAATACTCTAAACTATTCATTATATAACTAATATTAAATATATAATTTAATATAATGATAGCAATAGCGATGCACAAGAATAGGTCCACTTCCTTGGATGGCAGGAAAAACAATGTACATGTCTACTACATAAACCATTAATTTCAATCCATAGATTGCAACCACATCCACACAAAAGTGAAACCATTGCTATAAACAAACAAAAAATTCCACCTACAAATACTCCTCACAAGAGAATAGAATAGATGATTTATATATCCCTCAAAGAACAAGTTTGACTCTAGTTCATAGATGGTCGGTATGCATTATCAATTGAACACCAGAAATGTCCACATGAAACAAGTTCATCTATGCACAAAGAACAACAAGCAATGTGGTGGTTCGGGAAAGCTATGGTTGAAGAAACCCTCTTTTAAACTCGGAGAAGACCTAATGCAAATAGATTCTCACTGAAAACCCCTCATTTAAACTCACAACAAGTCAAATGTGAATAGATTGTGAGCTAGCCAAACCCTTGGCTATGAAAAAGCACATTGATAGCAAACAGGAAAACAACAAATTTGCGCAATCCCCAAACACAATCCAGAGAATTAAAAGCAGAAACAGGAACAACAAGGGTTTGGGAAATCCATGGTCAAAGAAACCCTTATTCAAACACAAATGCTAATAGGTTCGAACAGATTATGACCAACGTAAATTTTCAGATAACCTAGACCAATCCACAGTTAAACAAAACATACTGCATACATACATGAATAATGTCGACGACCTCATTGCTAATGTAATAGAACTCTCGAGCAACAACTTTCCCACAACGACTCCCATCCCGAACATCAGGGCTCATAGGAGAGAACATAAAGCAAAGGCACCAAACGATAAGAGAAAAATAAATCTGAAAACAATACAAATAGCTATCCTCCCTGTAGAATCCACACGAATAGGCTCCCAGGTGGAAGAACAAAACCGAGAAAAAATACCACCATGTTGAAATGCTGATGGCCCAAACATTCTAAATCCTCGAATTCGGCTCAAGCACACACACCAATTTCGAGCTCACAACCCTCCATTGCATCAAACAACCACACCTGTCCATTGTACCAAAGCTCCAAATGACCATCACAGACATCATCCCACCAATGATGGTAGGCCATAGAGTCGAGGACTAATGCGGGATGCATTGAATCATAAATCTAGGTCAATAAACTCTTGCAACCAGTAAAAATCTACCTGGCGATCAACAATCGAAATGATAGCATATGTTTGCAACAATCTATCGTAGGAGCTATAATATAGGCTTGCAATAATGTCATACGACAGCCTATGGCATACATGACTATCATAGCAATCCATCCACCCTCACATGATACCTGACACTTGTCAATCGGTTTGGCCACTTGAAACTCTGAGGAAATATATCTAGCTTGAGCCTTCTCAAACTGTGCAATTTGCAAAAATCATATCTGCACCGACCAACTAATATATGGAAAATGGTTCCGACTATCATAGCAGTCCATCCACCCTCACATCATACCTGACACTTGTCAATCGGTTTTGTAATATCCCCAAATCTGGTACGTTATTATTTGGGTAATTCTAATTTGGTAATCTCACTACCTAACACATAGATTGCTTGGGAAATGCAACTGAGAGTGGAAAAAGAGCACGGTAACTACTAGGGAGATGTTTAATGGCTGGGATGCCATGAGTTTCATGACATGATTCGTCTTAATGTCACAGACACTTGAGGAAAGGTGGACTGGGAGGTTCACTAGCTAACTACTTAAGTTTATAAGTTTTCGATTAGTCTTATAGAACGTTGCCGAAATTGCCACTCTTTGTCGTAAGGCTTTAGTAAACCCTTATGGCCTATATGTCTGTACTAAGTTATTCTTTACTAAATGCTATTGCTTAAAGCTAAGAAATTCTTTGGGTACAATGGAAATCCTAGCCTTGGCATAGCATGCCAAGATTTGAGACTTTTATGCTTCCAAACCAAAAAGAGGCTAAGTATTATTATGCTCTATTATTAAATAATATTATGGTGATAGGCCACTAGTAATTACAAACAAGTAATTAACAAACAATGTGTGAAAAGTATGGTTACTAGAAAAATTCTATGTACTTCTATATATTATACATAGAGTAAAGATAAATAAACTAATTATTTATTTAATAAAGTCCTTTAAGATTGATTTTATAATTATTACTATGAACTATATCTTTTTCCTTCATCCAAGTTTATAAGCTTAGTCTTGAGAGGGCATAGACCTATATTTTTACGTTCGGGAATTAATAAGTAATTGTACATATATACATACATAAATATTTAATTCCATCCCATTCCTAGACTTAAAAGAACGTTGCTCTTAGAATAACCGTTCCATGAATAAAAAGTGGTTTAATATTCTATTGTATACATTTTTCAATCAAGAAATTTTTTTTGCAATGCTTTACAAAACCTAGCATTGGGAAAGGTGGCTGCCACTTGTCCTTTTCTATTGTTGTGTGTTATGGGCATGACACCCACAACCGCCACAGTCTTTTCTGCAAAGCTCGGCTTTTAGATCTTTGTCGGGAATCTTTTCCCTACCACGATCTGTGTGGAGAGTTTTATTTATTTAGGGGTTGGGGAGAATGCAGGGGGGGTATTTTATCTCTGATCGATTTATCTTCTTACATGGGGAAGGGGTTTTATGATTGTCTTGAACACTGGTTAAAGTTTGTTTTGGGTTGTTGGGTTTTTCTTTTAGTTATGCTTACACCTCTGTTTGTATGGGGCATTTTGCTGGCATGCGGTGCGCAGTGTTATTTTTATGGTATCACAAGTCCTCTGGTGGGAAATATTTGTACAATGTTGCCTTCCTAATTGGAATGTGGGGGGGGCAGTGTTATCAATATGATGTGCTGAGCGCAGATACTCTAGAGCTCCTTAATTTCACTACTGTGCAGACTTAGATGGTATGTATGGATTTAATTTCCTGAGTGGTTTGTTGTTATCTTGAGAAAGATACATTAGGTTAGTTTTGTGCCTCTCCTTAAACTCGATGTTGCGCAGAGATCGAAACCCGATCCCAAATTTCTTCTTTTACTCCCAACATCATAAGCTTGTTTTGGCAGGCTAGAGTTATTATAATTAATGGTGTTATTGATCATTTGCGGGATTGAAATTTATATTTAGATTGTTGGCTTTGTATGTGGCTATACATGCCCATGTAATGTTTTTTTATGCATGTCTCTATTCCCATAAATTATTGTTGCGCATGGCATAAGGGAAAGGATGGCTGAGAGAGCCCGATCCCAACCCATTCATTCAATGGTGTTAGCGACGTGTTTATATGT
Source organism: Larix kaempferi (assembly GCA_027924585.1). NCBI lineage: Eukaryota > Viridiplantae > Streptophyta > Pinopsida > Pinales > Pinaceae > Larix > Larix kaempferi. The sequence continues at coordinate 285,664 of BSBM01000061.1, read as the reverse complement.
TGTGGATGGGGGAGCGAGTGCTTCACCCCTGTTAATACTGTGTTTTTACATTGTGGATGGGGAATTCATTAAACCTGTGCTTAATACAGATATGTGTTGTTGATGGGAAAGTATAAATCTTGATCAGTATTATCTATGTTTGGTTTCTTTTGTTATGTGTTTAAGCTGCCCATGATAGCAAATGATGGAGACCGTGTGATTCTCCCTTTCATTGCATTTTGTTTCCATTGATCTTGAAGTTATTTCCCTGTTGGGATTCCTTTATGCATTTATGTTGCGTACAGTTGTGGGTTTTGTTCAATCATGAGTCCATTTAGATGTGCATTTAAGTGGCCAGTTCAGTCATGGTTTAGCTACCATGGATTTTTGCTAGAATTTACTTATTCATATATATTTTAAGTTGCCAAAGTTGCATTGATGCTGGCACTATTATTTTTAATGTCTAGTGCGGGAGTTAGCATGATTGCTTTCTTTGAATGCTTTTAATTTTTCTGCATCGTGGACTCAGTTTAATTGTATTTACTTTAAGTTGCTACCGTGCATTGATGCTTCCACGTCGTGGCCCTATTGGGTTTCCACGATTTTGTTTATTTGTGTCAATAGAAAAATGTAGTTCCTATATTTATATATATATATATATAGGTTCTAGAATCTTGTTTTCATTTCTGAAATCATATATATATATATATATATATATATATATATATATTGGAGAAGGTATGTGTGCCTGTAATGGCCTGGAAGAAAAAGGGGAATGTATATTGCATTCTTTTCTTCGAGTTGCGCAGAGCTAGGGGAGGCGCCTTCGAGATCGTTGACATATATTGATTATTTATACTGAATTGTGTTGATATAGTAAGCACTTAAACTTCCATTGTGCAAATGAGGGAATACTGATTGTTGTGTAAAACTATTCATCTTCCATGTTAAAGTCTTGCAGGTTGAAAGTTATTAATATGTTAATTAGCAGGGTATGCTAACTGAATGTATAGTTTATGTTACTATATTGATATATTAGTTAGCAGAGTTTTGTGTTAAGTTGATTATGCTGATATATTATTAGCAGGGGTATGTTAACATAAGGTTAAATAAAGTGATCAATTTTTTACATAATCCCAAATCGTTAAAATAAATTGATTCCTTTTGGATGAGCATATGAATGTCATGAGGGCAATTGACTTCTTTATTCAAAAGAACGAAATGAAACCCCAAGTTACTATTTGATTTTAGTAGGATTGGCAAGGGAGGCCTATGGGGGTAGCTCGACCATCAAGTAAAGGAATGCTTAATTGATATATGAAACTATATTGAAACACCAAAGTTATAGTCAACCTAGTGGTTCACCATGCCAAGCTCAGGGTGGGCCTTCGGATTGACTAAGTAGAAGCCATCGAGGTAACTACGATTGGGTGGAAAGTTGCAGCTTCCCAACTATTTTCCCTTAGTATAATTTTAACTAATGCATGTTATTCAATAATGCTTTACATATTTTGAACAAAGTGCTCCTGCATATTGTTGTCTATTTTGTACATAATGTTATTGATGCACCATGTCAAGTAAGTGTTATCCCAGGTATCAAGTCACGACGGATTGACCATGCAAGTAAGAGAGCATACGTCAGCGCATCTCTAAAGAGCCATATGCTCAGATAATTGGACTTGATATGTTCATGCTACAAATTTATGTTTATTGAAATGATTAAAGGTGGATAATACGTTCCTATTCCGGCCAGAGTAATAGGTAACATGTAATGTGTAATGTGAGATGAAATCGTATCTTAAACATTCCTTGAACGATACAATTGCTCTTATGTTTAAATTAAAGAAGTTGTTTATGCTTTTCTTAATGTTGAAATGACAGTCTTGATGTATCATAAGATGTTTGTTTAAAAAAAGCTACCCCATATTTTATTATCGATATTGGGTGTGTTACAAAGTGGTATCAGAGTAGGGCATGTGCAAGCTAATGAGGGTCACTTTTGGTGCATTAGATGCAATAGAAAACTAAAAAAATCAGGCATCCCTCAACTTACTTGGATTTTTTTAGATACTTACGCAAAATATCTTGCATTGAGTAAAAAAGATGGAATGTAGTAAATTGAATCACGTTTCTGAATATATAACTTTTATGTATTGAAAATTTGCATAGCTATGTCAAGTTTGATGTTTTCTAACAATCACTTTTTATTTTTTTGGCAAATGATAAGGTATATGTTTTTGTGGGTGCAGCCTTTCAATGCCTAAATGATGGTTTCGGGATACAAAAATTGGTCGACATGTATAGAACGCATAGCACTAGTGCAGCGCTATTTTTCCAAAATTAAATGTTTAATTTTTATTTATTTTTAATTATGTAAGTGATCAAACCTCGAGAACGGTACGTCAAATGTGGGTGCAACCTTTGAAGGTCTTAATAGAGTTATTTTGACTTGGATTTTTTACAGCATGTAGAGGTCGGTGTCTTCTAGTGCAGCATACAAGTTTTTTTTAAAATGGTTTTCAAATGAAAAAGTTATGGAATAAACACTAACAATATGTTTTTTGACCAACGGAGTGATGACACAAGAAAATTAGAAAATAAATAGAAAATCTCAACATTTTTTTATTTAAATTACATATTTGGAATCTGCATAAAAAAATTCTATCTATGCCTAAAATTTAGTCAATAATGGTCAGGTATGTCATGCTATAGAGAGCGATGAAAAACATGCATACTCAAAAAAATGTTGAAAATGTGAAATTATCTATGGTCTAAAAATTCCCTAACACAGGTTTGGTAAGACCAAACCATCCACATAGGACAGTGGCTGACATGCGGGCGTGGGAGGAGTGGGTGATTAGGCGCTCAGGAACACGCGTGCGTTATGTTTAAATTCAAATAATGCATCCGTGTTGTATTTAAATTCAAATTTTAGTGTTTTGGAGCTCAATGTTATAAGTAACGCACGAGCGTTATGTGGATACATAACGCGCTCTCGTTATGTGATTACATAACGTGTGTGCGTTATAATCTTCACAAATTTATGTTTTGAAGTGTTAGATTGGGTGAGAGAAAGATAATGATAACGAGGATGATGAAGATGAAGATGAAGATGGTGATGGTGATGAAGATGAAGATGATGATGGCGATGAAGATGATGATGGTGATGATGATGATGATGATGATGATAAAGGCGATGATGATGGTGATGAATATGATGATGATGATGATGATGATGAATATCATGATGAATATGATGATGATGATGAATATCATGATGAATATGATGATGATGATGAATATGGTGATGACGCAGATGATGATGATGATGAAGATGACGATGAATATGATGGTGATGACAACCACAACGATGATGATGAAGATGATGAAGATGACGATGAGGATGATGATGATAATGAAGATGGAGACGACGATGGCGATGATGATGAAGATTTCATCATCATCATCTTAATCATGATATTCACCACCATCATCATCAACATCATCATCATTGTCTTCATCATCATCATCATCATCATCATCGTAGTTGTCACGTCCCCTCCCATTATACTAGTGCAATGGAGAGGATCGTGATCCCAAACCGGGCATCTAGCCCCATGTACTTATGAAGTAAGCATGCAAGACATATGAGGATGCATAATTATTTGGTTATACACAGCAGAAGTAATTTCAATTACTCATTCATTTTACATTCAAGATATTCATCCATTAAACAAATTGAAAGATAGCACAAGAGGATACTTATCTTCATGAAGTAGTCCAAAGCAACCAACTATGCTTCTGCAACGTTCCACCCAACCGTAGGCCAGTGTGCTCCTTAATCTCTCAGCACCACTGCCACCCCCAAGCTGAGCATGATCTCCACAAGGAACTAGGGAACAACAGGGTCTCACATAACCTTAGATACACCAGAATCAACCATACCAACCAACAATTGGGTTTTTGAGGCTGCTAGGAGAGGGATGCATATAACAGCAAAAGTGTAAGTGCTGGGCATGAGAAAAACGTTTCAACAGTGGAAAGCACGAGATGGGGTTTCTTGAGCTTCAGAAAAACGTGGGTAGACTCAAAACGAATTGGAAAACTAGGTAAATTCGACTGGGAGAGCAACCCATTCCAGAAAAATGCCCCAAGGGCAAAAACGACCTCTCCCTCAACCCAAAATCACGTCCCTACTTTCCCAGCTACTGCATAATACCAAAAATGAGTTCCTGGACAGGGAAAAACGCAGGGTTATGGTGAAAACGTGAGGATCAACTCCAGTAAGCTCAGTCTACGTGAGAGTAAGAATGCCATGGGTGAAGAATGGCTTTTGGGCCAATTTCGTGGGGGTTTTCTTTCCCAACAAGCCAAAACTCGATTTCCCAGGTTGTTGTCTTGCCCATACATGAAAATTGACAGCCATACCTCTCCCAACCCAAGGCATTAATTGTCTCAACCAATTCTTGGAAGAATTAAATGATTGGGTGCATGAGACCAAATGGGTAGTTAAGAGTTCATGGGTTTCCTCAATGAAATGGGTTAACACCATGGCTCAAGGGTTTGGTTATTCCCCCCCCTATTCCTTGTAAAGATAATGCCCCCATCTCTTTGTTGCATTGCGTAGCTGGTTGTGGGTTTTTCATTAAAATTGCATATTTACATGATGTCTGATTTTACATTGTGCATCGCTAGCACAAGAACTCTATGCATCTATTCTAATTGCCGATACATAGAACGATAATCAATGGCGGGGCCTTGGCCTTGAGCTCCTCACCATGACTAAATAACAATATTTACATCATTTACAATTTAATGCAAAGGGAGTCAAAATGGGGACGTGACAGTAGTCGTCGTCATCACTCTCTCTTCTATTGTTTTACACCCCTGTGTGTGTGTGTGTGTGTGTGTGTGTGTGTGTAAACCCCCTATCCCTCTCCCTAACCTCTCCCCCATCCCTAACCATATTACTCTTTCTATCTCCCTGCTACTCCGCCTAGCCCAAAACCCCCTCCTCTCCCTAGACCTAACTAACCTGGGCTCTCTCAGTCTCTCTCTCTTCCCTACACCTCCACCTACCTCTAACCACACCTTCCATCTCTCTTTCGCAGTCCCTACAACCAACACCCTCTCCTCTCTTGCTCTCTCTCTCCCTCCCCCACCCAACCATTACTAACACCCTCTCACTCTCTCTCTCTCTCTCTCTCTCTCTCTCTCTCCCCCTCGCTAACACCCCTCCTAGCCCCTTACCCCTAACTAACCCCCCCTCTCTCACTCTCTCTTCCTTGCTTCTACACCTCTCTCTCTCTCTCTCTCCCCCCCTCTCTCTCTCTCCTAATCCCCCTTACACTACCACTACATGTTGATGATGATGATGATGATCATCATCATCATCATCATTGTCCTCGTCATCTCCATCATCGTCGTCATCTCCATCATCATCCTCACCACCATATGCATCATGATTGATGATTGGTCATCATCCTCTTCTTTATGATCACCATGATCATCATCATCATCATCATCATCATCATCATCATCATCAGCATCATCATCTTCATCTTCATCATCCTCATAGTCATATCCATCATCAGCTTCATCATCATGATCATCCTCATCACCGTCTTCAACATCATGATCGTCATCATCATCATCATCATCATCATCCTCATCACCATCTTCATCTTCATCATGATTGATGATTGATCATCATCATCTTCATTCTCTTGTTTATCATCACCATCATCATTCTCTTGTTTATCATCACCATCATCATCCTCATCCCCATCTTGATCATGATTGATGATTGATCATCATCATCATCATCATCATCAGTAATAGCATCATCATCATCCTCTTATTCATCATCACCATCACCATCATCATCATCATCATCATCATCCTCATCATCATCATCGTCATATTCATCATCATCTTCATCATCATCATCATCATCCTCATCACCATCTTCATCTTCATCATGATTGATGATTGATCATCATCATCATCATCATCATCGACATCCTATTCTTTATCATCACCATCATCATCCTCATCACCATCTTCAACTTCATTGGGTATTGATCATCATCATCATCATCATCGTCATCATCATCATCCTCTTCTTTATCATCACCATCATCATCATCATCATCATCATCTTCATCACCATCATCGTCATCATCCTCATCGTCATATTCATCATCATCTTCATCATCACCATCCTCTTCTTTATCATCACCATCATCATCATCATCATCACCATCATCGTCGTCGTCGTCGTCATCTCCATCATCGTCATCATCATCATCATCCTTACCACCATCTTCATCATGATTCATGATCGATCATCATCATCATCCTCTTCTTTATGATTACCATCATCATTATCATCATCATCATCATCCTCATCCTCATCATCCTCGTCGTCATATTCATCATCATCTTCACCGTCATCATCATCATCGTCATCGTCATCGTCGTCATCTCCATCATCATCATCATCCTCACAACCATCTTCATCATGATTGATGATTGATCATCATCATCATCATCATCCTCATCATCCTCGTCGTCATATTCATCATTATCATCATCATCATCATCTTCATCATCATCATCCTCATCATCATCATCCTCATCACCATCTTCATCTTCATCATGATTGATGATTGATCAACGTCATCATCATCATCATCCTCTTCTTTATCATCATCATCATCATCATCATCATCACCATCATCTTCATCATTCTCATCGTTATATTCATCATCATCATCCTCTTCTTTATCACCATCATCATCATCGTCATCATCATCATCGTCGTCGTCATCGTCATCATCATCGTCATCATCGTCATCATCGTCGTTGTTCTCATCTCCATCATCATCATCATCCTCACCACCATCTTCATCATGATTGATGATTGATCATCATCATCATCATCATCATCATCGTCCTCTTCTTTATGATCACCATCATCACCATCATCACCATCATCATCATCATCATCCTCATCAGCAAATCCCTATTTAACTTCCTAACCCATAGAAACTATTAAATAAACTATTGAATAAGTTTTTTTTATTATTTCAATAACGCTAGCGCATTATGAATAAAGAAAGGTGCGCATGTTTTGTGCAACTAGGTGTTATTTAGCCATGCACCAAATGTATTAAATACCTACGATTTTTTTTAATATTCAAGAAATGCGTGTGCATTTTGTGTGTGAATAAATATTGGCAAAATGCTTTTATCCTCCCGCATTCTGCGTTTTATCCTCCCACCTTCCCATCTCCCATATAGAACGACACTTCACAAGACATCTTGAATCCAATGGAGTCAATGGTTTGTCGATCTGAGCCACAGTCGTCATTCTATGGCTCGTTCCGTCTCGCATCCAAAAGGCCTTCAGGGACACCTTTCAGGCCAGACGTAGTTATTTGCAGATGAATAGTGCAAAAATTGTGCAGTGGTGATAACATGTTTACTGTCTGTTGAGTCTGATACCACATCTAGGAGCTGCTCAGCAAACTTTGAGATAGAAAGCTCTGTAATTTTAGGATACTGATTCAACCACTCAACAAAGGAGCGTTTTCCAGGTGACTTTGAAATCCCTTCCAATTTTCAGCAATAAAACAAAGAAGTTCAACGTATAGATTTTTAGGAAAGCTTGTCAACCAATCAGACAACCGAATATAGGGAGATAACCACACCCAAAAACTTCAAGCTATTATAAAACTCTTGTTTATCAAGATAAGGATGGACTATGTGTACATTACGAGAATATAGATGAATTAAGTCGCTTTGATGAACTTGTCCTCTTGCTTTCTCCAGAATGCGTTTAAAAGCAGGGAGTATTGTTCGAGCTTCTATTGGTTTACATAAACGTTTCAATGATAGAGGTGAATTACCACTTATCAGAGCACGAAATGTTGAACAAAGGCTAATGGAACACAATGAAGGATTCCTTGGTTCCACATGTTATTGAAAATGATACTTTCTCTTGACGAAACTAGTAAAAAATCTGCCTGTATTATAAATGGAAATCCTGTTACAATTTCCGTCGGAAGAAAAGCATAGATACCTACAACCGTCATATTTCCTTCTATAAGCCACTCACCCATCGGAAAAGCTAATGTAATAGCCCATTTCCCAACATCTTTCCTCTGCTGAACCCTACACTCATTTTCCACTGGGGACTGCTGTCTCCACATGTAGTAACTACATTGTTTTGTCGAAAATTGATCTTCTTCTGCTAACAAATGCAAAATGAAGGATTCATTGTCATTGCTATGAGAAGTTCTAAGGTCAGTTTCTCATAAAACGGATATTGTATAAATCCTTTTAAGATCGATATGTTCCAGCTCACGAACTGAGAGCTTCTTTATCTTAGACATAAACAAAAGAGCTTTAGGATGAATACTAGAGAGTTGTTGCTTTACAGCTTCAACCTTCTCAAGACGTAGGGGTATAGAATGAGCCATAGAATGATGACTGTGGCTCGGATTGAACAATTAAAATTCAATTGGACCCATTAAAATTCAATTGGACGTGACATGAATGATTAAAATTAAACTCTAGATGCATATGCAAGCCACTTGGACGATGGCTGAACATCCAGTACGTTGATGGTTTAAATGATGAACTCTTTCCTTTATGGCATTATAGGGATGCTTACCCTACATTTAACGTCGGTGTTAATTAGTTAATGGCTTCCATGTTTGGAGCATAGAGAAAAACCTTGTCACGTTACAAAATCCTTGCAACATCATACAAATACAGCATTAATTGCCCTCAACCTAGCTCATTTTACCTCTTCCTAGTTTAAAGGCACTCATGATCCCCTGTTTAAAATCACATAAATTTTGGATCGAGATATCAATGATGTGCAAGCAGGCTTGACCAATTGGATGGCCATGGGACCGATGGAGAGGGGCACCCCTAGCACTATCCCGATGTCCTGAATCCAATGAACTTGACAGTTTGTCGATCCGAGCCATGGTCGTCATTCTATGGATCGTTCCATCTATTTTTTTTTTGTTATACTAACCAAAACGCGCGAGCGTTATGGTGATACATAACACACGCGCATTATGTATCACCATAACGCTCACGCGTTTTGTAATCCTATACTACATGTTAAATGAAATGGCAGGTTTGGAGCCTGCCATTCCTAGTTTCACATAACGTGCAAGTGTTGTGAATTTACACAATTCTCGTGCGTTTCGCATTTACCTAATTGCATCTAAAGTGACCCTCATCTTCTTGCACACACCCAGCAAGGTTTTAGCACTCGGGACTGATTGGGCTCAACATGAGGTATGAAGATATAAAGTGAGGTAACAATACCATGTTCCATTCTTTATTTTGATATAGTACTCCAGGAGTAGCATTCTCCTAGTAAGATTGTATGGTCTCTTGGATAAAGGACATGAGTTAGACAAGATAGTAGACTGTGAATCCCTTTTTGCAAATTTATCATATCTAGGGAAAAGTTTGTTAAGTGTGCTTATTTTGGATGACTAATAAATTGGTTGTTTGTATCCAGATCAAGAGAAATGCTTCGATCCATATTTCTTGTATAAATAAAAATGTATGGTGAAGTATGTTGTCACCTCGACCAATAGGTTTGTGGATTAAAACTATAAGCACAAAATGATGCTTTGGTTTTGTTGTGGTATTATGTACTCTGTGGACGCACAAGAAATGGAATTTGGATTAAACCTTTGATACATTCAGAAATGAATGAAAATATTCTCTAGAAGCTAGTTTTGGTAAAGCAGGTTGGCCATGATAGTGGCATTAGAGCCACAGTGTGAACCGAGATTTCAGTACTACAATGTTATGGGACATTCTTGCATGCACATGAGATAGTGTGACTAGAGAAGTTACAATCTTGACAGCATCAAGAGAAATTAAAAGATAAAATATAGACATAAAAACCATCACCCTAATAAGATAAGCAGAGGCGCCCTGCAAATTAAAATAAAGCCAACTTAAATTAAATTAAAGCTAAGCAAAAGTAAAATAAGGCCAAGTCTGGAGCATAGATTTGGGCCAGAAAGGAACACCAAGAGTTGAGGATAGAACATGAGATGTGTTATATTGAAGAGCTCTTAGAGGAGGTAACTTGGTTTTAGTGGCATAAACCCTGAAAAGGACTCTCTAACTCAGAGGTCTCTAACTTGCGTAACTCGAGAGGATTGGGTGAGTGTTAGGTTGTCGGCACACTAAAGAGAGGAGGCATCTTTCAGGATGGATTTAAAGAGGGAGATGACCCTCTCTTAAGAGCTGGCCCTTATGAGGAGATGACCCTCTATGTGTGAAAAGTAAGAGGAGGTACGCTAGAGGGCTAGGAGCCGCAATGATGGGTACTGTCCTGTGCGTGATGCACGCCCTGAGGGGGCATGAAATCAAGAAGGTGATGGGTACCATCCTGTGCATGATGCATGCCCTGAGGGGCATAACATCGAGGAGATGTAGAGAACGTTCTATGCGTGATGCATGCCCTAAGGGGCATGACACCGAGAAGGTGTGGAGTACCAATCTTGTGCTTGGGGCACACCGAGAAGGCTTGGATTTTCCTGGGCTCAAGCAAGGAGGCTTGAGGGGAAAAGAAAAAGAGTTCCTGGATTCAGGGAGAAGGCTTCAGGGGAAAAGAAAAGAAACTTCCTGGACTCAAACAAGAAGGTTTGAGGGGAAAAAATAAATAATAAAAAAAGAGTTGTCCTAGATTCAAGTGAGAGGGTGGAAAAACTTGAAGATCACCTGCTAATACAAGTGAAAGATGCTACAATGGTATGGTTATACCACAAGTACGCAAATGGAAAATTTTGCGGAAAAAAAATAGTTTTATTTAAATTCATGTATATGTTAATTAATGAATAGCTTAAGTTGGAATGAAAATACTTTGATGTATTTAAATGTATTGTTGAGATACTTTAATGTGTCGTAGAGTTGTTACTCAAATAAAATTTTACTGTTAAATGTAAAAAGATTGAAGTACATGTAATGTCTTGGTCTAACATTGTACTTGGTATACTAATAGCATTATGCATGTATAGCTTGTTTTCTTACACATTGGATGTGAGGCAGTCACTTGGTGTGGCAGTTGTTGATTGGTACATGATAAGATGAAAGCACTGGAGGTGCTAGCTATCTTGTATTTTGGTGAGTAATCACCGTTGCAGGTTAGAGAAAACTACAAGCGATATGAATTATATAGCTGAACTGCTAAAAGAAGTGACAGATACTTTCAAGTGTATTCTGGAATGATACCATCGTGTATCATATTGGTGGATCTTTTTAGGTGAGGTTCATAATTGTGTACAACAAAGATATTGCAACATGTACGAAAAGGCCACAGGTAAGAAAATGAGTTGTTGCATTGTAATGCGTATAATTGGCTATACGTGGTTGTTTTAGTGTTGCAAGAAAATTGTTATAAGCACCCAAAATAATAAGAAATAAATTGGTTATGGTAGCTACTTGAGTAGCAGATATAATTACTTCAATTGTATATGATGATTTATGTAGTAAATGATATGGCACTAATAAAAGATTACTAATGCATAGTGTATTATGTGTAAGCTAACTTGTTGAAAGTAGGAGGATACGAAAATATTATTACAGATTTAAAAAGTAAGGTTACCAAATGAAGCCAAAAGGCAAGTAGCAACATGGTTGCAAGAGAACAGGATGAGGATCCTGCAAGATAAGAATTTTTTTTTTGACAAATTGCTTATTTAATGTTATTTCTTTTGTGCTCAATATTATGTTATATGCATATTGCCTCCTTAAGAAACTAATTTTGTATTACAGAAGAGTGCACTCGATAACATAACCCAGGGGGTTGAATATTTATGCGTAACGAAAATTTCATCACTATAATGACATGATGTGAACCTTGATAGGGTGTCCATTATAGAGTGTGTGTGTTTGATACTAACAAAACATTACAGGTGCAATGTGAAAGATTAATGATATGGTAAATAGCGGCTGGCTATTTTTGGGGCCAGATTGCTCTGAAGTTATATATATATAATATTTCATGATGCAGATTAAGATTTGAAAGTGAGACATTGATGTAATCCAAGTGTCAACAAGAGCAAAGGGTGCAAGGGCATTGATGTAGTGAGGAGAGCAATACGAGATAAGTATTGCATGATTAAATAAAGAAATTGTCCTTATTGTACCTTTGTGGTAATGATTTGAAAATTTTTGCATAACCATGTATCCGCCATGGTTGGAAAAGACTTGTGGCTTGTGCTAGGAATGCAGGCCAAGAAGATAAAGAGGTGGAGTAGTGCGAGAGACACCAAGGATGATGTTCTTTCAAGGGGGAGAGTATGTAATGTCCCCAAATCTGGTACGTTATTATTTGTGTAATTCTAATTTGGCAATTTCACTACCTAACACATAGATTGCTTGTGCAATGAAACTGAGAGTGGAAAAAGGGCACGGTAACCACTAGGGAGATGTTTAATGGCTAGGATGTGATGAGTTTGATGACATGATTCATCTTCATGTCACAGACACTTGAGGAAAGGTGGACTGGGAGGTTCACTAGTTAACTACTTAAGTTTATAAGTTTTCGGTTAGTCTTTAGAATGTTGTCAAAATCGCTACTCTTTGTCGTAAGGATTTAGTAAACCCTTATGGCCTATATGTCTATACTAGGTTATTCTGTACTAAATGCTATTGCTGAAAGCTAAGAAATTCTTTTGGGTACCAATGAAAATCCTAGCCTTGGCACAACACGCCAGGATTTGAGACTATTATGCTTCCAAACCAAAAAGAGGCTAAGTATTATTATGGTCTATTATTAAATAATATTATGGTGGCATGATAGGCCACTAGTAATTACAAAGAAGTAATTAACAAACAGTGTGTGAAAAGTATGGCTACTAGAAAAAGTCTATGTACTTCTATATATTATACATAGAGGAAAGATAAATAAAGTAATCATTTATTTAATAAAGTCCTCTAAGATTGATTTTATAATTATTACTATGAACTATATCTTTTTCCTTCATCCAAGTTTACAAGCTTAGTCTTGAGAGGGCATAGACCTATATTTTTACGTTGGGGAATTAATAAATAATTGTACATATATACATATATAAATATTTAATTCCATCCCATTCCTAGAATTAAAAGAACGTTGCTCTTAGAATAACCGTTCCATGAATAAAAAGTGGTTTAATATTCTATTGTATATGTTTTTCAATCAAGAATTTTTTTTTACAACACTTTACAAAACCTAGCATTGGGAAAGGTGGCTGCCACTTGTCCTTTTCTGTTGTTGTGCATTATTGGCATAACACCCACAACCGCCACATTCTTTTCTAGAAAGCTCGGATTTTAGAGCTTTGTCAGGAATATTTTCCCTACCACGATCTGTGTGGAGAGTTTTATTTCTTTAGTCGTTGGGGAGAATGCCGAGGGGGTATTTTTTCTCTGATCGATTTATCTTCTTACATGGGGAAGGGGTTTCATGATTGTTGTTTTTGGATGTTGGGATTTTCTTTTATTTATGCTTACATCTCTAATTGCATGGAGCATTTTGCTGGCATGTGGTGCGCAGTGTTATTTTTATGTACCACCGAGTCCTCCGACGGGAAATCTTTTTATAATGTTGCCTTCCTAATTGGAATGCGGGGGGGCTAGTGTTATCAATATGATGTGATGAGTGCAGATACTCTGAAGCTCCTTAATTTCACTACTCCATAGAGTTAGATGGTATGTATGGATTTAATTTCCTGAGTGGTTTGTTGTTATCTTGAGAAAGATACATCAGGTTAGTTTTGTGCCTCTCCTTAAACTCGATGTTGTGCAGAGATCGAAACTCGATCCCAAATTTCTTTTTTTACTCCCGGCATCATAAGCTTGTTTTGGCAGGCTAGAGTTATTAAAATTAATGGTGTTATTGATCAACTGCGGGATTGAAATTTATATTTAGATTGTTGGATTTGTATGTGGTTGTACATGCCCATGTAATGTTTTTTTTATGCATGTCTCTGTTCCCAGAAATTATTGATGCACATGGCATAAGGGAAAGGATGGCTAAGAGAGCCTGAACCCAACCCTTTCATTCAATGGTGTTAGCGACATGTTTATATGTTGTGGATGGGGGAGCGAGTGCTTCACCCCTGTTAATACCGTGTTTTTACATTTGTGGATGGGGAATGCGTTAAACCTATGCTTAATACAGATATGTGATGTTGATGGGAAAGTAGAAAGCTTGATCAGTATTATCTATGTTTGGTTTCTTTTGTTATGCGTTTAAGCTTCCCATGATAGCAAATGATGGAGACCGTGTTGTTGGCGGGAAAATCTACCCTATAGCAAGGAAACTAATGCTATCAACTGGAGTGGGGTGACAGGTAATTGTATTGATGATATTACAAAGATATTTATGAAAAGAAATAAGTTATGGATCTTGAGAACACACCTTTGAATCGAAGTTCGATCATAGCCTTTACTTGATCTTGTGCTCAACCTTTAAATCCACCTTCCTTTCAGTAAACCTGCAATAACGATACCTTTCTCAAAGCATCTTGGACAATATATAATGTTTAAAAGAAACAAAAACAATGTTAAGCATTTGATATTGACGAAAACAGATCCAAATTAAGATGTCATTTCATAACACATTTAAGTTGGAACAAGAAAGACACTTCAACCTTTATTGTCAAAAGTAAGTTGATGTACAAGTATACATGACTCTATGACAGGCTCCTGCAACTTGATTCTGGGCTCTTGCTCTTCTCTGGCTTGGATATCTTCAGCATCAACTCCTCCAATGCAAGCTTCTTCTTTAGATCTCTATGTCTCAAAGTTTATCCATTAATCCATCTAACCTTTCTCTTTAGTCTTCCTTGTATTTATAGGATTAGAGAAGTAGTTCAGGTCGATGTATGGTTATGGAGGAAGTTGGGGAAGTTGGGAAACTACCAGCAACTAATCCTCCTCGTGAAAGTCAATTATTTTTTAATCATCTTTTGATATGTACGTGAATATTGTTCAGTGAAGTAGCGTATAGGGCACCACTTTAGTGCTTGCCAACTAGCGCTCATCCAAATTTAAATGTTGAGCGCTACTATGCTGAGAAGGAGTAGCACTCATAAGGCTTTGAGCGCTACTATTGTACACTGGAGTAGCATATGGGCGCTAGTCTGTTTGAGTAGAGTAGCGCTCATATCTCAGAATGATATGTTTAGGGTTTTCCCAGTAAAAATAGGAAATGGAGTAAGTCAAAGTATCATCTAAGGTCAACTTGCTCCTCCATCCAAGTTGTCCTTTTGTGTGATCAACAGCTCAAGGTGATCACGGATGGAGAGGTGCAAGTTTAACCTATAACAGATGCCCCCTAATGTGTGAGGTCAGAGGGAAACGATGGCCGAAATACATTATAATCCAAAGCCAGAGGAGGAGCAAAGAACCGCAGAAAACAAGTCGCAAGAACACCTGCAACAAAGATCAAGGTCAGCGAGCAATTACAACTTTGACACCATAGAGATGTGCAGTGTGATACAACATGATCTCTGATACATAACAAGGAGATGTATATAAAGCATGGCCACTTGGAATACAAGCGTGGATCCATGTCAAACTGAGAGATCATAGCCATAACAACAAACTGGATCTATGTCTCATCGAGAGCGGAATATAAGTGAGGCTCAGTCTTGCGCAACTTGGGTGATAACATAAACAGGTAATGTCATCCAAAAACCCAAGGTCTTCATCCAAAATAACTCTAGGTACAAACCCTAACCATGTGAATAGATGAGCTAACAGTTGAATATGGGGGGTATCGTTTGATTACCGGTCATTGATGTATACCGTTAACAAACGCGAGGACTTCCACCGATAAGGATGATGGGGTCCAAGGTACCAAGTACAATCTGCCAAATGTGAATAAATGGACTTGGAGTCGAACACTTGGGGAACCTATCGAAGAAGAGACATTGATGTATTCTCATCATTCAACAACGAGGGAAATTGCCATTGGTGACTACAATCTCCAAGGTACTAACTGAAACTCTAAACTTCATTCCCAGAGTAAAATGAGTTGATGTCGATGGGAAGAATTCCATTGGAACGGAGGCCTTAAGGCATCCTCCATCATCCAACTCGAGGAACACTCAACTGGTAAGAGCTGATATGGAATAATATGTAACAAGACTGACACTAGGAAGGCCGACACATGAGGTCAAGGTAAACTGCAGAATGGCCGACACAGGGTATATCCTTGAACATTGAGCACGACACAAAGTGACTCAGGCAGTTTCTGACATAATGAGGTAAATAATAAGTCTGAAATGTAAGAGACATTAGCAGACCCTCCATATGGTTGGAAGAATAACCAACCGGGGGAGTAAATAACTCGGAGGAAAGGTTCACCCTGAGGTCAAAAAATAAACCCAACCAACAAGATAGACTCAAGTAGGTGTTGTGTTCAAGGATAGAACTAACTGAACTACCTTTGACAATGAAGATATGATATGTCTTTCCCGTCCCTTATTCTTTTTAGATAAAAGAATACCCTTCTTGTTGTTTTAATGACTCCAAGAAAGAATGAAAGCTCAGTAGATCCAACCATGTAAATAGTTTAACGAGCCCATGGGAGGTTGACTCAGGACCTTCTTCATTATTTATAGAGTTCGAAGAAGAGATAGAAGATTACTCTATATTACTGATCTCTGGATTTTAATATCGAGCCGAGATCTGTTCTTGCTCGCCGGTGTTTTCAATTTTAAGGAGTCTGAAAAACTTAAACAGTAACTCCATATATCTGCTCGTGGATTTTAGTATCGAGCCCAAGCAGATTAAT
This sequence comes from Larix kaempferi, assembly GCA_027924585.1. Lineage (NCBI taxonomy): Eukaryota > Viridiplantae > Streptophyta > Pinopsida > Pinales > Pinaceae > Larix > Larix kaempferi. Next base: position 268,848 of record BSBM01000061.1, on the reverse strand, counting down.
GCTCGCCGGTGTTTTCCTGTTTATAGAGTCTGAAAAACTTAAACAATCCTCTTTTCACCTATACGTGGATTTTATATCGAGCCCGGATTGGTCTGTGCTCAGCGGTGTTTTCTTGTTTATAGAGTTGAAAAACTTAAACAGTCCTCTACTTACCCTCTCGTGGATTTCACATCGATTCCGAGTAGGTGAATGCTCGCTTGGTATTTTCATGTTTTAGAGAGCCTAAAAACCCTAAAGAAAGGCTCCAAAAGGTCCTTTTTCGTGCAGTTAGTCTCCTCCCCCGAAAAAGTATAAAACAATGGAAGAAGAACTCTTCTAGCGCATACAGGAGTATACCTAGAGTATACCTTTTCCGTAGTTAATCCACCTAGGCCCGGAAAAGGGGTAATTCTATACCTGAGTGGATGAGCCTTCGATTACTTTAACGAGCTCGAAGAGGACAAGCTTGCTCGACAATCTTGTTTAGGTTTAAATAGTCCAAACAAGAGCTTAAAATGACTTAAAGTTCAGCTTCTAGGATCATAGCTTCATACTTTGCTAAAACTAGGTCTTCAACAAAATATTAGTTGATGCGGCAAAAAAATATCGAATGATATATGAATTTGAATTATTTAACTAGTTGACAAAGTCTATCATCAAGAGTTTTTAAACTTAGGAGATGAATCCGACAAAAATTAAATGAAAATTGAGCTTGGATTATTATTGTACCATATGTGTGTTTCAATTGATTAATTAGTGATTTTTTGAAAATTTTGAAACTATAGAAAATTAAATAATGGTGGGTAAAAATCAAACTCCAATTCTTATATATGAGTTCATTCTAAAAATCAATTTTCAAATTGTTTTGTAGGGCAAAGATTGGGGCAACCTTTTGCAATTTCAGATCTCCATGGTGATCAAACCAAGCATCCAAACGTCGTTATTCCTCCACCAAGTAAGTTAAAATTCACCCTACTTGCATTTTCATGGTTTAGTTTTCATTTTTTGAGCAAAAAATGGCTTGCAACATGATGCTCACATCTTTTGCTGCGCGGGCACTACTGTGTAACCATAACAGTAGCGTGTAAACACAATGGGCGCTACTGTGCTCAAGCAAAGTAGCGCCCACACGTGACTGTGTAGTATACACAGTAGCGCTCACTCATGAAAACCTACATACAAGCACCGAGACTCAAAAAATTTTCATTTTTTGTGCAGGATGGTTCTTCAATGGAGGGAGAGAGAACATGAGGACATGGATAGGTTGGCCATGCAAGATCCGGCCACTCTCCATGCTCTCCAAATATGCGGTTTATTGAAGTTTTACCGAACCGTAAACATGAGGGCTTTAAACAAACTGTTTCGAAGACTTATTCAGTACTGGGATGTGGATACCAATACTTTTTTCATCCATGGGAAAACTTTGGAGCTTACAATTGATGACATATATTTCATTACTGGTCTCTCACGGAGAGGAGATGTAATCACTCTAAAAGGGTCTTCTCGTGTGGGTGTGAGATATGTGCAAGAGTACATGAATACATATTGTGTTGTCGGAGCTGAGAAATCGGGAAGCCAAGTCTTGATCTCAACCATTGACGGCCTCCCTTTGAAAGTGATAGTGAGCATGATCAACTGGGTGGCAGGTAGTTCCTCACAACACTTAGCTTCCAGGCACTCTATGCATATTGGTGTACAATGCTTACACGGTCATGTCTATGATTGGTGTACTAGTTTACTGGCGAGCATGAAATCTCAATTGACAGGTTGCAAATCCGGCACCACAAAGAATTTTGGGTACGGTAGCATTTTGTGTACTTTCTTCTTTGATATGATGCCTGCTATCAGTTTGGGGATGCCTCTACCTTAGGTTAACCCCCGTGAGCCCAGAATAGGCCATTGGGGTGACATATTCCTCCACCAGGGTGGTCGGGAAAGTCACTACTGTTATCATACTGATGATTTCTGGGGGTGGTGGGAGACGTAAGTGCCCACTTTCGAGCAGTTTCCATATGCTGGATTGGATTTCCGTCATGATCCAGAATTGGTGCTTCCTCCAGGTGGAGCCTGGGGAGATATTGGTATGTTTAAATTTTGAGAATTATTTAATTTTTTTCAAACTTTTTCAAGTATTTGATTTTTATAAATGAATTTTGAAGTTCTAATCAAGTGTCATATGCAGATCTAGGGCCTGTTCGTCCTGAGGGACATCCTACCATCTTTGTGAGGCCAGCTGATATTGCTGCAGTAGATGCTATGTTAGGGACCTTAGAGAGAAAAATGAGTCGGTTGACTCATGAAATTCCTGCATGCCGTATGGATCAGATACCTATTGATATGCAGGAAGATGTTGTTGGGTGCCCCCAGCATGGCTTAGGGTGCTGCGGAAGATAGCTAGGCTAGTCATATGCTATCACAATGCAGTAGATGATGATGATGTCCCTCCTTCTCCATAGGAGAGAGATACATTCTATGTATATATTTTTGAGGCTACTATGCCCAGTTTTTGTAATTTTATGACTTGACTTGATAGACTTGTGACCCAAAACTCATATATTTTGTGATATAGTATCGGCTATATATAATATTGGTTATTTCCATGTGTATGTGTTTTAATTTTATGTGTGCAATGTTGTTTATGAAAATGTATGATGCAAATGCCAGTCTAACACATAGTTTGCTAATGAATTAGCTAATGTGTTTAAACTTCTTGGAATGTGTTCATATATAATAGAATGAAATTGTCATTCCAATAGTCTAACTCGTAGAAACTGACGTAGCAATCCCGAATCTCTAATCTGATAGACACCTGTTAACTAAAATACAATTAATTGTGAGTCAAGCCTTACCTCCAAATGTGAAATGCCATGACTGAGAGCATCTCGGAGAAGTTCTATAACTGCACTGTATTCAGCCACATTATTCGTGGTAGGACCCAAACAAACCCCCCCTGAAGAGACAAGTTGGCCAGCGGGTGAATAAATGACCCAAGCTGCTGCAGCCAACTGACAGGTGTGGTGACTGGCGCCATCAGCAAATCCTAAGAAATGTTCGGTTGACATCTGGTACACAAAACGAAAAACACACATAAGATTAACTAACCAGCATAACAAAACTAGCTTTACAAAAATATACAGCTATGTTACAAGAAAAAGTACTTCATCCTAAGCGTAATACTTCTGCAGGTAGGGTCAATGCCTGGATCCTCCTGGTGAGGTCGAGCAAAGGTGTTATGGAAATCACGGAAAAGATTGGTATACGGAATGATCTCATCGAGATAACAGCCTGTTTCAAAGAAAATGTTTCCGTTAAACCCAGTGAAAATGTTCACCAGCAAGGTATTCAATCTATTCCCTTCAACAAGACCAACTTGTGGAGAAGTGGAATTAGTATTTTCACTAGGTGTTGGACAAAATTCACCTCTCTCTATCAAGTTAAGAAAAGGAAACAAGAAGGACCCGGGATCTATATGTTCACGAGGATGGTCCAGGTCGATCATGGCTTCTAACATTTCCTCCTCAGAAGGTAAGGTAGTATCTGAACTGTCAAGAGAGTGGATCGGGTCTGGTGACTAAGTAGTAGCACAATCTATATTTGACTCGACAGACACCAATGGAGTCATCATATGTTTTGTTGCAGTTTGATAAGAATCCAGGTGGGTAACTTCTGCAACAGGGATGGGCACGGAGGGGTTTGTATTAGTTGGGAGAAACCCAGAATCAGTTGTTAAACTAACCATGGAAGTTTCAGATGATGAACATCCCTCAGTACCAATGAATAAGGTAGGAGCCGGTAGGTCAAAAGTTCCAATTAATGACCCGTAAAGTCCTACTCCTAAACTCTCACCAACCGGGGTGGTTTGATCAATCTATGGAACTATGGTCTTCGAAGAAGTCTGGTTGTTTCTCTGAGTGAAAGAAAGTTGATCGACTGTAACGATCTTACCTTCAAATGGGAACATAACAACTCGAAACTGCCGATGCAATAGCTCGCATGGTATATGTCCAACTCCTGCCCAATAACATATTGTAATCAAGTGGAGTGTCCAGAATTTCTACTTCTACAGCAACTGTCTTACCGACCAAAGTGACATCAAATGATGGCAAAAATCCATGTGGACGGAAAGTTCTGCCATCAAATGCAGTAAGCAGTGTGTTAGAAGGGGCTAACTCAGGAGAACCTAGAGCTTTCCAACAGGAAATTGACATTACGCAAGTCGACGCGCCCTCATCTACTACAGCTCGTCTGATGGTCATTGGACCATGAACGACTTCAATCTGAAGGGAAACGTGATAGGACGACCGGTATTTGACATCAGTCATATCAAATCGCGCAGACATGTTAGAGGATTCCATACTTCCAATAGCTGCCAGAAGTGCATTCCGTTGTAAAGGACAACTTTGTAAGACTTCTAAAGTAGACATGGCACAAGGGGTCTGGGCTAAATCTTCAACCACATTGTAGTTGGAAGCGGCCCGAGTGTTGGGATTGTGCGATGCCCGTTTCAAGACACCTTTCGGGATATTGGGCATTGGGTCCACAGGTATGTGGAGTGGAGTGGAGGATTCTAGAATCTCTTTATCCTTTTTCTATGTGTCCGGGGTATAGTTCCTGGCTCTAGTTTGTAAGAGTGCATCTGAATTAACCATGTTGATAAAAGTTTGATCAACCGTAGCATGTGTAGTGCCCCCAGTATTGGAGGTGCCAGAAGTTGAGCTCTGTCCTTTAGGGAATGGATCTTTCAGGACGATAGGCTTCTTTTCTCTTAAGAGCTTCTGGGCTTCTTCAAGCAGAGGGCATTGGTGAGTAAGGTGGTTCTGCTTGCAAAGTTTACAAGGGAACTTAACTTTCTTTTCCTCTTTGTTACCCTCTTCGGCATTCTCTTTTTTGGGCTTTTGTTGGTTCCCCTCTCCTTTCTTGCCCTTCTTTTTGTTATTGGGCTGCTGAGGGCCCTTTGATTGTTCTAAACCTGGTTGACAGGCTCAGAAGTAGAAGGAGAGGTTGTGACAGAAGAAATATCTGCAGTCGATTGTTTGACTGATAAGGCATGAACCTGTTTGGTCAATGCTTCGAAAGTTGCAGAGTCAACTAAACCCACTATGCCGTCAGCATGTGATCCAGGTTTAGGTCTACTCAGATTGGTATTCGATCGTGGTGCATCAGGTATAATCTCATACAATAACCCAGATTGTGCATAAATGAGATCTAACTACTGGGTCCATAGGATGGCTTCTTCCTCGTTGGATACTCCAGATGTAGCTACTTCCTTAGAAATATAAGGAAGGAGTGATTTCAAATACCACTCAAGAAGGAATTCTGGAGGTATGTTGGCCTTAATGAGCCTCTTCCGTCTTCACCACTCCTGAATGTGGTCAGATAAATGAGTGGCTTTATTTTGCCTAAATGTAGACAAAAGATATGTTCCGGCATCATACCGAACAGGAAGCTGGAAGTGATTCAAAAAGACAGCCGCGAGATCTCCAAAATTAGAGAATGTGGCTGCAGTTAACTCAATGTACCATTTGGTTGCAGCACTAGTTAAAGTCCTTTGGAACAGTCTCAATCTAATAGAATCTTCATTTAATGAATTCGAGGAACACCATAAGTTGAAAGTAGTGACATGGTCACCAGGGTCTTCATCTGCTTTTCCTTCGAACTTTGGAATGCCCGAAGGTAACTTGGTGGGAACTGATGGCCATGTAGCATTATGACACACTGGATTATTGGTCAGTTTGGAAAGATCTGGCAAATTTAAAGTTTCCAGAAATGGTAAATGAGGCCAGTAAGACGGTACTTGATAAGCTGGGGTCGAAAAAGGGGAACCACCCATAGTTTGACCCATGAACTGCTGGTAGGAGTTGCCCCCAGCCGTCTGTTGGTAGGGGTTTCCCCCAACCATCTTTTGATAAGGGTTTCCCCCAGCCATATGTTGATAGGGGTTTCCACCTACCATCTATTGATAGGAGTTGCCCCTAGCTACTTGTTGGTAGGGGTTGCCCCCTGCCATCTGTTGTTGTACGAAAGAATTATTGAAATTTCCCCACCCATATGAAAGTGGATTAGTGCTCTATGGGTTCGTCCACTATGACTGGGTATTAGCCCCGCCATATTGCTAGTTAAAAATATTACCCCCTCCCCCTGAGAATAAGGAAAAAGGGACATTACCTGCAGGCATATTACATTGATTCATGTTAGGGCCTGCAAAGGTATTGAAACCAGTGGTAGCTGATGTAGACGGTGCAGTCATGGTACTCATGACTAGCATGGTTGCAGAAACACTTGTTCCTACAGCAGGTGTGGAAATCCAAGTACTAGGTATTTGATATAATGGTTGAAAAGCAGGAGGTGGTGCAAAGTTGGCTGTACTGCTAGGTCCAACAGTAGATGTAGGGATAGCTGCCATCATTGTTTAACTTGGCATACCTAATGTACCGGTATTAAAACTGAAGGACGGAGTAGGCACAGAGCTTGTCTGTGCCTGACTCGGTGTAGCAGTAAAAGAAGGATTTACCGTGTTAGTGTTCATACCTAAGCTGCGAGTTTGGGGAACTCCTTGTTCACCTCCTAGAGTAGACATCAGATGTTTGAGCAAGGAATTATCTGCACTGTAATGGGGCTGCTGGAAACCAACAGGTGACAGAAGCGGAATTCTAGTATTGGTCAAAGGAGGATTGAAAGGAGTGCTATACTCCGTAGAAGTAAGATCTTCAACCTCAACTGAACTAAAGTGTCACTGATCTGGGGTACCTGGTTGTGGTTCCTCATGAACCTCTATTTCATGGTTTTATGTTGTTGTTTGTTGTTCTTCAGGAAACTCAACTTCAGGTGTTAATTCCTCAGGAATTCCTATTTCAGGATTTTCTATTTTAAAAATTTCCTCAGGAAATTCTGTTTCAGGAATGGTTTCTGAAGAAACACCGGGGTTTACCCGCTATCGTCTAGCTGTCTATAAAGGTTCTGTTCTAACTGGTGGAATGTTTTGAAACCTTCTTGATCGACGAAGTTCTTGATTCTCCGTGATTATATATGTAAAATAACAAACTAGAACCTAATGGCCACTACAACTAGGGGGAAAATAGCACGCCAACTAAAAAGTCCTAAGTATGCAAACCAGGCAAACAAAGATGCCCTCCGGAGAAGAGTCTGGGATGATGAGGGCCCAGAACAGATCAACAAAGGAAGAAAGACAGTTACCCAGGGTCCACAATACAATGACTAAGGGTGCAAGCGCTGGAATCACCCAACCGCCCTCCCAAAGACCTGCAAGGAATTTCCTCCCACGTCTGTCTTAGGTACAACAGATATACCCTCTGTTGTCACCTGTGTATGAACCTAAAGTCAGATACTAAGGATACCACAACACCGAAAACTCCTAGGGGAACAGTCACTGGTCGAATCAGAAAGCGTGGGCAGGGTAACTAAGCTCGAAACTCGAAAGAGTCCCCAAACGCAATCCAATCCTGGCGTATGCTCGAACAGAAAGTCGGAGGAGTATTCCCAACAATCTGATCTCACAATGACCTACTGCATAGATCCCAGGCAATTTTTGAGTGAAATGGATTTACCTGTGATAGTCAAACTATGATTTTTGCATAATGTGTGATCTTGAGTGGTTTAAGGTGATTTAAACTCAAGATCCTAACCAAGACTAGTTGGTGTAGTGTATCCCTAAAAAGAAAAATTGCTTCTATTTCATTTTATTAAAAACAATTTAGGGTTGTTATTACTCAAAAGGTAGTGCTTTTGTGTGGTGTGGTTGCAACAAGAAAACAAAAGTGCATAAAATCAAAACTTTCTACAACAAAGCTCTTTTCATTTTTTCATTTACTTCTTTTCAAAACTGAAAATCTGAGCAAATCTACAAAAAAAAATTTGTTTTCTTTTTGGAATTGTACAAAATATCCTATGCTATCTTGTAACAAGAAAAAATAAGTCTTATTAAACTTAAACTACCAATTTTTTTTGCTTTTTCTATGAATGAAAAAGAACTATAAAGATGGAAAGCAAAATAAAACTTATGTGCAATGTGTAAGTATGGCTAAGAATGGTTCTTAAGCTTATAGCTGTCAAGGCACTAGCTCAAAAAAGACTTGATCTACAGGTTTTTTGCAAAGAAAAATCCTCTAAACTCGGAAACAAAGTGGGAGAAAACAAAGGAGATAGATACAAGAGGATTGACCTAAAGCATCTAACCCTAGCAAGACCACTATGCCAAGCAAAAAGTAGACAAGCAAGCTACCAACTACCCTACTAACACAAAGAACTGAGAAATGAATTAGCCTAAAGCACTTTTAAATACACTTGAAATGATAAAAAAGACAATAAGTCCAAGAAGATTGGAAACCAACAAGTTCGGAAGACACCCTAAAGGCTCTAAAACGGACCAAACCCTAAAACAAATGATAGAATGAGTAAAGAGCAGACAAATGTTGCCAAAAACAACAGATACAAAAGTATGCAGGTTTCTAAACCAGCAACATACAGTCAGGGCCTAAAAAAGTGAAGTGCTCACCACAAAACACAACCGAGTCTTCCAAAAAGTTATAAACAGTCCAAACATTCCAAAGGTAAACAAGTGATTCAAAAGATGGAAAAAAGACTCAAAGAAAGGTTCTATGACTTAAACAAAAGTTAAGTTGGAACAAGAAAGACACTTCAACCTTTATTGTCAAAAGTAAGTTGATGTACAAGTATACCTGACTCTATGACAGGCTCCTGCAACTTGATTCTAGGCTCTTGCTCTTCTCTGGCTTGGATATCTTCAGCATCAACTCCTCTAATGCAAGCTTCTTCTTTAGATCTCTATGTCTCAAAGTTTCTCCATTAATCCATCTAACCTTTCTCTTTAGTCTTCCTTGTATTTATAGGATTAGAGAAGTAGTTCAGGTCGATGTATGGTTATGGAGGAAGTTGGGGAAGTTGGGAAAATACCAGCAACTAATCCTCCTCATGAAAGTTAATTATTTTTTAATCATCTTTTGATATGTACGCGACTATTGTTCAGTGAAGTAGCATATAGGGCGCCACTTTAGTGCTTGCCAACTAGCGCTCATCCAAATTTAAATGTTGAGCGCTACTATGCTGAGAAGGAGTAGCGCTCATAAGGCTTTGAGCGCTACTATTGTACACTGGAGTAGCGTATGGGCACTAGTCTCTTTGAGTAGAGTAGCGCTCATATCTCAGAATGATATGTTTAGGGTTTTTCCAGTAAAATTAGGAAATGGAGTAAGTCAAAGTATCATCTAAGGTCAACATGCTCCTCCATCCATGTTGTCCTTTTGTGTGATCAACAGCTCAAGGTGATCACGGATGGAGAGGTGCAAGTTTAACCTATAACACGTGTGATTCTCCCTTTCATAGCATTATGTTTCCATTGATCTTGAAGTTATTTCCCTATTGGGATTCCTTTATGCGTTTATGTTGCATACAGTTGTGGGTTTTGTTCAGTCATGAGTCCATTTAGATATACATTTAAGTGGCCAGTTCAGTCATGGTTTAGCTGCCACGGATTTTAGCTAAAATTTACTTATTCATATATATTTTAAGCTGCCACGATTATGTTTAATGTCTAGTGTCGGAGTTAGCATGTTGCTTTCTTTGAATGCTTTTAATTTTGCTGCATCATGGAATCAGTTTAATTTTATTTACTTTAAGTTGCTACCGTGCATTGATGCTGCCACGTCGTGGCCCTATTGGGTTGCCATGATTTTGTTTATTTGTGTCAATTGAAAAATGTAGTTCCTATATTTATATATATATATACATGCTAGAATCTTGTTTGCATTCCTGAAATCATATATATATATATATATATATATATATATATTGGAGAAGGTATGTGTGCCTGCAATGGCCTGGAAAAAAAAGGGGAATGTATATTGCATTCATTTCTTCGAGTTGCGCAAAGCTAGCGGAGGGGCCTTCGAGCTCATTGACATATATTGATTATTTATACTGAACTGTGTTGATATAGTAAGCACTTAAACTTCCATTGCGTAGACAGGGGCATACCAATTGTTGTGTAAAAGTATTCATCTTCCATGTTAAAGTCTTGCAGGTTGAAAGTTATTAATATGTTAATTAGCAGGGTATGCTAACCGAATGTATAGTTTATGTTCCTATACTAATATATTAGTTAGTAGAGTTTTGTGTTAAGTTGATTATGCTGATATATTGTTAGCAGGGGTATGCTAACATAAGGTTAAATAAAGTGATTAATTTTTTATATAATCCCAAATCGTTAAAATAAATTGATTCCTTTTGGATGAGCGTATGAATGTCATGAGGAAAATTGACTTCTTTATTCAAAAGAACGAAATGAAACCCCAAGTTACTATTTTATTTTAGTAGGATTGGCATGGGAGGCCTATGGGGTTAGCTCAATCATCAATTAAAGGAATGCTTAATTGATATATAAAACTATATTGAAATAACAAAGTTATAGTCAACCTAGTGGTTCACCGTGTCTAGCTCGGGGGTGGTCTTTGGATGGACTAAGTAGAAGCCATCGAGGTACCTATGGTTGGGTGGAAATTTGCAGTTGCCCAACTATTTTCCCTTAGTATAATTTTAACTAATGCATGTTATTTCATAATGCTTTACATATTTTGAACAAATTGATCCCGCATATTGTTGTCTATTTTGTACATAATGTTATTGATGCACCCTATCAAGTAAGTGTTAGCCCAGGTATCAAGGCACAATGGATTGACCATGCAAGTAAGAGAGCATATGTCAAGGCGTCTCTAAAGAGCCATGTGCTCAGATAAGTGGACTTGATTTGTTCATGCTACAAAGTTATGTTTTTTTTTTTTTTCCAGCGGAAAAAACCATACTATTTGTATTCATATTGAAATAAATAGTACATGATGGATCGGTCCATAGTTAAGCACATATCACTACAAAAATATTTCATGTGTTTCATGTCATGACGTAACAGTCCAAACATTCATCCATTCGAGGATGTTCATAATTACATAGAATAACCATATACAAAATGTCAAAATGTCACTTCTGGCCAAAAAAACTCCAAAACTAGCTAATCTAAGAAAAACTCGAAAACTAGATTTAAGAATTGAAACTCTATATTCGGATTTGTTGTTTTTTTCAACATCGTATAATAGCTGGCGGGCACATACAACGAGAGGGCACCAAATTGATAAGATCTAGGGTTCGATCCAGGGTGGAGATGGTCACAGCCGATCGCCCCAGCCACCCCGCCTATTACCGGGACCCCAAATATATTCAGATTTGTTATTATATCTTTGTAAAATATATTTCTTTTTATTTTGGAATAAATTCGATGCAGTGCATTTAGTAGAAATGCCATGGATAGATCGAAGGCCCTGTAAAAATGTTAGAATATATGTGATCATGAACTCTGAGTATATTATGAAATTGTGATGAATAGATTGATGTTCTTACTCTGCTAAGGTTCATCTTAACTAAAAATTATGATGTGGGTTTTGATCACCATGTTGTTTCTTAAAGTCAATTTAAGGAAAACATGTAATGGATCCTTTAAAAGAAAAACTTGGTATTAAGTAGTATGAAACAAATAATACATTGGAAATATTTATGTTACTAAATATTTTGGGGAATTAAACAGTAAATATATATTTTTTTCAAAAGGATAAAGAAAAGAGATTGGAAGCCTTCTTGCATTGTATTGCATTGTATTGATTGTAGTATAAGATGATATTACTTTATGAATGAATATGAGATGTTGAGTTACAATTATATATTGATAATTGTTTTTCTAAATAAAAGATAAGTCATGTCCATTTATGTGTATTAAAAGAGAAGAAGATCGATTTACATAAATATATTTATACATATACTCTAGATATGTCTAATGTTAAAAAAATTCGTAAGTTATGGAACATACATTTCATAGTCAAACAGTGTACTTCATAAAAATTATAGAGGCAAGGTGTATCTTCCGAATTATAAATTGCATAAGTGATTATAAGAATATAAAATATTGAAGTATTAAAGTTAGATGTGTGTGAAATATTAGTTTTATTTAATAAGTTCAAAGTTTTTTTTTTAATTCTGAAATTTTGATTGTTTGGGGTTGTTTATAACAGAGTGGACCTCAAACCCACATTTAAAGATATTGAAGAGTTTACATCAAGATGAAGTGAAAGGGATGCACAAGTTAATTGAACGAGCATATGTGTTCAATGGTTGAGCAATTGAATCAAATAAATTTTTATTTATACTAACATTTCAAGAAGTGACCTTAACATCGACTGATGACATGATCAAGCAGGAACTTTGATTATAAAGGCACTTACACAGATAAGTTGAGATGAAGCACTCAAAAGTAAATAACGATTTACTTACAATGGTAAGACTTATGATCGATATGTAACCATGAAAATGCAAAGAATATGATAAATGAATCTATTTCTATTTTTGTCATTATCTGTGTGTGACATGCAAGAAATCATAAATGATTGTTACAAAGAAATAATTCCTGGATTCAAATGAGAAGGTTTGAAGGAAAATAAGTTATCTCCTGGCTCAAGCAGAGGAGATAGCATCAGGAACTCAGTAACTAGCTTGTTGTTATGGGACAACTACCCTAAAATTGTGGTCATGTTCCCCACGGAAGTGGAACAGAGTAGGTGGAGTGCTCGTTGAATGTTATAATGACTCAAAAGTCCTAGGAAAACTTTATATCCATCGAATTGAGTAAAGGAAGGGCTCACAATTTTACCTTGTGTTGTTAGAACTGAGCACACAAGAGGTTCTCTTAGGAGACTTAACTTTTTCCTTGTGTTGTTAGAACTGAGCCTACAAGAAGATTCGATGAGGGGAAGCTATGTTTTGAGTTGCAGTGTAAGATTGTCATATTCCTGCTGAAAGTATGCAGAGGTATTCCTGCTGAGTTTGTAGAGAGCTCGTGTTTTTGTACGCAAGTCTCCATGATTGCTAAAGTACAAAGAGTTTAATGATCAAACAAAGTTCTGTTGACAGAATTGTTTTATGATATGAGCAAATGATAATGATTGTCTTTTAACTAGACTATGAGATGTATTTATGTGTGAATGATATGAATGCAAGAATAAGCAAATATCCTCTCAAGGATGATGAAGAATGATGAACATTTAGTGTTTTGAAATTTTGTATACTTATGTTATATTGAAGATATTAAAAAAATCTTGTACGAGTTGTACAATGTGTAGGTTACAAGTAAAAGGAGAGCTTGCGGAAAATCACAAAAGATATAAAGACAACCAAAGCATACAAATAAAGCAAGTGAAAGATGAGGAAGGATGCAAAAGACAAACCGTTGAACACCGAGGACGATGTTATCTTTAAGGGGTGGAGTGTGTAACATCCCTCAAATTCGACCCCTATTGTTATTATTCTTATAAATGTAATTATGAATTTTGTAAGTGACCCTGGTGAGGAGCTCAAGGCCAAGGCCCCACCAGAGTACCTTGAGTGTATTGTATTTTATTCTTCCTAGGTTGTAAATGTTATTAATAACCTAGGAGACCTAAGGTCGTCATACAAACTTAAAACGACAAGGCGCGAATCAACTAAAGGGAAACAAGTTTGACCGCTAGGGAAGACATAATGATTAACCAATGACGGGTGTCATCTTAGTGCCTTCGACACTACTTAAAGAATGAACAAAGGGATCGCCTAATAACCTAAAGTTTGGATTATATCCTAATAAGCAAACCCCAACTATTAAGATAACTATGGTTAGGTACTTAAGGAGATAGAAGAGATTATTTATAAGCATATTCTGAAATTACATTATAAAAACATTTATAAAGGCAATATAAGAGGAAACAATGAAAATACCTATATAAAGTAAGATAGCTTTATAAAGCATTTAAATATATCTTTTTTGTTCCATCTTCATAATAGGAGATTACTTTTCTTTTTAACAAAAAGAGTTATGTGAACTTTAACTATTGCCTTTATTAGTTAAAAAAACGTTAGGGTGTATATATATATCAATATATTTGATGCCCAAAGGGTAAAAAGGATTTATATAAAAACATTTTAAAAGGGGTTTTTTAGGACCAATACTAATATTTCTATAAATACAAGTGATTGTTATAGCTAAGATGTTATTTGCCTAAATACATTAAGTTTAAAGACCTCTTAATTTGGAGAAAGGATCATATACATATATATATTTCCTGAAGTTCACGCTTATTTAGTTAGCGTGCGAAGGAACTATATTATCAAATATATACATACATAGATCATATATATATATATATATATATATTTACAAAGGGTTTAGTTCGTGCTTTATGAGCATTTATTAGTCAAAGAATATAATTTTTATTCATGTGTAAAACTGGTAAACACTCTGAGATTTTCGTAGGGAGCACACTCGCTTAAACATAGGAGAAGCATAAGGATATTGTCTCCACCATAACCTTTGTTAAAGAAGAATCCGAGAGAGTTAGTGGGAGTTGTCTACTACGTGGAGTGACCACTCGACCTCTCCACTATCACGAACAGACTGGATGTAAAACTAACACTGAGTAGAGATTAGGTAGTCAGGAGGAAGTGTTTCCAGCAAGTTTGTCTCCATAATGGAGTGATGTACTCAAGCCGAGCCGCCACTCGCCCCACTCTTAGTTTAAGAGGCCACTCACCTTGCCAACCAGTGCCAATTTATAGAAAACCACTACTTGTCTCTTAATGAAGAACTGAAGATCGTTATCTGGCAGGAGGGGTATGGAAATAACTGTAAATGGTCGAGATGGCAGACGAGTCTTGATAAGGCTATATTACAACCACCTCAAGAAGTGGTTCGGGGATAGCAAAGGGGACATCCTCACTGATTTAGTGGGATACATTGAATCCCTACCTTCTAAATGTTTGCCGTTTAAATGGAGCACCGAACTGCTGAAGGGGGGATGGGTCGTGTTAAGATAGCTTTTTGGCTCCCCACCACTTCAAGTTTTAGTGGAGGGATTGGGTTGGAACTTGCTTAAATAAAGGAGGGAGATATCTTGGAGAGGACGGTAATCTCTACAAGGGGCCGGGTTTTCTGAATAAAACAAAAAGGTCTCTGCATCAACTTGGGTGGAAGGATATCTTTTGGTGGTAGTTCGTCTCTCGCACGGTAGAGATAGGCGTCGAGATTCCTTTCTGCCAAGAAGGAAGAGAGCTTATGCACACTGGAGATATGAATGCTAGACACGACGGCTCTAGAATGGAAAGTATGGAAGACCGATCGCTTCAGAAATTGATCTCAGATTTACATAGATGGTAAAGAGAACCCTATCCCAGATCTTATTGTTACACCGTAGTCCGGTAAGACTTACCTCTGCCTTTTATCTCATTTGATAGAAAAATTACAAAACCGCAGTACACGATCGGAATGAATAGCCACTACCCAAATAGCATAAAAAGTGTTTAGCTGATTCACACTGTAGGTGATTATAGCTTTTAACTGTCTTGGTCATTTCGGTCATTTGAGTTAGATCTCCGTTGATAAGAAAATATAGTATTTTAGACATTATTTCTGTATGCGGAACGAATTGTTAGATCTATTTTTCATTTAAGGATCTCTGTGTTAAAGTTCATAATTTCGATTCTTGGTTGTTTTTAATCGATTCTTTTCTAGATTATCATATTGCCCTTTTTTTTTTAACTGTTTTAGAATCACACTAAATCCTATCACAGGAATGAAGTTGAATCTCCGTAAAAATGTTGTGTGAAGACCCTGTTGATATGAATCATGTAGAGTGTAGCGCCAAAGTCGAATCTCTGTAGACGGTTATGTTATAAACGCTATTTTTTATCACAGTCCTGAGTAAGAATCCTTACCTCTGTGTGCGTTGAACAACCAGGTTTTACTTGATTATAGAATCGTGGGTGACCTGTGGGACATTTGTTGTCCCCGTGTTTTTACTTTACCATTCCTTCCTCTTTAAAACTTATTACCTTCTAAAATATCTAATGCTGCCAGATCTGCGTACCGTGGAGATCACTGAGTGATTGCTTGTCGATAGAAAGAATGCTGTAAATACTTGGTAGTTAACAGATTATTTGATTGTTATTTATAGGTATATTTATCCATAGAAATTCGATTTGCTAGATGGGAAAACCGGGTGCTACTTCTTATGCAAATGAAATCAAGTGGGAATTTCCGTTGATTGTTAGGGGACGGCTCATTTTGGAAGACCTGTATCTATTTGACGGTCTAGTGTTTGTTGGTATAAATTATGGTACATACTATAGTTAAAACTCGTAGGAATTACTATATATATGTTCCATATATAAATATATTTATATCCGGTCTTCTTATTTTTTTAAAAGGAAAACAATATAAACTTTTGTAGTTCTCTTTCTCGATTTATGCAAGTAGGTATTTAATAAATATATATATTTGTAAATATATACTTTAAAAGTAAGTAATAGAATTGGGAGATGGTTTTCTCATTAGTAAATAAATTGAGTAAATTATTTTTATTTTAAAGGAAAACTCATAAGTATAACTAATATAATTAAAGCACCAAGATAACTATTGGAAAAGAGGTCCAATATCTAAGGTATTGTTATATTCAAAGGGTGTGATCCCTAACCTATCACGTTTAATAAGTAACCACACTTAGTATATCACGTTTAATAAGTAACCACACTTAGTAAGTATATCTTAGGATATGTTATATTGAAAGGGTGTGATCCCTAACCTATCACGTTTAATAAGTAACAACACTAAGTAAGTATATGTTAGGATATGTTTATACATAGACGAAGTATGTTGAATTTTATATTGGGAGGACAAGGAAGTAGGGCCTTCATTTTGATCCATGTTTAGATCTTATTTAAATTGAAAAGGATTAGTCAATTTATAAAACCCCATTCCGTTTGGTTTAAATATTTCAGGGGAGGATAGTAACAAACATGTTGCAAAGATGTAATCTCTACATCGAAATAATTTATATAAAACAAACCTTTTGTGGACGTAGCCCAAGATACAAGTGAACCACGTCAAAATTCCTTGTCTATATCTCTATTGTAAATTGTGGTTGTACTTGTGTGTCTCTTTTGTATATTCTCTTGATATTGTGTCTCAAATATTATTTCAGTTTTGGTTGCTTTAAGTTGTGAACCGTAGGCATTTTTAATAATTATGATGGTTGTTATTTATATCTTTGTCTCTCGTTTACATGTATGGTTAAGTTGTTTTAATCAATTATAAGTATACTTCGTGGATGACTTGTTCAAATAGATGAATATATATATATATATAGGATGCTTATATGAATAAATTATTTCTCTCATGGATGTGTCTCTGGTATGATGAGTAACTGAATTCACAATTAGTAATCTGTAAAGGCGATTAAAGATGAATATGTTAGATACAGTATCTTTTTATGACTATGGAAAGTTTGGGTACAATTTCTTGTTCGTTTTACCTTTAAATGTTTTAGTTAATAGATGGAATTGGTTAAAGTAGAACATGCGATAGGTAAAATAAATGTAAATAGTCATATACTTATAAGTTGGGGACGCTTGTGAAAATATAGATGACCCTTCTGTCGACAGGGATAGTTTTATCAATGTTTACAATTAAATGTTACTAGTTATTAGATGTTATAATGGCACTTGTATTAAAATAGTAAATATAGATGTTGTATATACATTTTATCTTCCGCAATGGTAATTAATGATGTTTTGGACTCTAAAAAGAAATTTTAAATTTTTATGAAATTTTGGGGATGTGACATACTTGCTCCATGGAATTCCAAAATACAACTTCTGGAAAAGCCTTATAGCACTTAATATTGAGAATAGCTGACAGGGTAATTTACCAAACTTGTCACACTTGAACTCAATAAAGACGTGGCTGGCCTGGGGCTCGGTAAGACTTGGTGACTTGGAAAAACTTGGTTTAAGACTCGGTGAAATTCGAAAAATAGAAAAAAAATCGCAAGATAGTAAATTTTTTGCACAAAACCTATATTAAAGAGATTTCAAATCCTTATAAGTTATAAAACAACAATCTATTCAAAATTCCCAAGGGACTATCTATACATTGCTATAACATATAGTTGTATAATACTTACACAAAAATTTAAAGGAACTTTCAATGTGCAATACATTGATAGATTAACCATGAAATTCTACTGGAATTATGGCATCTATACACTAAAAAATTTGGATTACTGTAAATTTGCAGGCTGTTGGCAACATTTTCTATGGCTAGATTTATTTGTTTCCAAAGCAAATACATATTGTATGCTAGCTTTCAAAGTCTCTTCAAAGTTATTTATGCAGAAGAGGCAGTATTTGTTTTTTTCCTGAGCACAATGTAGTTGCTATTCAGTTCCAAAGCGATGGAATAATTTGAATTCTCATGGTCATTAACAGAACATATCTTTCCTGCCTCTATGGAAGAATGTATGGTAGAGAAAAAAAACTAGAATCATGACTATCAACTTACCTCCTTCACAAATGAACATACTAGCCTCCGTTATTCCTTCACACAAGGATTGAGACTCCAGAGACCACCAGCACTACCCTGGTTGAGAAATCGATCAATGCCATTCATTTTCTGGTCATCGATGTTGTTGAGAAGACCAATATCGAGCACCCTAGGTTTCTCATTGGGTGCACCCCAATGGGTCATATATTATATGATGAGGTCATGAAGTATAATCCAAAGAATCCCTTTTGGTTTAACCCGAATTGGTTTGTGCTTAACGTTGGAAAGGGGTTTATGTTGCAGTATGCTCTTTTTCATCTGGATGGGTTCAATAGTGTGAAGGGAGAGGATTTGAAGAGATTTCATCATTACGGGAGAAAAACACCAGGACATCCTGAGAATTTTGAGACTCATGGTGTGGAAGTCACAACTGGGCCACTTGGTCAAGGAATTGCTAATGTAGTTGGTTTGGCACTTGCTAAGAAACATCAAGTGGCTAGATATAATAAGCTAGACTCCACTATTGTTGATCATTACACATATTATATTGTTGGTGATGACTGACAAATGGAGGGTATTTCCAACGAGGCCTGCTCCCTTGCTGAACATGGGGGCCTGGGAAAGCTAATTATTTTCTATGATGACAATCACCTCTCTATAGATGGAGACACCAATATTTCATTTATAGAGGATGTTACCACTCGTTTTGAAGGTATGGGATGTCACACGATCTTGTTTAAGAATGGTAATATAGGTTATGATAAAATTCATGCTTCTAATGAGGAGACCAAATATCTGAATGAAAGACCAACTATGATTAAGGTGACTACTACTATTTTATTTGTCTCACCAAATAAAGAAACTCCAGCGTACTGTGAATGTATGCTACCAACAATAGTTGCTGCAAGGGTTAGTATAGAAGCTCCCACTTGCTCGTTCGCAGGGCATCTGCAGTCCAAAAACCCGCCCAAAGTATTTACAGCGATTTCCACTTCAATTAAATAAACATTTTACTAAGAAATGGCATTCGAAAAAATTATAGTGAATCTTATTTTAATTACGGAAACCAACTGAGGTAACCACAAAACAAACTATAGAGGGAAAACCAAGACTTATACCGGGATATTGAATAATGATGCAATCAATGAGATGGAATAAGTAATAATTTGCCTTTGGTTGTGGTTTTTTTTGTCCAAAATGGTCATGGTTACGCCGATTCCCCCTCCAGAAAAGACGGTTTCTTTGATAAGTTGAACAAGAATTCACAATTGTGTGCCAAACCCTCAGAAAGTAGCTCAAACCCTTTGAAAAAACTATAGACCATAAATTGCTAAACTGTTTTCTCGTAGAGGTTTTTCCCTCCAATTTTCCCATGATGTGGAAGACAGAGCACACATCCTGTTGTGGCTTCTGCATGCCTATTCCCCTCATTTACCCTAATCTAACCCCAAATTTCCCAAATTCATTTTATTCCTTTGCACAATCTTTCCCGCTTTTTTTAATTAATAATAATAATAATTTTTATATGTTATTTTTTTAATTTATTTTATATATATTAATATTAATATTAATATATATAAATATGAGAAATATATATTATATGTTTCCCAAATTCATGTAGGAAATTCATTTTATCCCTTTGTACAATATTTCCCTCTTTTTTCTAATTAAATAATAATAATAATTTGTATATGTTTTTTTTAATTTATTATATATATATATATATATATATATATATACTAAAACTATATTTTCTAATAGAATGGTTTTTTGTTTTTCATTTGCTTGATATAATGTTGAGTGACCATTATTTTCATTTGCTTGCAAGGGAGAGATCCAAGGGGAACTTTAGAGCTTTCCAAACTCAAGTGTCGGGAGAACCATGATGAATGGATGCATATGGAGAATTAATAGAGGTTGTGAAATTGACAATTTTTAGCTAATAAGAAAAAAAATATATCAACTTGTCGAAACTTTAACAGACTACCGAGAGGGTCAAATGATGATGGTTTTTTTCAAACAAAATATGAACTTGATGATTATGATGCACCAAATACAATTACACTAACTTCATGACATGGGAATGCAAAGAGGGAAATCCAACAAATCTCTAAGACTCGACTCAACCACACTATGATGATGCACATGATGCAACTTGGCAGATTTGTTGAAGGGATAATATGAAAGAAAAAATGGTGAAATACGATATGGACATGATAATCACATAGAACTAGATGTGATGGTATAGATGAAATGATATTGTAAAATTTTTTTATAGGTTCGCCTATCACATCATGTGTCAACAGTAACTCGGGTCTATTAATCCATTAACAATGTTACTTTAATTTACCAAATTTTAACACTGCAGATGGATTCAGAGACCCTGGGGTCTCTAAATCCATATGCAGTGTTTCTAGGGGGTCTCTAAATCTATCTACAATGTTAAAATTTAGTAAATTGTACAAATTTGTTGTCAAAATTGTAATTTTCCATTGTTGGAGTGACACACCAAAAAATGACGAAATAAATAACCAACTATTATGTAGTGATTTTTAGTTAGGTTTGTTGTACTTGCAATATCTCAACTTGGGATGGTTTTTATTAATGCATGTACCACCGATGTATTGAAAATTAATTATGATACCTTGGGATGGATGTAAGGCTTATAAGCAAATGGATTTTTCTTCAAGAACATAAGACTGCATATATGGTCATTAATGCAAGTGGTGCAAATCTTCCTCATGCATTAATGCTAAGCTGTGACACATGAGGAGGTATACAATTTACTAAACTCTTAACACTGCAGATGGATTGGTAGGCCCCTTAGAAAGGGGTCTACCAATCCATCTATGGTGATAGAATTTAGTAAATTGTACAAATTCATTGTCAAAATTGCAATTTTCCATTGTTGGAGTGACACAACTAACAATGCGAAAATAAATGACCAATTCATATTCTTAATGTTATAGTTATGAGGTCATTTTTAGTTTAGTTACTTGTTATCTGGTCATATATTTTATCACGTGACCTAATTGGTCATTTTTAGTTGGCTCACTCAAGTTTGGTCATTTATACCTTCAAACAATTGTGGTGACCAAATGTTTTGGTCACCTAGTCATTTATCTCTCATTTTCTACTAGTGTTCACAATGCCTTGAAAAAATTTGTTTAGTGATTCTTGTGCGCTTCCATGCTTTCGCTAAAAACCACAATGTCATCTAGGTATATCACCACCTACTTGTCCAAAAATGGCCTTAAAACATCATTCATGATGGTGCATAACGTGGAAGGAGAGTTGAAAAACATGAAAGGCATCATAAGAAACTCAAATATTTCATACCTTGTCACATATGTCATCTTGTACTCATCCCCTTCTGCAATCCTTGTATGGTAGTACCTCTTTCAGAAGTCCGACATTAAGAATACCTTGGCCTTATCCAACTTGTCAAAATAGTTGGCTACCAATGTTAGCATATACATGTTCTTCATTGTTTGCTTGTTGAGTGCTTAGTAGTCCAAGCAAATTATCACTCTATGGTGTCATTCTTCTACTTAAAGAGGAAGGGTGTGTCGTATAGGTACCTTGAAGGTATAATGAATCCAACATTAGTTAATTTTTTCAATCACTTCCTCAGTTCATCCAAGTCTAGTCCAGATAGCCAATAGGGATCTTTTCTACATGCTTCACCCTGGTTCAAGATCTATGTATTATCCACAGTCCGTTGAGGTGGGATCACTTTCGGCAAGTACTCCAACAATAAATCCATGTCCTTTGCATCAAACATGTTACTGAACTCTAAATATATAGGAATCCTTGTTTCTTCCTATGTCACTCCGTCAAGTAGTGATGAAACAAATAATGATGATTATGGTCATCGAGTTTCCCTCTTAATGTTAAGTGTGTACACAAACCGCACACCTCCATATGAATTCCATGTCATTGTGGGAACAAAAAAAGGTTTCCTCTCATTCAATATCACCAACCTATCCATGAATGGAAAAAGAACGGGATCATCACTTCACAAGAAAAGTCCTACCCAAGAATAATTTGAAAGTCATATAGTGGCATGACCCTGAAGTCTACTTGTCCTTCTCATTTCCCCATCTTCACATGCAACTTGGAAGCAACCGTTGCTACTTCTTTGGTTTGGGATTTCACGGCCTTGAATGTTGCATCAAAAGATTGAATATGAAGACCAAGTTCACATTCCAAATCTTTCTTCACAAATTTCTATGAGGCAACATGATCAATGAGTTCCCTAACCCTTCTCCTATTTCAATGAGATCTAAAAAACACAATTGATTCTAGTTCTGCAAGTTGAGGCACTTCCTCATCCTTACTCACCAGATCCTTCTATTCATAGCACTGCAAATCATCCAATCTATGAACATTGTGTAATCAAGACTCACCTTCATCTAATAACCCTATTGTTGGTGAATTTTTAGTACACCCAAGCTTGTCTTATTCCAACTAAGGCTCATTAGTAACTCAACTTTAGTCCCTAATGCCAAAACCCTCGCATTGTTGAATAATGTAACTTCAGAAGATATTCTTATTGTACTTTTATTGTATTATTATTGTACCTCCTTCGGGAGATGTTATTGATGTACTTAGTCATGTAAATGTAATTGAAAGAATCAATGTAACCCTTCTGGTGTAAGTTGAGTCAATGGTACCCACAAGAAATATTATATAAATTTTATTTTGAGTCTCCCTAGGAGGTCATCCTAGTTTAGAGGAACAGGTCGGCCCAATTAGGTTAAAAGGTCACTCACTTGATGAGTATAAATAGAGAGGGTGCTCCTATCACCTATACACACCTCACATTCAAGCAAGTGCACATGAGAGAGAAGAAGAGGCTCACTCGAGAAGAGAAAAATTTTATGTTGTATTTGGGGTTTATCTTGTCTTGGTTGGAATTTTACTTGGTGACAGAATCTATACTAAAGAAGCTTTTGGGTGTTCTCCCTTGTGGTTTCCCGAATGAAAATATCTGTGTTCTTTTCTGTGTTGATGTGTTTATCTTTCTTTTAGTGATCCTATTGCATATGGTTATGATGTTAAGATGCTAAAATTTTTAATATATTGTATAACCATTGAAATTCTAACATTGTATCAGATCCATCCTGAAAGAATCCATTGTACAGTCGTAACACTACTACAACTACAATTGTTGGAGATTAGGGATTCATGCTTGAAACCCTAGAAAGAAAATTCTAGTCATCTAGGAATTTTCGCTACAAATTTCTTTTGGTGAAGTTCCAGGAGCTAAAACTCAGACATGCCAAATATTAAATGTTTATGTACCTTTTTGTGAGTTTCAGACTAAGGTTCGCTATAGTATAGGAGATATGATCCATGCAAATGAGGGTTCCAGACTCTTCTAGAATTCAATTCTAAATAGGTGACCTAGGGAGAATTTCTATATCTCAAGATATGAATATCCAAATCGAATTGAGTAAGATGTTCCATAATAAGAACAAACCGTATTTTATCTGGTGTGATTTTTAGAACCCGAAGGTGAAACAGGGACACGTGGAAGTCTGTACAAGTTAGATATACTAAAAAAGTCCATAAACATATCACCTAATTGGAAAAATTATCATAAGTTCCACTTGGTGAATCCAATATTGATATGACCTATGGGATTAGATAGAGGACAGATGATAATAGCTCAGAAAAAAGTTTCACACCTTAAGGAGAGAAAATTTCTGAGATACATCATAATTAAGATTGGACAATTCAGCAGAAGAAATAGAATAAACTAAGGCACCAAATATTTTGCAGTTCTATTCACATATTTGGGAAAAGGAGTACATTTCTCAACTCACCTTGAGGAGGTGCATATTTCTATCCAATCAAATTGTCAACTCACCAAATTTTGAATATTAGGGTTTCTCTGTCAAACCCTAGGTCCACCAGAAACAATTTTCTAGAAAAGCATTGAAGCAAACATCCAATTGAAGCACTCTCATTGGTAAGCCCTATTCTCTCTATTTCCATTTGAGGTTCTCATTTTATCAAAATGAAAAATAATAACAAGCTTGAGGAAAATCTTGAGGACAATCTTGAAGGAGATAAGAACTTCTGGGCATGGAATTATAAAGTACTTCTTATACTAAGAAGAGCAAGATTTGGAGACAATGTACACAAGAAGAAGCTCGATTGATAGAAAGAGAAGAAAAGTTGGGTGAAGATGAAAATTAATCCCCAACAACTCATGCCAAGAAGATAAAGAACAATACGAAAGAACATTCTTGCAAGAATAAAAGATTTCAAAAGAAGGACCTCTCATAGCTCAAATGTTTTACTTGTGAGAAGAAAGGATAGAAGCAGAGACACCATACTCACATCACAGAAGATGATGAACTAGTCAAGAAGAAATATAAACAAGGTTCCTCCAGTGATGAGGAACATGTATTTTTATCCAGGAGGATTCAAACCAAGAAGATGGAAATACGTCTTATTCATTTGAGCATTGGATAAGAAGGGATGCAGTTGTGATTGGTGATGAAGAATAAGGGACACATAGATTTAGCACCAGTACACAGTTCCATGTGTTATATGGTGTAGAAGACTTGCTCAACATTCTAGATCATAAGAAAGAAAGGCACGGGTCCTCAGAATCAGATGATGGAGTAGATCACACTGTGAGAGACTCTAGTAATTCTGGTAAGGAGACAAGGATCAAGAGGGATCCTACGAAAAAAAAATAAGTATTTGAATTGCCATTTCTTGTATATCTAACTGATTAAATGATATTGTTCAGTTGTGTACATATTTATGTTCCTAGATTTAGGAAATGTATTATGCATGTTAGAGAGTTTGCATTGATGAACAATATACTAATAATATGCATGAGATGGGTAAGTGGCCTATAGTGTTGTACAACATTCTGTTGCTACTTATCTGGAATAAAACCTCTTTGTTGACATGTTGGGAGTAGTGCACACTCTTAATAATGTTCAGGTAAATATTGAAGGAATCTATAAAGTTACCGTATGAATGTGGGTTATGGATGAATGTTGTGTTGAAGCATTGCTAAGATAGTTGCATGACTGTGTGACCTATTTCTTTATGCATAAGAATTTGTTATTATTAATATGCTTCAAAAATTATGAAATATTTCTAATCATGCAACATAATTTGACTTGTAGGAAAGATCATGTACCATCACCTACAAGAGAATAATGATGAGACTTGTTCCGAAGAACAAGTGACGACGGATCAACGATGACTTTCAAATTTATGAAATCAACTATGCTATAGAATTCCAAAGCGAGAGTTCTCTCACAATGAGGGATTCCACTATGATGAGACGTTGCTCTAGTGGCTAGACACACTTCCTCAGTGGTGGATATTACATTAGATGGTGTAATTGAATTAGAAGTGTATATCGAGCAACCTCCAAGATTTAGGACTCTCTACAAAGAACCACATTTTTGCATATTGAAGAAGGCATTGTATGGGCTCATAAGGCACCCATGGGATAGCATGATGAGCTTGAGGATCACCTAGATTGATGATATATTAGCATTTGCTACAAGGTTGAATAGGAGGAGCTCATAGATGGGTGCAAGAGAAAACTTGCAATAGAGTTTGAGATCTCAGTATCTAGTGACCTAGATAGATGACATATATGGAATATCAACAAAAGGGAAGGCTACAAGTCACTCCATTGTAGAATGTACCGATGTAGAGAGTATAAGATGAATAGGGGGGACGGTGATTAGTTACAGATGGAGCAGTAAAGCTTTGCTCCAGACAGAGTGACTATAGTCCAGATTGAGAGACATTATCACTTAGCCTCTATCCTTGGAATTGTGTTTCTCAGTATCTCAGGGATATGCTCAGAGTGATACCGGATGTCTATCCTCACGAAGAGGAAGTATATGTGGTTCATTTTGATACAGATACCCAAAACATGAAACAGAAAGATAGATGGATTTCTGATGAGATTGGGATTTACCAAGAGTACAACGGATTCCAAACTTTACTACAAGGTTGAAGAGGGAAATTCTGTGAATCTAGTGTTATATGTAGATGACTTATTTTTTTGACAGGTGATAAGAATCTCATAGCAGAAACAAGAAGGAATATTTTCGCAGAGGTTGAGATGAAAGACATGAGTATGATGCACTATTTCTTAGGTATTGATGTGTGGAAGAATCTAGAGGAACTTTTATTGAATCAACGAAAATATGTGGTAGAGATCCTGAAAAGATTCGGGATGATGTATTGTAAGGCCATGACCACACCTATGGTATCGAATCTAAATTTGTTTATTTATACTTCATCAGAACTGGTGGAAGCCACGGTATATAGGAATATGTTTGGCTCGTTGATGTACTTAACGAACACAAGAATGGATATATTCTTTGCAGTGAACACATTGAATCAATACATGGTAGAGCCGAGATGTGTTCACCTTATTGCTACAAAGCATGTGTTTAGGTACCTAAGGGGTACGTTTGATTATGGCCTTAGATATGCATCAGATCAGAGGATTAAGCTATAGGGTTATGTTTATGTGGATTGGCCAGAGTGTGTCACAGATAGAAATAGCACATTAGGGTGATGCTTCAATTTGGGATCGGGGATGATCTTATGGTTTAGTAGGAAGCAGATGAGTGTGGAACTTAGTACAACTAAACCTCAGTATATGGAAGCTTGTTCGACAAGTTGCAAGGAAGTTTGGCTTCAGAAGTTACTTACAAGGTTGTTTGATCTCGAGTTAGAGGTGACTTGTATATTTTGTGACAACCATAGTTTTGTGAAGTTGTTTGAGAACCCTGTGTTTCATGACAATTCAAAGCACATTAAGATTAGGTATCACTATATCAGATATATGGTGCAGAAAGGAGTAGTGAGGCTCCAATATATAGAAAAAGAGGAACAAATAGCCGATGTGTTGACCAAGCTTGTGTCGAGAGTGAAGTTTGAGTACATCATGGAAAATTTAGAAATGGTCCAAATCAAGAGGGTGTGATGAGCTCGAATGACATAGAAGGTAGTCACGGGTAGTGTGACGTAATGGAGTCTCCTAGGTTATGAAAGGATCTAGATGTATGGTGAGGTAACGCACGTAGTTGCGATGTGCAATGTAATGGACCTCCTAGGTTGAACCCAACAGATGGCTTGCTCGAGATATGGAAGAGGACAGTTGCATCTGGCATGAAAAAGGACCAGCTCTGTAGGAAGGTTGCATCTATTATGAAAAAGGAACAGCTTTGTAGGATAGTTGCATCTTGTATGGAAAAGGACTAGCTCTACAAGACAGTTGCATCCAGTATGGAAAAGGACTGGCTCTCCAGGATAGCTACATCTAGTATTAAAGAGGATTGGCTATGTAGAGGTACACCCAACATGAAAAAGGGTTGGTCACTGTACGTAGGTGAACACAACATGAAAAAGTGTTGGTCACTACACAGGTGCACCCAGTATGAAAAAGGACTGGTCACTGCACTGGTACACCTAGTATGAAAAAGGACTGGTCACTATATAGGACGATCCCATCTTGGCTGGTCGTATCTCCAAATTTAATGGTTGTATCTATGAGGGCAGATCCCAACATGGTTGGTGGTATCACTGAGGGAGATCCTAGTAGGTTCCCCGATGGACTGGGTTTAACTAGTACATGTTGGTACATGTAGGCTTTCTGATGGACTAGATTGAGAAGGTGCATGTTGAATGGCGGTATCACTGAGGGTAGATCCCAACATGGTTGGTCATATCTCCAAGGGTAGATCCCAGTGTGGTTGGATGTATCTCTGAGGGTGGATCCTAGTATGACTAGTTGTATCACCAAGGGTATATCCCAACATGGTCATCCTAGGGCTGAGAGTCGTTCTTTAAGAATGGAGGCACTTTGTTTATTACCAAGATGTTGAATTCAGTCAACCTTCAGCCTGAGGCTGAAGAACCTAGTCTGGGACCAGGATGTTGAAGTCTTAGATTGGATATAGGAACCGGTTACATCCAGCATGAAAAAGGGATATCTCTGTAGAACTTCTGATGGTGTATAGATTTGAGAGATCGCACAATTCAATGGCTCGAGTACCAAGTTGAGGCATCAATGATGATGTCTAGTGATGATATCCAATGATGAGATCCAGTGATGATGTCCAGAGTCGATATCCAATGATGATGTCCAGTATCGAGTGATGAAATCTAATGATGATGTCTAGAGCTGTTATCCAATGATGATGTCTAGTATCGAGTGAGGAGATCCAGTGATGATGTCTAGAGTTGATATCCAGCGATGATGTCTAGTATCAAGAAACTAGAACCAGTGATGATGTACAGGGATGATGACCATGAGGAAAGAATACCTTCCTTGATAAGAGGGAGTGTTGAATAATGTAACTTCAGAAGATATTCTTATTGTACTTTTATTATATAATTTATTGTTGTACCTCCTTCAGGAGATGTTATTGATGTACTTGGTCATGTAAATGTACTTGAAAGAATCAATGTAACCCTTTCATTATAAGTTGGGTCAATAGTACCCACGAGAAATATTATGTAAATGTTATTTTGAGTCTCCCTAGGAGGTCGGCCCTGTTTAGAGCAAGAGGTTGGCCCAGATAGGTAAAAAGGTCACTCACTTGATGAGTATAAATAAAGAGGGAGCTCCTCTCATTTGTACACACCTCACACTCAAGCAAGTGCGAATGAGAGAGAAGAAGAGGCTCGTTGGAGAAGATAAGAAGTTGATGTTGTCTTTGGGGTTTATCTTATCTTGGTTGGCATTTCACTTGGTGATGGAATCTATACTAAAGAAGATGTTGGGTTTTCTCCCTTTTCGTTTCTCGGATGAAAATCTCTGTGCTATTTTCATGTTGATGTGCTTTTTTCTCTTTCAGTGATACTATTGCATATGGTTGTGATGTTATGATGCTAAATGTTTTAAGATATTGTAAAACCATTAAAATTCTAACATGCACTACCAAATATAGTGGACTGTCACCTCATCAAGGAATCTACCCAACTCACTGCCTGAGATGTGAGTTTCATCAAGGTAAGAAAATCTTGATTATCTTCCCAATTCCACCCTCTGAAGCTATCCAAAATCTGCTTTGTCGGAACTTCTTTAGGGCATCAACATGAAAAGGTGAAAAACAAATTCCATAACCTTATTTGTTTCTGTCGCATCTTCTAATTTACTAAAGTCTATTGTCAATGCCCCGATCCCACCTATTTTGGAAAAAATAGTTGTGAAGAGAACCAAGTGTCTTACGTCTCTGATACATGGGCTTAAGGATCCAACAAAAAACCAATAGTTTCATTTCCTTCCTTAGCCATGTGACACTACTTAATCTCCACTCTCGGTGGCATGACCAAATCTAGGTGGGCTTGCAAGACTGCACCTTCCCTTACTTATGTGTACTCTTACTTAGTTTAACATGTTATAACCATAGTGCACACAACTATGATCAAACACTTGACAATAACAAAACTATGAATTGGGTGTCACTTCAATGGGGTGCACCAAACATTTATATAGAAAAGTGTGAACTATAAGTACAACAGAAGGAGGGTTCCCAAGGCATCCTCTCTAGGCATGCACCCAAATTGATAGCATCTGTAATGCACCCTTCATCACACTAGAGTTAAGACACACTAATATTCTTTTTATATAAAACATATATGCATAATAGCCACATGCATAATGCTTATGTGCATTCTTTTAGAAAATGCCAAGCCATGCATGAAAAATGCATAACATATAAATTTTTTTAAGTAGAAGCATAGAATAATTTATAGGACAAGTAATCAAAAACACATGCACATAATGATATTATAATTGTGGAAGCTTAAATATTTGCACGTGTTGCACCTTTATCCCATATAAATTGGTACCATATTGAATACCATAGTATATTTCCTAATAATTTGCATTACACCAAACCAAAACAAAACTAAGGCTTGGAAGGTAACATTTCCAAATTTTAATTTATAAATTCATTCCCAAGAAACTAGCGGTTAACATTTTATTGAGAACTGTGCAGTAAAACTGTATAGTAAGAACTGAACAATAAAAACATTATATAATAAGAAATGCACATTAAAAACTATCTAGGACTACACATTAACAATAGTTAAATAAAATTAATTACTCAGTAAGGTTAATATACCTAAGATTACATACACAATTAAATAGGATATCAATTTCCAAATTATCCAAAATCTAGAGTGCAATATTCCAACATATTACTACCCAATAAAGTTAATAATCCAACATATTAACTGCAAACTAAAGTTACATAGATAAAATAAGTAGAATAGCAAATACCAATTTTTCCAAAGTATAGAATGCAATACTCTAACATATTAACTGCACAGTAAATTTAATAGTCCAACTTAATAACTACGCAACAAAGTTACTATTCCAACATAATATAGGTTTACATGTATAAATCCGGTAGGATAGCAAATACCAATTTATCCAAAGTATAGATTACAATATTCCAACATATTAACTACGCAATAAAATTAATATTCCAACAAAATAACTACGTAGTAGGTTTACATGCATAAATCAAGCAGGATAGAAGTATAGATTACAATATTCCAACATATTAACTATGCAGTAAAATTAATATTCGAAGAAAATAATGCACAATAAGGTTAATCATATAAATTAAAAAGGATAGCAACTACCATTACTTCCAAAATATGGAATTTAGTATTCCAATATAATAGTTGCGCAATATTAACTGTGCATAAGGTTAAATGCATGAATCAGCTTCTAAATACAATATACCATTCAATGCTAATCTTAAATAACAACCCTTAACATATGGAAATTGTTTACAACTACCAATTAAGCAAAATAAGGATATGCATGTGCATTTCAAGGCGATTACCACTCATTCTAGCCTGTGGTTTATAATTTCCACCCCATAGTTTTCGAATGCAAAAACCATTCAAGTTAAGACTCACTAAAAATGTGTTTATCATCAATTAAGAATGATAGGTCCATACCCATCTTTTATGAAATAATTAAATTTCATGAAGGGTTTATTACAAACAATTTGTGTGCTAAAGCTGGAAATGCATTTCCAACCATACATAACCCATTCCCAAATACATTAGAACAGGGAATCATTTAGGTCAATTAATGTGGGAATTTAATTTTCACATTTCAACTTTATTAAAGAATGAGCATTCATAAAATTTTGGTTCTATTTATGTAATTTATACATTACTATCAAGCATATCGCAGAACTGATCTTACACTCATTCGATAATTAGGAATTCGACCAAGCCATGCATAAATTCCTTCATTTATTCAAAACCCAGAAACTTAACTAGAAAGAAAATAATTACAGAAATAAAACTGTGTCAATTCCATGTACAGGAATTCAAACAAACAACTCATGAATTTAAAATGTGAAATTTTCTTTTAACATTCAACATTTAAACTAGATTGAAGAATTGAAACATTATTTCCAGAAATTAAAACTTATATACAAAATACTACAAATGGGAAACTGGTTGTGTGTGAGGCACGCTTCACCCAACCATAGGTAATTATGTTCATTCATCTGTCAACAGAACACCACCCCCAAGCTGGGAGTTGTGAATTCACTAGGAGACTCTTCCCTTAACCCAAATTTCAGTACAGAACATGAATTATCACTGGAAAATCCTACCAATTCATAGGGATTTAACACAGGTTTATAGGCATCCAGGAGATAAGTCACAGTCAATTCCATGCCAAACCATACGATTCCCATTTTGGCTTCTTTACAATCGTACCACAGTTAAAACCCATCACTACTTAACCAGTACACATGAATTCCACCATAATGGTTCATGCACAATTCATCATTTCATTCACCACAACCCAACAATCAATCAAAAGCTTATTAATGGTTCAGGGAGAAACCGATTTTAGTCAATATCGTTCATAAATTTGTTTAGATGTTCAAGTTTGCCTCCACCCAATCTCAGAAAATAATTTCTCCTTCTTTGTTATCTCAGACCTCCCCCGCGCACTGCATTCTTCTTCCAAGATGAAGGATAATGCATAATGAAATTTCCATTTGCATACATTAGTTTTATGCATGGCAAGATGAAAACACGTCAGTTCTCCAAGAGAGACACATTTCCCATTATATATATATATATATATTCAAATAAAAACATATAAGCGTTCCCCCTTATCCCACTTAAACCCATTTAAATCATAATCATGATTTAAAGCAAGTTTTAATTTAAATAAATGGAATTAAGGCTTAATCATGACGTCGGATATTTTTCAAGGGTCTAAGGGATATAAAAGGGTCATGTAATATTTTTCCCCTTTGACATTCTTACCCCCTTACTGTCTCAGGTAAATACAAGAGTCCCCGATCTCTTCAACGTGCTGCCTCAACACCTCCAGTTGTGTATTTCTAATATTAATAATATCAAAATACACATTTCTTCTACTATACAGGAATTTTCAAATCAATATTTACATCATACATATGATCAATTCAAGCTGCTCATATAGGGGTATTATAGCATCTCCTCATACAAAAACCCCAAAACATTCCTAACTTTCGATAGTCTCCCTCTATTGTACCCGTAGGTTTTCCTCCTATAGAACCTATCACCCAATCACCCTAACCAATCACTTTCTAGGATGTGTCTCCCTTGCTGTGGTAAACTTGCACCCAACTCGCACTACCCCTTCACTTGGATGGTTGTATTGCTTCCTTTCTTGGATTCACTGATGCCTTCTCCACATGCCAGTCTTTACTTATATGCTCTCTCCATGTGCCAAGGGTCACATCCTTGCATGAACTCATTCTAACTTGATCTGACATGATTGGTAACACATTTTTCGTGGCTCCCAAACCATGCTACTCATCGTAGGATCCAAAGTCATGCTTCACCCATTGGTTAACCTCCTGACGTGGAGTCATGGGCTCCCAACCTATGCTACCCCCACTCTCTGGTCGCTTCTCTCTGCATTGGCATGGGTGCTTCACCAAGACATGCTACTCCTTTGGTCTCCATTACATGGTCTCCTCCAGACTTCCATCGGTTTGTAGTTCCAAACGCCCAAATGTGTTGTGCGCACTTCGTCTAGCCCATGCACCTAAACTTGTAATCTTATTCTTTGATCACACCTCATCTTCACATGGGTGTTTAGCCCTACATCGGGTAAAGGGTTTGGAAATTTGGTTTTTCTTCCATAGCTCTATTAGAAGACTCTAATTTATTTGGACCATAATACATCACACATATTCGGAAGAATAGGTCAGTTATGTCTAAAATTCAGAGGAATTACAACAATATGATAGTGTCTATCTATGGATTTATTTTGTGTCGTGGTTCCAAAGAAGAATAAATCTAATAAAACCAAGAATAGTGCACAATGTAGAAAAGTACATACTATTAGGTTTCTTTGCATAAAATAAATAATCCTTTCAATTTTCATAGGTTTTATTTTGGGGCCAAGATAAATGTTCAACGAAACTACCATGATCCAACATTTGTCTATTTTAATTTAATTTTAATAAGTTACAACTAATATTGATATAACTTTCATCAGGAAAACAAAATGTTTCACCCTAATTGATGTTGGGAATCTTAACATTGTCATTAGAAATGTTATGTTTATATTTTATTATTTCTAGCTTTGATATTAACTGCCTACACATTTGTTGCACCGAGAGTAGTGAGGTTCTCTACATGCAGGTATGGGGAAGATGTTGTCATGTAACGTAGCATTTTTTTTATAAGTAAACGCATTTCATATTCACAATTCTTCAAAGGGTACATAACTTCAAGAGTACATAGCTATAGAGACACTCTGATGATGAAATACCAATTCTTCATGACAGATCTGTCACCCCAACTACCCATTACAAGAGTCCAAAAAGGGTCACAATTCCCTTGTTTATCATCAACTTGAGGAAACATTACAAAAACCAGACTAGCAGCAAAAAAGAGTGTCTGGATAGATGACTTTCCTACCCCACCTACAGCTAAAACAACAATTATCATATAAAAACATACATAAGCTGAAATACACTGGAGGTAGCATAAGATTGAAACAGAGAAACACCTCACCATAGAGAAAGGGCGGTTCCCAGATTACGGCGCAGGGCGATCTGTCGTGCCTTCTGGAGTATTTGCAGTGGAACTAGTTGAATTTCTAATCCCCATACCTTGCCACACAGAATTTTGCATGCTGCTTCCTAGGATGATAGGAGAATGGTCGAGAGGTGGATATACCGGAATTCCCAGTTTCAGAGTGATGAGATCCACCTTTTTATGCATGGGCCTGCAGTCACTGTGATTCTCTTTCCACACTTGCATGGGTTTAGCATCTCCAAGATCCTTATTCTTGCAGTCCATTAGAACATGGGATACTAGACCCTTCATGACCCAGTAGGTGGAGATAATGCGGTCATAAGCTTCCAGATTCCCCGCAGTGGTGCCAGGGTCCTGACCCCATTCCTCAGCATCATCGTGGATGCTCTCTAAATTCTCAGTTGTGACCTTCTCCCAAAGTTCCTTTTCCAAAACATCAATTTCCTCATGAATTTGGTGGGGGATTCACTTGCAAAAGTAATTGGTAGCCTAGGAGGCATTGGCTTTCTCACGGGTGGTTTTCTTTGCAATGCGAGGGGTCTTGGACCGATTCCCAGCTTTGTGAGCCTGGGGAGTTCTAAGCTTAGGGGACATGTCAAGGCAAAAGGTGATGCTGGGGGGAATAAGGAACAAGCATGGTAGTTGGGGAATAAAAACATGCTTAGAGGCGTACACGAAAGACCAATTGAGGGGGGAAAGGGAAAACAGAAGGTGCAAGGTAAGGCAGAGCAGAGTAACAACAAGAGAAACAAGAACATACAAGAGTGCATGAATTCGAGGGTTTCCCCAATCTATAAACCATTTCGGGAAACTTGCCATCATCCCTCCATCATAAGATGGATCAGAATGATGTACCTTAGCACTTGATCCACCATAGGAACCACTATTTCCAATCATTCTCTGTATTGAATACTCAGATGTGAAGGACACTCCATCATCCAAGTATCATCTGAACCCACTTCCTAGCTTAACTGCTCTGGAAATTAATGATTTTCATTGTTATAATTCCCTTATGTGTCACGTGTTGGGACATGTTGTTGAGAGGTTGTGGATCGAATGGCCTCGTGGTATATTTCCAGAGGATAACAGCTAGCGGAGGTGTCATTTCCGTGTTGCCTGCTTTTCTCATCATCTTTATTAGCCAACTGAATGCATTGCGCGGCCCACGTTAAATTCATAAAGAGTGATAGGGGCACTTCTTGGAGTCTATGAGGGGACATGACTCCGATTTTTTCCAGAGTATCATCTACTTTATTCCCATCTCTCTTGACGTGGCAGAAATTCCAAGCACGGGGGTTGCAAATAATGGTGCCTAGTTCTTCCACCCTGTACGCCAGTCACTAGCTATCCATGACTTGTTCTGGGAGGCGGCCAAGTTGGATCTTTTTAGCCATATGGATTATCAACTTAGAATCCCCTTCTGCAATGAGGGGTTCCCAACTATCAATTTCTGCTATATTTAATCCCTCAAGGAGACCTTCAAGATCGGTTATGTTGTTCGTATCCTGTCCGATATGACCATGAAAATATGCAGGTTTGGCCATTGTGGTCCCGAAAGACACCCCCGAATCTAGCAGATCCCAGGTTACCTTTTGAAGCTCTGTCAAAGTTGAGCTTAAAGGTACAAATTGGGGGGGGGGGGGACCTAGAATTCGGGCTTGGGAGGTTAGCGGATTTCTTTGGCTTGCAAGTCCATCCGGAATTTGATTTCTTTAGACCAAGCTGATCCAGAATCCTTGCTTCATGAATATCGAATTTGCATTCCTTATCCGACCAGGGCATGATACTAATTGTTTCCTGAATGTGGCTCAGAATTGTGTTCCAAATAACATGAGCAGGCTTTCTTGTTCCTCTGAAAATTCATTGGTTGCGTTCCTTCCATGTCTCCCATAATAGGAAATCAGGAAGCATGAGCATGCACACTTTACAGTCTGATAAGGACTCCCATGTTTCCTATTAGTACGCCTGAATAATTACTCTCCCCAATCCCATAAAGCAGAGGAGAATTGATAGGAATCCATGAGATGATTTATAGTTTCTTCAGCTTCAGAGAAAAGGGGGCATTGAGAGGGGCCAACTATTCCTCTTTTTCGGAGGTTTTCACCTGTGAGAATTCGATGGTAGATGACTAACCATACAAAACAGGCCACCTTTGGCCAAGGATTTGATATCCAAATCTTCTTCCATATACCATCAGTCAGATCAACCTCTCTTTTTTCCCAAAGATCATAAGCTTCCTTGGTATTGAAGTTTCCTTTGGTTGAATACCCCGACTGATGTTTATCATGACCTCTTTAGACTTTTACGATTCTTTCCTGAAGGGTTTCTTCCATGTGGTGACTACCCTCGGGAGTGCATCTTTGTAGCCACCAATCCAATTGTTTCCATTCCCTATATGTTGCATCCTCCATTTCAAGTTTCCAAAAATGAGCCACTTTGGTAGGATTAAGGGCATGGCAGAGAGCTTGGTGCTCGAGGGTGGGAGGGGAGGAGAAATTTTTTTGGCTTTATTGCTAGGATTCCTCCCAGAGGTCTGCAGAGGTACCATCATGGATTTACCAAAAGCTATGATCTTGGATAATACTTTTGTTTTGGAAGGAATTTTTCTAGATGTGAGAGCCCTGAAGCTCCGCATTAAATCTAATAAGTTCCTACTTTGGTCTATTAGGAGAATATTTAGCATGCCATAGCTGATCCCAAGGTTCTGAATTATGGGTGACACATCTCCACCAGATTTTAGCTCCTGAAACTTTATTATTTCTCTCAGGATCTCATAGACCAAGGACCCCATTAAGTTTGGGAAGACAAAATTTTTCCCAACTAACCAGAGCCCACTTCTATTTCTCTGCATTGCCACCCCATAAAAAGGTTCTTCGGATGGCTTTGATTTCTTTAATCAGGGATTTGGGAGCAGCTAGAACTGAAAAGAGATAAATGGGCATTTCCTAGAGGACAACTTTAATGAGAGTGAGTCTGCTATCCAAGTTTAGGGGTCTGAGAGTCCAATTGCTTAGCTTTTTTCGCATTCTGTCTAGAACATCAGTCCATGACACGCATCTGATGACATTGAACGCTAGGGGAGCACCGAGATATTTGGATGGAAGGGAGGTCCCTTGGAAGCCAAGAATACAAAGGATATTCCTTTGGGATATGTTGGGGGTTTTGAAAAAGTAGACTTGCGATTTTTCTCTGTTAATATCTAAATCAAAAGCCTTGAGGCATTTTTTAACGGCCTTTGCCTCCTGGATGGAGGGATGTCCCATTAGCATTGTGTCATCCACAAGCTGTTGGTGGGTTTGTTTGGAAGCATGAGGGTGAATGTTTAGGCTTCTCATTTCTCCACTGGGCACCATAGATTTGATAAGTCAGTTGAGGCCTTCTTCCATTAAGATAAAGAGGAAGGGAGAAAGGGGGTCACCTTGGCGGATGCCTCTCGATGGAAATAAGGTTCTAGTAGGGGTACCATTTAGCAAAATGGAGAAGAAATTTGTCGAGGTCATGCTCATAACCCAGTCAATCCATTCCCCAGTAAATCCATAGGCAGTGAGTATTTCCCTCATGAACTTCCAGCTTAACTTATTATATGCTTTTGAGATATCAAGTTTTAGTAGCATTCATGAGATTCTTGTGATCTTGAGGGAGTGAATAGCTTCATGAATAAGAATCACCCCATCCAATATCTATCTTCCTTCCACAAATCCATATTTCTTTGGGGCAATTAGATGGGGACAAATGGGTTTCAATCTGTTGGCCATGACTTTGGTGATTATCTTGTAAAGGACATTACAAAGAGCAATAGGACGAAATTTACCTAGAGTGTCTGCACCCTCCGCCTTAGGAATAAGAGTGAGGAAAGTGGCATTGAAAGCACGTAACACCCCTCTATTTCTTTTGGAGTCTTAAAAAATTTGCTACACATATTACCTGATCCTATCCCAAAAGTGGTGGAATAATTTGGTTGTGAAGCCATCAGAACCTGGAGCCTTACCATCCGCTGTTTGGTTGAGAGCTTCTTAAAATTCCATGAGAGTCATTGGTTGCTTTAGGAGGCCATTTTGATCATCAGTGATAGTTTGGGGGATAAGATGGGTAATCCTAGAAATATACTGGGAGTGGTTGTATTGGTCTTCTTTCGTGATATCCCCAAAATATTGAGTCAGTTTTGTTTCCATATCTTCTCTCGTGTCCACATAATGGCCATCTTTTGTCTTGATTTTATGAATCCTTGACTTCTATCTGTTTTGGATGACAGATTTGTGAAAGAAGGTGGTGTTTCATTCCCCATCTTGAAGCCACTAGTTTCTGGACTTTTGTCTCCATTAAATCTCCTCCTGCTTTTCGCTAGCTTGAATTTGTTCAATGAGGATTTGTTCTCATTTCTTCAAGTCTTCACTATATCAATTATTCATGCCTTCACGTTGGAGGCTTTCCAGTTGTTCATTTAACTATTTTTTATCTTGGAATATGTTCCCAAATTTCCCTTTATTCCATGTGTGAATCTTAGTGCTTAAGACTTTCAACTTTTGTTGGAATTCATACATTCATGTCCCCTCTAGGGGGAAAATATATTCCCACCATTGTTGGACCAATGATTTGAATTTCTTGTGTTCCATCCATAATTGTTCAAATATGAATGGTTTCCTTCCACTTAGTCATGTCCTATCCCATTGAAGGTTTATGGGCCAATGATCAGATCCTGTCGAGGGAAGAACAAAAGTGGACCATTCACCGCCTTCTGTAATGAGATCTTTCAATGTTAGAAATCTATCCAACCGGCTGGCCACATGATGGTCCCCCCCTCTTCTATTATTCCATGTAAACCAACAGTTACTGGTTTCTAGGTCGGCTAGCTTGCTGGATTCTATGAAGTCTTTGAAAGCTTCATTGGTAGGCCCAAGAATGCGTCTGCCTCCTTTCTTCTCTTCTAGGGATGTGATCATGTTGAAGTCCCCTCCGATAATCCAGTGCTTCTCCCTAATCTAGGTGGCCAGCCAGGATAGTCAGTTCATAAATGTATTCTTTTGGAGGTTGATGCTTGGGCCGTATATGTTTGATATCGCTCCTTTGGCTCTTGACTCGGTGATTTTGAGGTTTGCTAAGAGAGCAAATCTGGTATCCCAGAAATTCCCTAAGGTGATCTTGTCTGATTTTGAGAGAATAGAAACCCCACCAGTAGAACCATGAGCTTCTATGGCTACCATCTGGCTTCTTTTCCACAACTTGTTCCCTATTTCCTACATTTTCTCCATACTACATTTTGTTTCTTGGAGAAAAATAATATTTGGTTTCTCTATCCTGATCTTATTCTTCAGATTCTTTATCTTACACGAGTGGTTCACCCCTCGAATATTCCAGGTGATAATCTTCATTGATTAACTTCTATTGACTCCTGTGAAGGCATCCTTGATAGTGGGGTACTTCCCTGACTCAATGAGTTTGGTTCCTATCTCTGCAATCCTTTGTTTGTTCGATTTTCAGCCTCGCTTCTCATCTTCTTCTGGTTGCTTTATTTTCATCCCTTTTTGGGGTTCCTTTGCAATTCCAAAACAGGGCTTATCCTTGGCCTTGAGAATCACCTCGTGAGACATAGCCCTTACCTTTCTTGTCGCATTCCTTTTCAATAGCATCTAGATCCAACTCTCCCATATACATATCTTCCGCGTCCTCCAGAGATTCATCCTCCATGTCCTCTGGGCAGTCTATCGGTACTGCATGGGTAGGGATCACGACCTCCTGGATCAGATCTTTTCCATTCTTTGTATTCCCTAGATCCTCCATGGATTCCCCGACATTGTTTAGGGTGTGAAAACGATTCAGTAGGGTGGGGATTTTGACCTTCGAAGGATGATTCACTTGATGACTGTTATGTCGTCTTGTCGATCTCTTTCAATTGAAACATGAGTGAAACCTTCATTCTTTGTTGATTCCCTCTTCTCTGTGGTTGTCTTGGGGGGATCGGGGCTTTTGGTGTTTTGCGGGCAATCCCGACTGAGATGGATGTACTCATGGTATCTATGGCAGCGAAAGTGGAGGTGCTCGTAGTCCAGGGGTTGGGTCCATTCTTCATCATCCCACATTGGGTTAATAGCTTCTGGAATATCTTATGCCAGATCCATGTAGACACAGATGCAAGAAAAAGATGTGTAGTGCCTCTGAAGGGTCTGCTCAAAAGCCTTAACAAATTTACCCAGCGCATTACCAATATCCTACAGAATTTCAGGTTCCCAGTACTCACATGATAGGGAGTATAGCTTGATCCATATTGGGGAAATATTAAGATCCTCCTTGTCAGGGTTAAATCTCTCCTTCCATGGGTATAGATACAGCCCAGTAGTGAAGAAGAAGGGTGGCCCTCCTTTCAGAATCTAATCTTTGTCTTCTTGGTTAAAAAACATAATTGTGGAAAAACCCTTAGCTCCTAAATGTAGATCATAATGACCCTTAGGGCCCCAAGTAGTCTTGACCAATCTGGTTAGGTCTTTATCCTTGGGCCAAATGCCAATGAACTTCCTGATCAAGGATTTTTCCTTCCATTGCTCCATACGTTCCCGCATTTTTTTCGATCTTATTTGTGGGGATGGGATCTCTTTGGCCCTGGGGAGACATCCCCCGTGGGTTTTCCTAGAGCTTTGCTTGGCACGGCCATTACTGTCTCTCTCCAGATCACTTCTTTGTGAGTCTTCAGGGTGGTTCAGCAAGTCCATGGGTGAAAAAATTGCATGTCGGTGGGAGGAAGAGGAGGGGGATCTGCCCCCTCCAGGAGTCATCATGGGTTGCAAACCCTAACAACAAAGAAAACAAAAAACCTAGCAATTGCTTCGAAGATCAGATCCACTCAAGTAGTTTACCTTCTCAATCAAGAGCATTGTTTTTCCAATTTGGAGACTTATTCATCACGTAATGTAGTGTTATGTACCAAAACTAAAGAGTAATTAAAAAGTTCATTTTGAGTCATAAAATGAAAAGTAACTAAAAAAATCTATGTCATCTCATGAAATAAAAATTTAAATCCAAATAAAAAGTTATTAAAAAAATCCATGTTGGCTCATGAAATAAAAGAAATAAAAATCAGCATTGATCCATCTTACACTGAGATCTATCAAGCACAAAGAGAAATCAAATTTCTTGAGTTGTAAACTTTCTTCTAGATGTGGAAAAAAATTTAAGATGAAAAAAATTACACCTCAATAAATTGGATCCCTCTCAATGCTTGATAGATCCGAGTTTAAGATGGATCTATGTTGTTATAACCATTGCTTCAAATCCCCTCTAGATATGAATAAGCGAACTTCCTATGAAATTGTTGACTATAAACTAAGTTAAGAAAATGTAGACCAGACTTTAGGAATGAGATTGGGAAAAAAACATAAATATAAATAAATTAAATTAAGTTAAAATATGTGGACCATTTAGAAAGCTTGTTGGCATACTATATAGAATATACATTCCCCTTTTCAGGCAGAGCCACTTGCATTGCACTCCAATTGGAATTGACTAATTCTCAATTGCTTTAATTAGAATCCTCTATCTCCATTCTATGTTTTGCTACTGTCAAATTTGTTGCACATATATACTCATAACAATGCGTTGTTGGGTTTGATGATGAATTAGAGATAATTTGTACTGATGAAAAACAAATATCATGACATAGTTCACCAAATTTGTCCATGTATCT
The DNA here is from genome assembly GCA_027924585.1 of Larix kaempferi. Classification (NCBI taxonomy): domain Eukaryota; kingdom Viridiplantae; phylum Streptophyta; class Pinopsida; order Pinales; family Pinaceae; genus Larix; species Larix kaempferi. The sequence goes on along the minus strand of BSBM01000061.1, from coordinate 226,678 downwards.
TTAGAAGAAAGATACAACTAGTGACAACTCAAGTAATGTGATCTTAAATCATATCCTTTCATTTAAAATGTACTTTGAAATAGCCTAGTGAACTTATAAATTTAGGTATTGTTGTGCCACTAGGTACAAGTGAGGATCCAAGGTGATTAGGTTCTACCATCAAATCAAAAGAGGTAGAAATCCATAATGCACTTCCTACTCTTAATTATCAACGGGATACGAATGTCCATAAAATATAAAGAAATAGTTTTTTTTTTCAGCAGAAAAACCACCTTCCTGCTATTCCGAAGGAATCAAGAAAAGCTAATGACGCACGAGAAATCTCAACAAACTTCCTCACATATCATGGATGCTAGGTCGAGAAAACCGTGATCCGGTAATCCAAGCCAGAATATGTCTCAATGAAATTGAACCCGAGTGGATGGAATGAAATCCATCAAACCCCACCAATGAGCCACCGTATCCTTAACAAAATATAAATAAATAGTTGTAAAACCCAAACAAGACATAAATATACAACCATTACACAATGATCCAATATGAAAAGCTCTTTTGGCTAGAAAAAACCCACTCTAAAGAAATCTTAATGTATTTGTTGGGTCCAGGAAATGCCCCTTTTTGGCCTTCCTTATTACATCATTTTGTCCTAATTTCATCCTATTTTTATAAGTTGTATCCATGTCTTTCTTCATATCAATCAATAATATGGCAGGTATAATTTGTTATTACTTTATTTATTTTATGCCTAAGATTGTTAAAGATTATGGATCTTAGTCGTTGGTTTATACTGATCCGTGTGATTTCATTTAGCTAAGGTCTAAAGTGCAGGTGTATCAGCCAGTAGTGCCAGCTGTTACTCTTCAAGCACCAGCTCGTCATACTCCAAGGGACAGGGCATCCTCCACGCAAGCTATAACAGATCCCCACTGTAACAGATTCCATTGAAGCAAAGCCTAGCTGCGACAGACAGGTGGCATTCCAGCTGCTGAGTCTGTTGATCCATTAACTATCAGAGCAACAGCATATTTCACAATTGACAGCCTTGTTTAATACGCTGTATAAGTTAGCTATAACTCCGCAGCATGAAGATCATAAATCTTCATTGCTGCGTGATTTTTGTGGATCTGAAACTGTATTTCCTTGTATAAATTCCAGAAGGCTCTCGTAGCCTGGGGTTGGACAATCACCACTTTGTGTAAGCTGTAACAGAGCACTAAGACTCACGATCTTTCATCATTAATATGAGAGCAGAGTTCTTCATTTCTGTGTCTTAATTTTCTCTGACTCTCGTCTCTCTGTTAGAAGGCCAGGGCTCGCCTTCCCACAGAGATAGCTGATTTAAGTAGGTAGAGTAGTTTAGTTTTACTTCTGTTGTGTGGTGTGGAATGATTGCAGATATTATTGGTAGTTGTAACAGAGATTAGCTTTCCTTTCTGGTAGTTTATAATTTCATCTTGAATAGTGTAACAGAGTGGTGTGACAGTCGACTGTGTAGGATAATTTATTTAATTGTATGTGTGTTTTAATCAGCTGTGACAACCAAGCTCAATTCCAATTATCTTCTAGTTGTTTATGCTTTCTAGGATTTCCAGTAATTATCAGTTAGAGTTCAAGCTTGTGTTTTAATTATGGTTGCTGTTGTATCTTCAATTGCATTCATAGATTAGATAATTAATGGTAGAATTATAGTAGCTACTGGATATATCATTTTGGTAAAGATTGAATGCTGTAGTTTGATAATTATAGGATTTAACTTCTTGCAAAAGTAATCTAGTTTCATTTCATCATTAGATCATTAACTTACTGGGTTGATTTCTGTAGGGAAGTTGTTTCACTTTGGATTCTTAGATGTATGAATTAGATTAGTGTTCTTATGGGATGAGTTGGCTGGACACATAGGTAGGGTTATTATTTACATTCAACAAATCAACTGCTTGATCTGTTTATGCATAGACTGTGCTTATTGCCTTTGAAATAAAAGACCTTCCTGAGTTTGACAATTTATATTGACCATTCTATGTGTTAGCTTTAATTAACTGACATATAGGGTGACCAACATTTTGGCACCGTTGCCGGGGATGGTAATAGATAGACAGAGTTAGCAGTTGGTTTCATTTGATTTTATTTTAGTTCAATTATTTACAGCATGCATGAATACAAGAAAAACAAATCGGGAACCCCCTTTGAATACTAACATTGCAGGTGGAAGAGGTTGAGGTCATAATGCAAGTCAGGGAAGACACACATATATTGATGAGATAATTGCTAGAGCTGATTCTTCCACTAGACCACCACGAAACTCTACAAGCAGGGGAAATTCTGATCCTCCCAATCTTGAACATTCAACATCCACAGTGGAGAATACAACTGGACCTTCAACTCCTCTTGCAGAAAGTAAACCTCCTGAAGATAAGGGAAGTGCTGTAGGTGCACCAGATAGAGAGGAGATTTATCATTTTGATGGAACCAGAGTTCCTAAGGAAGTGTGGCTGGAGACTCACAGAATAGCAGAGGAAGAAAGAAGGCAAAGAGAATAGAGGAGAAAAGAAGAAGAAGCTAAAGCAAAGAAAGAACACATAAAAGAAGCTGTTAATTTTTGGACTAGAACCATGTCTAGTAGAGAATAGGGGGGTGAGAATGAACATGAGGATCACCGGGAGGAAGAAGGAGAAAATAATCAGCCTAGTAATACTATGGCTACATTAGAATTTCCTATCCTCCAGACACCTGGAGTAGCTCCTATGAAGAATATCTCACCATTAGTGTTCCCTAATTTTCATGGTAAGTCCTATGAGGATCCTGATGAGTTTCTTTTTGAGTTCGATATCCTCTACTGTAGCTATGATTACACCTTTAGTGCTCAGAAGCTGAAGTTCTTCCCAGCCACCTTGAAAGGAAATGCTCTGCGCTGGTTCATGAGTTTGGGTCGTGAGACCATTACCACTTAGGACCAAATCAAAAACACCTTCCTTTCTAAGTATCAAGAATATTGCAGAACTAGAGATAGAAAGGAAAAGTTGTTTAAAATGGTTCAGAAGGATGAAGAGATTTTGGAAGACTTTGTGGAGAGATTGTTGTACAATTTACAAAGATCTGGTCATGTTGAGATTGGCAAGGATGTGCTCAAGATTATCTTACGAAGAGGAATTAGAGAAGATTGCCTTGATATGTTGAATCTGTTGGAGAAAGGGGATATCTTGAAGGAACCTTTTGAAAAGATTGTTGAATTATGTCGAAGGTACTCCAGGGGATGTTCTAGAACCAGCAAACGAGACAAAGATTGAGACTAGGATGTCTTCACTAGGACTCAGAAGTCAGCTAGTGGAGGTGCCACTCGAGCAGAAATAGGCAACCTACTGGAGAACTTTAAAACAGACTTGATGAGCTCCATTTCCTCAGAGTTGGATGCTATGAGGGAAAAACAGAAACAAGTAGTAGAAGATCTTACACTTGGGGTATTCTGTCCTAAATGTAGAAAGAAGCATCCACTGAAGGAGTGCCCATTGGACAAAGCAGAGGTATGTAGGATATGTGAACTCGAGCATGATACTAAGGAGTGTCCATCATTACCTAAGGTTAAAGCAGTCCTGCAGTCATCTATTCCGGATGTAGAGACAACATACTTTATGGCACAGAAGAAACCATGGCAGCCTAGAAACTAAGATATGAATCCAGATCCAGCATTTTTCCTAAATAATATGAATGGAATGAACAACATGCATAATATGAATACACAATTCCCTTCACATTATTCCAACAGCCAGTGGCCTCCATCTTAGAACCCAATGCAAAATCCTAATTCATGGACACCATGGCCACAACAGTCAAACCAAGCTCCTTGGAATTCGAACTGGAGAAATTCTTACGAAGGAAATAACTTTCCCCATCACCAAACTCAGTATCAATAGTACCCTCCTCAACAGTATCAGCATCAACAAAATCAGCAACCACGACTCCCTTTCCAAGACAATGCTGCACCTATGAATGCACCACTTCGACCACAGCTATGTGCACAACCTAACCCGAACCCAAACAATAAAGCATTCCATCAATTTGAGACTGCCAACATGCCTACGTATTCCATTACTCAAATTCCCAGCAATGATATAAAATTACGATCAGGGAGGGTAGTGGAGCCTATTATCACTGAGGATGTGTCATCCCTAGTGATTGAAACTGGAGTAAATTAGCACTATGTGAACATGGTTAATTTAACAAGCCCCATTATTGAGGATGTTGATACTCCTACTGAAGTAGCAGCTGAAACTCAGGAAGCAAAACACGATCTGTCACAGCCTACATAGTTAAATAGAGAACCACCATACCCTGAAGGATTGCAGCTGCATAAAACAATGGAACATCCCCGATTTGATGTCATGGGAGCGTTGAAAAATTTATATGTTAAAATTCCACTGTTACAGGCCCTCCATGATGTGCCCATTTATGCTAAGATGGTTAAAGATTTGTGTGTCAAGAAACTAGGAAGAAGGCCCAAGGATCCTCCCACTGTCCACATGTTGGGAAAACTTTCAAAATTAATAATGGGGAAGGCCCCTATGGCAAAGTACGATGACCCTGGGAACCCGACTGTTACAGTGCACATAGGGAACAAACAAATTCCAAATGTCTTGGTGGATTTGAGTGCAGCTATTAACGTTATGACCATAGAGACTGTGAAGAAATTGGGACTCACTAATCTTCAGCCAACCCCTACTATTTTGGAACTTGCTGATAGATCAACGATCAAGCCTGAAGGAATCCTAAATGACCTTGTAATCTCAGTTGACTCGTGGGAATACCCTGCGGATTTCTTGGTGTTACAGCCAAGCTCCTAGTTGGGGGGACACCCACTGATCCTAGGAAGACCGTGGTTGGCCATAGCTGATGCCTATATCATCTTTTGGTCAGGTTCTATGACCATTTAGGATGGGACTGAGATCAAGAATCTAACCCTGTACCCTCCAACTCGACCAAGCACAGAAGCTGATACTCCATTATGGGCAGATTTGGAGGAGGAAGAGGGTGTGCAGCCACTATTAACCATAGGAAGAGCCTTAACATTTAAAGATGAAACAGATGATGATGCCATTAATAGTTTCATCAGTGAGCCCACGTCAGTCAATAAGAATGTATATTAGATCTTGGATAGTACTCTAGTTGTAACAGAACAAGAAAATATTACAGAAGAAACTCTGATTAGCGATGACGGTGTAATTCCAGTACTTAAGAATTTGAAGAGTGTTCCAATAGAAATTGGGCCAAGAAAAACATTGAATATCAATCTTAATCTGGAACCTAATGAGTTGGAACAGCTAGTCACTTTGTTGAAACAGCGTAAGGGAGCCTTCGCTTGGGAATACATAGACATGAAAGGAATTCCTTCTCATCTGTGTACCCATCACATTTAGATTAAGAGCGGCTCCAAGCCTGTATGTCAACCCTAATGAAGGATGAACCCAAACCTAAGGGACATAGTGAAGAAGGAAATCCAAAAAATTTTGGAAGCAGGATTTATATACCCAATTTCAGACAGTGAGTGGGTTTCTCCACTTGTGATTGTGCCAAAGAAGAATGGGAAATGGAGGGTCTACGTGGATTACAGAGAACTGAACAAGGCAACGCAGAAGGATCATTTCCTCTTACCTTTCATCGATCAGTTCCTTGATACCTTGACTGGGAAGAAGTATTTCTCTTTTCTGGACGGCTTTAGTGGCTATAACCAGATTCAGATTCCTTCAGAAGATCAGGGCAAAACCATTTTCACTTGCCCCTAGGGCACCTTTGCATCCCAAGTACTTCCTTTTGGGTTGTGCAACGCACATTAGAGGAAATTTCAATTTAAAATGGGCCTTCCAAAAATAATACAAATTCCATGTTATCATGTATTAGCCAATCAAAGTGCTTTAAAATTCAAAAAGGGAGCACCTAAAAAAATTGGAGGAAAAAAATAAAAACTACTTTTTTGGATCATATTTTCAACTTATCTCCTTGTAAGTTTACTCAAATTTCAAGCAGGAGGACTCATTCGATGCATAATTAAATTATGCATCCAATGAGTATGCATGTTGTATACTTTTAACAACATCCACAACATGAATAATCGAAAATACATTAAAAAACGTGTTTTTCTCTCACTAGAAACATGTTTTTAATGTATTCTCAATTTTTCATGGTGTGGATGTTGTTGAAAGTATGCAAGATTGGTACTCATTGGATACATAATTTAATTACGTATCCAACGAGTCCTCCTGCTTGAAATTTGAGTAAACCTACAAGGAGATAAGTTGAAAATACAATCCAAAAAAGTAGTTTTTTTACTCTCTCTCTATTATTATTTTATTATTTTCTTATTATTTTCCTTAGGAGGCCCATTTTTTACCCAAATTTCCTCTAATGCCAGCTACATTTCAAAGAGTAGTGATTGGGATCTTTTCAGAAATGGTGAATGATTGCATGGAAATCTTTATGGATGACTTTACTCCATATGGTGATAGTTATGAAGAAGCATTGAAAAACTTAGAAAAGGTTTTGAAACGCTGTGAACAAAGCCAGTTCTCCTTAAGCACTAAAAAGTGCCACATGATGATGAGTGAAGGCATAGTGTTGGGGCACTTCATCTCTTCTGATGGTATCCAGGTAGATCCATCCAAAATCAAGGTAATTGAAAATATACCAACTCCTGGAACACAGAAGGATGTACGTAGCATCTTGGGGCATGCTGGCTATTACAGAAGGTTCATAATTTTTTTTTCCAAACTAGCTTCTCCTTTGTTCACTCTGTTGATGAAGGATGCAAACTTGTCTGGAATGATGCATGCCAAACAACGTTTACTGAGCTAAAGAAAAGGCTGTCTACAACACCCATCTTAAGAGAGCCCAATTGGGCTCTTCCTTTTCACATTTCTTCAGATGCTTCAGATACTGCCATTGGAGCAGTTTTGGGACAACAGGAAGGTATTGCTCCTTATGCCATTTACTATATTAGTAAAAATTTATCTCCTACTGAACTAAATTATACTGTCACAGAAAAAGAATTTCTTGCCATTCTTTATGCCATCAACAAATTTAGACATTATATTACTGGATATTCTACTTTTGTGCACACTGATCATTCTGCTATCAAGTATTTAATGAATAAACCAATCACGAATGCTAGAGTTACTAGATGGTTGTTACTGTTACAGCAATTTGATATTACGATTATTGATAGACCAGGAAAGGAAAATGTTGTTGCATATTTTTTATATCAACTTACTAACAGTGATGACAATTTACCAGTCAAAGATTCCTTCCCTGGTGAACATTTGTTTGTAGTATCAGCTCATTCCCCATGGTATGCAGATATTGCTAACTTTTTGGCAGCAGGTAAGCTTCCAGCACATCTGTCAAAGAGAGAAAAAAGGAAGATCATACAAAAGAGTGCTAGGTACTACTGGATTGATGGCCATCTTTTCTACACAGGGCTTGATTTAGAAATCAGAAGATGTGTTATTCTTAAAGCTTGCCATGATGGGCCCTGTGGGGTACATTTTGCTGACAACAGGATAGGTCATAAAGTTTTGAGAATGGGCTATTTCTGGCCTACATTGTTCAGAGATGCGAAGAAGTATGTTCAGGCATGTGATGGCTGCCAAGGGATGGGCCAACCCAACAGATTAGATGAGATTCCTTTACAGCCACATCTTGTGGTTGAACCGTTTGATAGGTGGGCTATAGATTTTGTAGGGCCTATCAACCCACCCTCAAAGCAGAAAGTTCATATCTTGGTTTGCAGAGACTACATGACTAAATGGGTAGAAACTGTAGCCTTAGTCAAGGCCAATGATCAGGTTGTGATTGATTTCCTATATGAAGAGATTTTTACTCGGTTTGGAGTACCTAAGGAGATCATTATAGACGGTGGACCATAGTTTGTATCTCACAAGCTAGAAGCACTATTGCAGATATTTCATATTCAGCACAGAATAACCTCACCATATCATCGACAAGCCAATGGGCAGGTGGAGAGCACAAACAAGGTTATTGAGGCTATTCTGACAAAAATAGTGAAGAGCCATCATAAAGATTGGGCTGAAAGACTTCCAGAGGCACTGTAGGCCTATTGTACCACTTGGCGTAACACCACTGGTTTTTCCCCATATGAACTAGTGTATGGAAAGAATGTTGTTTTTCCAATCGAATTTGAAATCAGAACTTTAAAAACAACTGTTGAAGCAAACCTAGATTTATCAGAGGCACAGAGGAATCGACTGAATCAGCTCAATGAATTGGATGAGAATCACACAGCTGCAGTGCATCATACAACCTTAATCCAACAATAGTGCTCTAGATGGCAAGACAAATTTATAAAAAAAAGAGTCTTCCAGGAAGGAGACTGGGCCCTGTTGTATGATTCATGATTTAAGAGGGACTTTAAAGGCAAATTTTGCACCCGTTGGTTGGGACCCTATCAGATAGATTGGGTATTTGATAATGGAACAGTCCGGTTGATCACCATTGATGAGAACAAAGTACCATTATTCGCAAATGGTCATTGGCTGCGATTGTATCACAGGCCGATCTCAAGGGAGGCTTTTATTTCACAAGTTGCAACTGATCCAAAGTATCAGTTAACGTCATGGCAGGGATTCTTAAACCCTGTGAATTCCTAAAAGTTGCAATTTCCACACATATTTTTGTACATAAATAATTGGCTTTTCTTTCATTCTGTATTTTATCTGTTTTTAATTTTTCTTGCACTTGATCGGTTTGTTTTGAATAACTATGTGTAGGAACTTATTGGAGGAGCAGTAGCCGTGACTGGGCTAGACGACTGCAGACACCCCATATTTGTTCCTGATCTAATAAAGATCATTGAAAAAGAAGGATAATTCATGGTCTTCCACAGATCAAATTTGCTTATACTACAGTCTGATGCAGCTGCGACTCCGCCACATTTTCCCATTTTGCCAAATTTCATAGCTGAGACTCCACCACTTTTGCTCGTTCAGACAAATTCCGGAGCTGCGACTCCGCTATTTCTACTTACCTTTCTAAGTTGGCAGCTGCTACTCCGCTATTTCCGCTTCATTTTTACTCCTTCGTAGCAGCTGAGACTCCGCTACCTTTGTCCATTCCGCTAAACATAGCATCTGCGACTCTGCTACCTTTGTCCATTCCGCTAAACCTAGCATCTATGACTCTGCTATCCTTGATTAATTTTTCTAAATCCAGCAGCTGTGACTCCGTTCTTTTCCACTTCATTCTCGCTCCTTCCGTACAGCTGCGACTCCACCATTTTTTGCTTATTTTGCTAGATCTCGCAGCTGATACTCTGCCAATTTGTCTACTCTCTGATTGATGATGCCAATAATGATGTGACTAGGCGTCAGTTTTGGCACTCACTCCACAAGATCCAATTATGATCCACCATGAAGGAAATTTCGGATGCCTTGAGTAGCTGTCAGCCCAAGTGGCAATGGCCACGTTACTTCAACACATGTGCATTTATACCCGCAAGGACGACAGCCAGCTGTAATTATTAATCCATGGATCAAACTCATAAATGCAAGGTACGGATCCCATCTTTTACATCATTTGGCAGAAAGTTAAGACAATAATAACGATTATGTCCTGTCACAGCCCTCGATTAATGAATCCATGCGAATTACACTTTAAGGATTATGTTAAGGTCATAATTGTAATTATTTTTCATCACCTTACCCGATTTTGCACCTGTTACTCCTATCTGCCAACCTCATCGCTTCAATAGAACATTCATACTAGCGCAGACTGGCCTAAAACCTGATTATTGAACCCCAACGACCCTTTGCATGTTCGTAAGCTGCAATTTTCCACTTCTAAACCAGAAATTGTTGAATTCTAAACCTTGAGGAGAGATTAAAATGGGAAACCCAGTCCGACATGAACCAGTAAATACAGATGCTGTACGTGCCAATGCAGAGGTTCTTAATATTTTTATAGCAACAGGTTGGATGGCATATTTTGAACGATTGAATGGATTTCACACAGAAACCGCATTGCAATTTTCCCTCAACCTGACTGATACTCACTCTTAGGTGACAGGATTGTGCGTGGATGCTACAGAAGAAATTATAGCTGAGGTTACTGGTTTACCCATGGTTGGGAAGAATTTATTTGGATGGAAGGCACATAATGCAAATGCAGTGAGGTAGTTTTTGTTAGTTGGAGAGCAAGTTATTCCAAAGCGCTGTGGGTTGGAACTGGCATCCTTACCACCGCCCTAGAATCAAGCGGCAATCTTTGTGAAAAGATATATTTCTTGTGGAGGTAGGTACCAAGTTGTTTCCTTTTCTGAACTTCCCTTACTGTCTCATTTACACCATGGTAATTTAGTGAATATACCATTCTATCTGCTTAAAGCCCTACAAACCATGGTTGGATATGCAAGAACCACCCAACACCCAGTTTCTTCCCTTACTAATCATGGCTTAATTAAGTTACTGGTCCTAAGAGCCATTGCAATTCATAATTTAACTTGGCAGCAATTTTTTTATGGAGATGCTTCAATCCTACAACCCGTATTAGAAGAGGGGGGTGCTGGTGAAGATAGTGAGGACCGGAGTTCCTCAAACCCAGTTGGAGGGTAGGCTGGAGCAACAGAAAACCAGGCCAATGACGAAAGGGAAGTAAACAAAGGAGAACCAGCAGTAACAGAAAACCCTATAGTAGGGGAAATTGTGATGGAAACACTGGATTAAGAGGATGAAAGATTAGAATCTGTAACTGTAGAAGAAGATACTCAATTAAAAGGAGCTGAAACTGGAGCAGCTATTGAAGCTGCGACAGTTGAAGTTGCAATTGCAGAAACATAAATTCAAAGGGAAGGACATCAGACAGTAGAAGAAGGGACTGTGGAAATCATGGAGGTTGTGTCCTCTCCAAAGATAAGGGGTACAATTATTGAAGAGGAAGAGACCTAGGAAAAAACCCCTGTGTCAAAGAAACGAAGAGTAGGATGAAGAAATAGGGATCAGACACCTAGTGTAGCAAAGAAAAGGAGGATCAGAATTGTCAAAGCATCAGTAGTAGTAAGTAGTGAGGAACACCCAGTGGGAATGGTGAAGAAAAGAAGGACTCGATCAGTAGCAGTAGCAGAAGCAGTTGTGACAGCAGTAGTAGTAGAAGTAGTTGCAATAGTAGCAGAGTTAGCAGAGACAGCGGAAGAAGCTGAGACAATGGATGCAATGGGTAATATTGAAGCACCCTTAGCAGGGACAGCAGAAGAAGCTGAGATAGTGAATTCAATGGGTAATATGGAGACATCCTTAGCAGGGACAATAGGAATAGTTTGAAAGAATTGGGAGTCACCTGTGTTAGAGAAAACACTTGTAACAGGGGTGGACATAGAGATTCCCATTTTGAACCCAAAATCATCTGCTACTATGCAGGAACCTCCCAGGGAAGAACCTCAAATTGAAAATCTCCTACTTGAAAATGAATTATTAAAAAAGGAGGTACAAATCTTGCGAAATGAGCTAGAAATATGGAAGGGAGTAGCTGGAAAACAAGTAAAGAAAAATTTGAACACATTAGCAAATGCTGCAAATTTATTGGAAGATCCATCTTTTGCATTTGAAAATGAGAAGTATGGGAAGACTGTTTGTCTAGAGTGTGGAGATATAGTTTCTACAGCAGGACACAGAGTTGTTGTGTTGGGACTTGCATCACAAAATTAGGTACAAATAGAGGAGGTGGAAGAAGGAGTGCCAGAAATCGAATTGATAAGGGAAAATGAGCCAGGAATTGAAGAGACCCCTGGTTTTAATTTAGGAGATGAAATAGTACAGTCCCAGCCATCAGGGGATACTGAGCTTCTTCAGGACCAGTCTCATCAGTCAAAAAAATCTAATATAAGCAAGAAACAATCTCAGTAGTTTAAAGAGGAACACGGGACTATTACACAAGAACCAGTACCCTTGAAAATGTTTAGTGAAGCTACAATTCATACAGCAACATTTGATATCAAGGACCAGGAGGAAAACACTGTTACACAAGAACCAGTGCTTCCAAAATCATTTGCTACAATGGCAACACAAACTGAGCTGGCTGAGATTGAAATAGAGAACGAGGGTGTTGTCACACAAGAACTAGCAGCCCTAAGAATATTGACTGAGACTGTAACACAGACTGAGGAAGCTGAGGTGGATATGGAAATAAAGAATGTTGTTACATAAGAACCAGCATCCCTAAAACCCATGGCTGAGACTGCACTACATGCATAGACCACTGCAACCCCACTAGAGGATGAAACTGTCACAGTGCCAAGGCAAGGTAAGGAAGTCATTTATCTGGATTCTGATGATGAGAAGGAGGTAGAAGACAGAAACATTCAATGTCTACAAAAGAAGGTTCTTTGGTTAAATCTCAAGTTGGATAAATGGCTCAAGTGGAGTGAACAGTTCAGAATAGGTATGATCTCTCTCCAGGAACAGAGGAATGTCATTTAGGGATTGATAGAAAAGTGGGCTAAGGAGTTATTCTTCCAGAAACTCTGGTGGGAGAAACTTCAAGAAAAATTAGAAGGATTAAAGAAACTTAAGTCCCTGCAACAAGAAAAAGATAAAATGTACACTCTCTCCATAGAATTGTTGAGTTGCAGGGCTCCATCCCCCTCTTACCCTATCTTTCTCCATGAGCAGACAACCTTATTCCAAATAAAAGCTCTCAAGGATGGGAGATCATTTGATTTGGAAACAGCTACTCAGTTTTTGGAGACTTTTCTGAAGAGTGATTTTGAGGATCAACATTTGTTATGTGAATTGTATTTACATGACAGGGCTTGCTATATTGACTTTCCATCTAATCCTTTACCTATTCTAGGGGATTTTCAGCTGAGGGAATTTGCCTCCTTTTTTATTAACCATGTAATATGGCCGGATGCTTTCCAAACCATCCTTAAGAATGAGGAGAATTCTACTCTTTGGATTAGGGGGGAACCTCATAATACATCAGCATTCATAGAAAATCATGCTAAAACTCTCAGGGTTCCCTCAATTGCCCGATATTTTGAGAGACTACGAGATAGACTCCTTACCACATGTGTCCCAATGATTCTTAATATGTAGCAGACTGCCCTGGAAGGTAGTGAATACAGATGTTTGTACTCTTCCTCATCTCTTAAGGAAATGAATCCATATGGCTTTGAAAATTTTAGGCAAGCTTTGATAAGGATTCCTAAATATGTGCGATGCATGGAAAGGTGTGGGTCTTGGTGGCGAGATTTTGGGTGCAGGAAATGCCCCTTTTTGGCCTTCCTTATTACATCATTTTGTCCTAATTTCATCCTACTTTTATAAGCTGTATCCATGTCTTTCTTCATATCAATCAATAATATGGCAAGTGTAATTTGTTATTACTTTATTTATTTTATGCCTAGGATTGTTAAAGATTATGGATCTTAGTCCTTGGTTTATACTAATCTGTGTGATTTCATTTAGCTAAGGTCTAAAGTGCAAGTGTATCAGCTAGTAGTGCCAGCTGTTACTCTTCAAGCACTAGCTCGTCAAACTCCAAGGGATAGCGCATCCTCCACGCAAGCTGTAGCACATCCCCACTGTAACAGATTCCACTGAGGCAAAGCCTAGCTGCGACAGACAGGTGGCATTCCAACTGCGGTGTCTGTTGATCCATTAACTATCAGAGCAACAACATCTTTCATAATTAACAACCCTATTTAATACACTGTATCAGTTAGTTGTAACTCCACAACATGAAGATCGTAGATCATCATTGTTAAATTTTGAGCATTAATTCACAATACTCTAGGATCTTAACTGAGAGAATAACATATACAGTATATCAATGCATAACAATCACAATAAGCATGAGAAGCATCACAAGAATCAAAAGCATGAGAGACAAGAGACACAGAGTTTCCGTGGGGAAAACCCTAAGGTGAAAAACCCCACAACTTCCTCAGAGATAGAGAGAGCAATGGCTCAACCAAAGTACAACCAAAATACACTTGAGATAGTCTCCTAGAAGCAGATGATCCTCCTCCTCACTAGTCCGCCTCTTTCTGGGTGAGAGAGATATGACTTTCCGAATGATCTAAATAGAGATCTCCTGATCTCTATTTATACAAACTTGTTTTCCCAGTGACCTTATGGGGTTGACTTGTCTAGATAGGTACATCCAGAATATAATATATATTTCAGGGCCGACCCCACACATGGTGGTCTAATAACCGATCAGCAAGTACACACACTTGCGACACTTGTCAATCCACATGACGACACTTCCTTATCGAGGAATAACACATCTCTAATAAGGGTACAATAAATATAGATGAAATACATTCTGAAGTTACATATACATCAACACTCCCTCTTAACTAGGAAGGTATTTCTCGACACAGATGTGCTAGACAAGTCTTCATCTCGGTATCATCGTCATCATCATCGTCACTGTTGCTACTATCTCAACCAATCTTTGACTCTACTCGTCATAGGAAGTTCTACAGAGCCGGTACTTTTTCTTATTGGATGTAGGCCCACCACCTGCAGGTCTTTGTCATCACTGGCCATACTGTGGAAATCTCAAGACTTATTACGTGTGTCACAAAACCTTAAAAGAGTCTCTTGACTAGCAAGAACCCTAAAGAGCATCTGAGGCATTTTTCATCCTGTCCAGATCTCCAGGACTTATTACATGTGACCCCACCACAAAACCTCGAAAGAGAATCCCAGGACTAATTACGAGCACAAGGCTCAACCTATCGGATCTCCCAGGGCAAAAATTACATGTGGTCACCACAAAACATCGAAAGAGCATCCCAGGACTGATTACGAGCACAAGGCTCAACCTATCAGATCTCCCAGGGCACAAATTACATGTGGTCATGGAAAAACCTTGAAAGAGCATCCCGGGACTGATTACGAGCACACGGCTCAACCTATCAGATATCCCAGGGCACAAATTACATGCCATAGGACAAAACCTCGAAAAAGCATCTGCCAGATATCCCAGGGAATAGATTACATGCCATAGGAAAAACCTCGAATGTCTATCTGCAGATCTCCCAGGGCACAAATTATATGTCCTCCAAAGCAAAACCTCGAAAGAGCATTTGCCAGATATCCCAGGGTACAAATTACATGCCGTAGGAAAAACCTCGAAAGACTATCTACAAATCTCCCAGGCACAAATTACATGCTTATCTACACAACCTGTTCCACGGCCACAGAGTATCAACCTGATACTCACCATACATCATCATGATGTACACATGATCATCCTGATCATCATCACTGCAACATCCTGCTGCATGTCATCTGGAGCAACATCCTGAAGCTCATCATCCATGATCATCCTGATCATATAATGCATCTACCTGATGCATACCAAGTATCTACCTGATACATATCATTATACATGATCCACCTAATCACACAGTGTATCTACCTGATACAAATATAAATACATGATACATATCAACATACATGATCATCCTGATCATACAATGTATCCACCTGATACATATACAGATACATGGTCCAAGCATCCAACCTGATGCTTACATACACATAAATGATCCAACTGATCATATCCAGCATCCAACATGATGCATACATACATATATATAAAAATGATCCAACTGATCATACAAAGCAGAAACCAGAACATCATCCTGATGCTCATCATCCAGCACTTACATCCACAGCCATGTGAAGGATCCTCCTTCCAACATGCTTGGAATGGCTTCAACAAATGTGTCCATCACTTCTTCCTCGAAGTGTCATCAATCCGAAGAACACCAAGCCTCTCTCTGAAGTACTCGAACTTCACCCTAGCTAGTGGCTTCATCAGCACATCTGCAATCTACTCGTCCTTCGCAACATACAGGAGCTTCACAGATCCTCTCTACACCATATCGCTGATATAGTGATATTTGATCTCTATGTGTTTCGACCTGTCATGAAACACTGGGTTCTCGGACAGCTTCACACAACTCTGGTTATCATAGAAGATAACAGTAGCATCCAACAGGAGATCAAATAATTCAGACAGTAGCTTCCGTAGCCATACTGCCTCACAACTAACTGAACAGGCTGCAACATACTCTGCCTCAACTGTACTCAGTGCTACGTAGGACTGCTTCCTACTAAACAAAGAGATCACACCTGATCCCATACTGAAGCAACACCCAGATGTGCTCTTCCTATCTATAGCATTGCCAGCCCAATCTGAATCAACATAACCCTACAGGTTAAACTTTTGAATCGCCTCATACTTGGGCCCATAATCCACTGTACCCTTCAGGTACCTCAGAACATGCTTTACAGCAACTAGATGAACGCTCCTCGGATCTGTCAGGAACTGACTCAATGTGTTCACCGCAAAGCAAATATCTGGTCTCATGTTCATCAGGTACATCAAGGACCCAATCATCTGACGATACATAGAGACATCAACTGGCTCAGATGAAGCATCACATAGAAGCTTCAGATTCGATGCCATAGGTGTGGCCATGGCCTTGAAATCCATCATCCTGAATCTCTTAAGGATATCTACTGTGTACTTCCCTTAACCAAGGAAGATCCCACCTGTACTCTGCCACACCTCCATACCTAGGAAATAATGCATCATTCCCAAATCTTTCATATCGAACTCGGCAGCAAGCTTTCTCTTAGTATCTGCAATCAATCTGTCATCTCTTGTTACAAATAAGTAATCCACATACAGGAGTAGAATCACATGATTCCCTTCCTCAACCTTGTAATAAAGGTTGGAATCCGCTTTACTCTTGGTAAAGCCCAAACTTGATAGGAAACTGTCCATCCTACCATACCAAGTTCTGGGAGCTTGTTTCAAGCCATACAAGGCTTTCTTCAATCTGCACACATATGACTCCCTGTCATGTATTTCAAAACTGAGTGGCTGCTCCACATATACTTCCTCTTCAACTACACCATTCAAGAAAGCAGTCTTGACATCCATCTGGTCTATTTTCCATTTCATCGTTGTAGCCAAGGAAAGTACTGTTCTGATGGAAGTATACCTGGCTATAGGTGCAAAATTTTCTTCATAATCTATTCCCTCTTTCTGAGAGAAGCCACGAGCTACACTGTCTTGCTTTGTATTTCTCTACACCGTCATCTGCAGCATGTTTAATTTTGTAGATCCATTTAGAAGTCACAATAGACTTCTCTTTAGGTCTTGGTACAACATCCCAAACATCATTCTTCATTATTGATTGGTATTCCTCAACCATGGCATCCTTCCATTCTTTCTTTTCCACTGCTTCTTCATAACTGGAAGGCTCTTTGTTCATAATGTCACAGAGTAAAGCAACATAGCTGGTATGTGATCTGGTTCTCTTCTTTGCTCTGTGTTCTTCTTCTGGAATGCCAAATCTTTCTGCATCTTGAATGAGCTCTCTAGCCCATGCAAGTTTCCTCTTGTGAGAGTTATCCTCACGGGGTGGATCTACATGTTCTTGTAGATCTTCAAACTCACAAAAAACTTTTGGAATTGCTTCAGTCATGGTAGTGTCTTGAAATCTAGTTTCCTTAGGTTCTGCATAAACTTTGATAGGTGCCTTCCTTGATTTGATGAATGCTAAGTTTTCATCAAATGTTACATTCCTGCTGACATCAATCTTCTTGAACCTTGGAAAATATATTCTGTAATCCTTCAAGCTTTCACTATAACCCACAAAGATACCCTTCTTTCCTGAAGGATCTAGTTTAGTCCTCTTTTCCTTTGGGACATGAGTGTATACTAGACAACCAAATATTCTGAGATGGCTGACTTCAGGTTTCTTACCAGAAAAGACCTCTTCTGGTGTCTTGTTGTCCAATATCTTGTGGGGTGTTCTGTTCTCCACATATACAGCTGTTCTAGCTGCTTCTGCCCATAGATGCATAGGTAGATCCTGGTCATGCAGCATTGCCCTTGCTGCTTCCATTATTGTTCTGTTCTTCCTTTCTACAACTCCATTTTGTTGAGGATTATAAGGAGCAGTCAACTCCCTCTTAATCCCTGAATCACTACAAAGCTTCTTGAAGTCACCTGAGGTGAATTCTCCACCATTGTTGGATCTGAATGTTTTGATCTTCTTGTCAGTTTGATTCTCCATCAAGGTTTTGAATTCCTTGAATTTATCAAATACCTCATCTTTGTTCTTCAAGAAGTATACCCAAGTCTTCCTGGAGAAGTCATCAATAAATGAGACATAGTAAACATACCCACTCAGAGAACTGGATGACATAGGACCACATACATCTGAGTGGATGATTTCCAGGATGTCTTTTGCCTTGCTTTCACTGCTTGGGAAATCCTTCTTAATGTTCTTACCTTTTGCACATCCTTTTCAAACACCTTCATGTTTGGTCTTGATTTCAGGAAGACCCTCTATAGCCTTGCTTGCAATTGGAAGCTCCCTATAGTGCATATGAGCGAGTCTTCTATGTCAAAGTTCATTTGGCTCCATGGATTCATGTACCATGGCATGTTCAGGTTGTCCCTTCAATTTATACAAACCTCCCTCTTGCTCTCCAATCACTACTGCATCTTCTATGTTCTTTCCCTTTGGCCACATTAGGACTTGGCCATCCACAAATGCAACCCTCATACCTTTTGCATCCAATGCAGAGATGGAGAGTAGGTTCTTCTTGAGCCTAGGTACATAAAGGACTTCTTTCATCTTTAAAGATTTTCCAGAATCTAGTTTGTAGGAGGCTTCACCACTTCCTTTGATTGGGTATTGATAATCATCCCCAAGTTTCACCTTATGGGGTGATTCATGTTCAGATAGATTCACAAAATATTCCTTAAACCCAATCATGTGTTTGGAAGCCCCACTATCAATCAACCAATCATTACAACCATGGAAGATAGTACCTATGAGAGCAGAAATTAGAACATACTCTTCTTCACTTGATGAGTCATCATCACTATCACTTTCTGCCCTAGCCTTCTTCTTTGGGGGTTCATCATCTTCGGCAGCATGAGCACGATATCTTCTTTTGTTATTCTTCTTGAAGTTGTTGTTGTCTTTCTTCTTATTGGGACATTCTGAAGCAACTTGTCCCTTCTCATTGCAATTGAAGCATCTGAGATCTTTCTTATCTTTATGATAATGGTGGTGTGAGAATTTCCTATTATGAGATGATTCCTTCTTGTACTTTCCTTTCCTGGCATGTGCTGTGAGAGCTTGATTTTCATTTCCCATTTTTTCTTCTCGGGCCACAAGCCTAGCTTCTTCTTCAAAGCATTCTTCCCACAATCTGTTGAAGGAGATCAACTTCTTCCTTACACAAATTCCTTGAATAAAGGAATCGCATGACTTGGGTAGGCCATTTAGAGTGGTCATCACCACTTCACCATTCTCCACCATTTCATCCACTGCTTCTAGTTGTTCCTTGATCTAGGAGACCCTTGAAAAATAAGATTGAATAGTTTCTCCATTCTGAAACTTTACTCCTTTCAATTGGTTCCACAAGGTCATCTTCCGATCTATGTTCTTCCCTTCAAATAGCTTGGTCAAAGAGTCAAACATCTCCTTGGGTGTCTTTAGAGAAGACACATGGGGTATGAGATGGTCTTTGATAGAATCAGCAATGATTCTCTTTGCCTTGACCAAGTTTTTCTTATGCAATACCTTAGCCTCTTCATCCTCTGGGATAGGGATGTCTTCTTTTACATATGAGTCCAACTCATTCTCTTCCAGGATTAACCCAATCCTATACTTCCAAGCTCGAAAGTTATCAGCTCCTTCAAGCTTATCCTCAAGCTTGGTGTGCTGAGACATCTTAAAGAGTACTTCAAATGGAAATAGAAAATATTTAGGTCTTACCACTTGAAATGCTGAAAACTAGATCTAGTCCCGGATTAGGGTTTGTCGGAAAAACCCTAAAAATTCAAAATGTGAATTTCAATTTTCTGAAAGGATAGAAAGATGCGCCTTGATGAGCTGATCAGCCTAGTGTATTCAGAATTTGAGATCAACAAAGCTTTACCCTTCAGATTTGCCTTTTTGTCCTCCCGGGTTCACTAGGGAGAGCCCTGAATTAGGGTTTGAGTTTCTCGGAGATCTACCCAGCCAAAAATCTCAATCCAAAGCTCTAAACTTCGATTTTTGCACGGAGCTTGCAGCTATGTCTTCAGATTTTAGAAATTCCTATTTTTGTGGAAACCCTAATTTGTAGGGCCAAATCTGAAAATGCTCAGAATTGAATTCTGATTGGATAGATAGATTCTCCTTGATGAGTAGAGTCAATCTACTTTACTACTTTTCCAAAATCTGTGGAGAGAAACCCAATAAACAAGAAACTCAAGTTTTCGTCACTGCAAAATGTCTTGTTCTCAGGTTAGCTCTGATACCATGTTAAATTTTGAGCATTAATTCACAATACTCTAGGATCTTCACTGAGAGAATAACATATACAGTATATCAATGCATAACAATCACAATAAGCATCACAAGCATTACAAGAATCAAAAGCATGAGAGACAAGAAACACAGAGTTTCCATGGGGAAAACCCTAAGGTGAAAAACCCCACAACTTCCTCAGAGATAGAGAGAGCAATGGCTCAACCAAAGTACAACCAAAATACACTTGAGATAGTCTCCTAGAAGCAGATGATCCTCCTCCTCACTAGTCTGCCACTTTCTGGGTGAGAGAGATATGACTTTCTGAATGATCTAAATAGAGATCTCCTGATCTCTATTTATACTAACCTGTTTGCCCAGTGACCTTATGGGGCCGACTTGTCTAGCTAGGTACATCCACAATATAATATATATTTCAGGGCCGACCCCACACATGGTGGTCTAATAACCCATCAGCAAGTACACACACTTGCAACACTTGTCAATCCACATGACGACACTTCCTTATAGAGGAATAACACATCTCTAATAAGGGTACAATAAATATAGATGAAATACATTCCAAAGTTACATATACATCAACATTCATTGCTGCGCGATTTTAGTGGATCTGAAACTGTATTTCCTTGTATAAATTCTAGAAGCCTCTCGTAGCCTGGGGTTGGACAATCACCACTTTGTGTAAGTTGTAACAGAGCACTGAGACTCACAATATTCCATCATTAATATGAGAGCAGAGTTCTTCATTTCTGTGTCTTAATTTGATGTGACTCTCAGCGTCTCTGTTAGAAGGCCAGGGCCCGCCTTCTCACAGAGATAGCTGATTTAAGTAGGTAGAGTAGTTTAGTTTTACTTCTATTGTGTGGTGTGGAATGATTGCAGATATTATTGGTAGCTGTAACAAAGATTAGCTTTCCTTTCTGGTAGTTTATAACTGCATCTTGAATAGCTTAACAGAGTGGTGTGACAGTCGACTGTGTAGGATAATTTATTTAATTGTATGTGTGTTTTAATCAGCTGTGACAGCCAAGCCCAATTCCAATTATCTTCTAGTTGTTTATGCTTTCTAGGATTTCCAGTAATTATCAGTTAGAGTTCAAGCTTGTGTTTTAATTCTGGTTGTTGTTGTATCTTCAATTGCATTCATAGATTAGATAATTAATGGTAGAATTATAGTAGCTACTGGATAGATCATTTTGGTAAAGATCGAATGCTGTAGTTTGATAATTATAGGATTTAAATTCTTGCAAAAATAATCTAGTTTCATTTCATCATTAGATCATTAACTAGATGGGTTGATTTTTGTAGGGAAGTTGTTTCACTTTGGATTCTTAGATGTATGAATTAGATTAGTGTTCTTATGGGATGAGTTGGCTGGACACATAGGTAGAGTTATTATTTACATTCATCAAATCAACTGCTTGATTTGTTTATGCATAGACTGTGCTTATTGCCTTTGAAATAAAAGACCTTCTTGGGTTTGACAATTTATATTGACCATTAGCTTTAATTAACTGACATATAGGGTGACCAACATTATTATTCGATAGATAACAAAGATTAGAACTTACATTTTTAAGATCTCAATGCTCTTTATACAAGTGATCAACAATATTCAACTTTGAGATAAATTTTGGTAGCATAAGGATACCTTCATTAAAATATATCTCAATTTGTCTAACCCAAGCACTCAATATATTGGCATATGAACCCATAAACCATTTATGGATTCTAATTCCACATGATGGAAACTACTGGCATAGTTTGGATTTTAGTCAAGACGTTAATTAATGTAATTAATGTATGAGATAACTTCTACAACATGGGTTAGCATCCAACAATTTTTGGAAACTTGAATTCCATTCACTATAAGGTGTATGATATACCTTTCCTAACTTGGGAAAAATACATTAATGTGAAATATCAAGGCCAAATATATTCGAGAAGCTATGTTCTAATCGTGAATGTTTTGATGTAAAAAATCATAAAGTGTCGATAGGTGGTTATGTGTTCAAATCCTAATTTGACTTTTATTATTTGTGGGAAAACATCAACATCATTTTGGTTGACACATAGATGGAAGCATGCCGACACCTTCACCTTGAATTTTAAAAGAAAACATTTGACATGTTTTCATTATAATAGAAAAAGTAGACTGGAGGTCTTTACAATGTAGTCACACTGAAGATATTACAATGTAGGCATAGACATTCTACAAGATATTACAATTCAATATGATGAAGAATCATCATTGAAAAATTGTGAAAGTTTTGAAGAAAAGTTAAGAAATTTGAGCAAAATAAATTATTTTTAACAATAAAATAACGACATTTAAAATATGCTCATAAGGAGGAGATTAGAAATGTTATTAAGCACATATCTACTAGTAGTGGAATAATTTCACGCTTTATAAATCATAATAAAAATCCATGTTTAAAAGCTTAGAAGTTAAGGAATGATAACAAGATGTAATGAATCTCGTTGGGTGTAGATTAGTTGGCAATAGGGTGCATTGTTAATGCACTTTTTGTCATGTCATTGGTTCAAACCTTTACTAACCTTGTGTCTCACACATCGGGTAGTGTGGGAATGCCTAGAGGTTGTAGGGGTAGTGGTAGCGGTGAGAATTGACCCTGCGTAATGTGAGGACGAGCTCGATCGAGTTGCCCATCCCATGAGATACTAAAAAAACAAGGTGCAACAAAAAATTTAAAAACTACTCATTAAGAAAGAATCCTTGACCAATAGTTCTATAAGGAAATTTTTATGAGGTTAATATCCAAGAAATGGATAAGGAAACCAAATAAAGGGGAAAATCTAATTTCACAATTAATGTAATTTGATTAGAGAAAGACCTTCTAGGAATTAAAATCAAGATAAGACCATTGTCTAAAATTTTTGTTGGAGATTAGTGGAGGGTTCATAAGTCACCACTTATGAAGTCATATCTTAACCAAAAGATATTGTTGTATCAACAAATGCCAGAACATCAAAAACTCAAAATGTCAACATCTATAGTTACCCAAACAAAGTTATTACATACATACTAGATCATCCAAAAATCAATACAACTAAAAGTAAAAACTAAAAATCAATGGTTTTTCAATGCAACAATATTATTCAAGTACCCATAAATCATGTTACCTTGTCATCAACATTATGAGGATGTGAAAATATGGATTATTCAATAAAATAAAGGGATTTTACCCATATTTCTAAAACAATTATTTAAAAAAAAGTTATAATATGATATATCATATTTAGGATTATTTAGGTATTAAGAGCTATTAAACTATGACCCATATCTAAAGTGGGATTGAAAATAGTGAAATGAATCACATAGTCAATATGAAAAATAAAATGCACCCTTTTGCTATGAAAAAGAACATCAATCATCACCTCTAAGGTTTGTACTCAGTAACCACAACATGTTATAAGGTCATCCATCTCACCCATCCCAAAATCAAACCCACTTAACTTATATAAAAATATTATAAATATTTATCATGTAATAATAACTATATACAAGATTTATTGATATAATAATGCTAACTAATATATTTTCCCACAATGCACTATAAATATTTATAGCTTAAAATATTTATTTATATGTGAGTCTTGATATGTTGCAGTTTCATTGACGACTTTGAAGCTAGAAATTTCAAAGCACATATACCTGTCAAAATTGATAGTAATAGCTAAATTCTTAATTTTTTTTAAATTTCAAACTATTTTGTGATGGGTTAAATTACCACCTCGTGATACTTCGATTATAACAAAAGAAGCTTAGAGGGTGCTCCTCCATTTAAGCGGGACTAGTGGATACATTCTCATTAATTAATAAGAATTTGGCTTGGTCTGTGGGTAACGGATTCCAGATCCGGGTGGGAACTGGGAATTTACTCTTTTATCGGCATCCGCCCTTCCAGGACACTTATGCCCTCGACGGTTCTGGTATTGCATCAACATGACATGTATTATCTCAACCATGCCACTTCTGGGCACGCTAACTCCGGTGTTGATTCTACTAGTTGGGGGCTTATTACTCCTTCAAATATGAAGAACTAGAAACTGTTACAACTCTTGGGAGACTCTAGCGTTATTATCAATTGGTTACAAGAAAGACATGCATGGACTTCATATTTCAAGTTTATAGTACTGGACATATTGTGGATGGTTGGTAGGTTGAGCAAATCATCAGCTCATAATCCAAGCCAGAAAATGTTTCAACGGAATTGAATTTGGGTGGATGGAATGAAATCCAGCTAACCCCACCAACGGGCCACCGTATCTTTAACTTGGACAGTTATATTATATACAGTTTACTATAACATAATATTATATTTATGATTATAGTATTTGGACTTTGATTAGAAAACATATTATTATGTTAAAATAAATATGTAAAGGTAAATGGAAAGGATAGGAGCAAATGTAGTTTTCTTGATTCAGTGTAATAAATAGCAGAAAACTTATTTTCTTCTGGAAAGAAAAAAATATATTACCTCATAACCAAAACATTCACATTCATTTCATGCTTTGTATTTTAAAAAGCTCTTATATTTTCAATCTCGAAGAGCCGTTGTCAAATCATGGATGGTTGTCTCCCATCCTTTGGTCACCCGGGACCAAATGATTCCCTTATCATTTAATGAATAATCTAACAAGCTTTCGGGATGCTTAGAGTGATGAATAATCTAACAAGCTTTCGGGATGCTTAGAGTGAAAAATCTCTGAGAAACCACAAATTTCTTAAAGAAAGATGATCGCGTGATCATGAGATCTTAGTAACTCTTAGTTCAGACTTGAAAGATTATAATTAATTATTTATAAAAAATAAACAAATAATACACATTAACCTAGTCTTAGAAAATACACGATTTCGAGTCATAGCATTATGATATTATTGTAAGCAAAAATTTCTGATTCTGAAAAATGCAGAATAAAATTCTGAAACAGAATCGAAATAAGAATACCAAATAGATCATACCTCCAGCCATTGACTTGCTGTAGAAGATTTCCCTATTCCACTTTTGATTCCTGTACGGCACTTCCAAGCTCTGCTTTCTCTTACTTGATGGTGTAAAACTGAAGGGGATTGAGTTAGCGAGTTTGGGGACCAAACAGAAGTATTTATATCCCAGCTTCCATCAAGCTTCTATTGGCTATGTGTCAATTGTTTCACAGATCAAGATAGAGAACCGTTGAAGGAGTTATGGACCATTCCCGAAGCTCTCAACGAGAAATCAGTTATTTCCTTAATTAGTTGAAGAGTTGTCAATATTAGTTAAGAGAGCTTACATTCTCCCACTTGGTCCATAATTCCAAACTTAATGTCTCTTCTTAAAACCTATTGACAATCTGTATTAAGTAATAAATACAAGAATCATGGCGATAAGTCCTCTTATGACAAGTATTACCTTCCATGTATTACTATGTATTTATTGCTATTTTAATTTATGTGGCAACAATTTCTTAATGAATAAACCTTATGTTTATTCTTGGTCCTTATCGATGAATTTTTTCAAATTAAATTAAGGTGCACATATGTATGAGAAAAAATAGCACAACAATCAAGAATTTCATTAAAAATAACATTGTCCATACAATGAGAAACTACATAATGGAACCAAGTCCCATATCCATTACGTGATCCTTGAATTTAAACGGTGGCATGCCCTTAGTCAAAGGATCAGCGATCATAAACTCAGTGTTGACGTGCTCAATGACCACTTTCTTTTCTTTAATACGTTCCCTTATGGCTAAATACTTAATGTCGATGTGTTTATTTCGACTACCACTTTTATTGTTTTTAGCCATAAAAACAGCAGCTGAATTGTTGCAATACATTGTCAATGGCTTAGAGATAGAATCCATAATTCTAAGCCTAGAAATGAAACTCTTAAGCCATACACCATGTAAAGTAGCCTCAAAACAGGAGACGAACTCGGCTTCCATAGTGGAAGTGGAAATCAAGGTCTGCTTGGCACTCCTCCATGCTACAGCTCCACCGGCCATCATAAAAATGTATCCTGATGTTGATTTGCGTGAATCAACACATCCAGCAAAGTCAGAATCTGAGTAGCCAATTACTTCCAAATTGTCCGTCCGTCTATACATAAGCATGTAGTCTTTAGTTCCTCGAAGATACCTCATTACTTTCTTTGCAGCTCTCCAGTGGTCTATACCTGGATTACTTTGATATTGTCCCAACATTCCCACAACAAATGCAATGTCAGGTCTTGTGCAGACCTGAGCATACATTAGGCTTCCGACAACAGAAGCATATGGAATGTTCTTCATTTGTTCCCTTTCAAGGTCGTTCTTCGGGCATTTATTTAAATTGAACCTATCACCCTTCACAATGGGAGCTATACTTGGTGAACAATCCTTCATCTGAAATCTCTCTAAAATTTTATTAATATAGGTTTCTTGAGATAGACCCAAGATGCCTCGAAATTTGTCTCTATGGATCTTAATGCCAATGACATAAGATGCCTCACCCATATCCTTCATATCGAAATTTTTAGAGAGAAATCGTTTCACCTCATGGAGCCAACCCTTATCATTGGTTTCCAGCAAAATGTCATCCACATATAAAACAAGAAAACAAATTTTACTCCCACTAACTATCAGGTATATACATTGATCCATAATGTTTTCTACAAAACCAAAAGAAGAAATTACATTACGGAATTTCAAATACCATTGGCGGGATGCTTGTTTTAAACCGTATAAGGATTTCTTGAGCTTGCAAACCAATTGCTCACCATCACCAGAGGGGAATCCTTCAGGATGTTTCATGTAAACCTCCTCCTCTAGATCTCCATTTAGAAAAGTTGTTTTCACATCCATTTGATGCAACTCCAAATCGAAATGGGCTACCAATGCCATAATAACGCGCAAGGAATCTTTCTTAGATACAGGAGAGAAAGTCTTTGTGTAGTCGATTCCTTCTTTCTAAGTGAATCCTTTAGCAACAAGTCTAGCCTTGTATCTCTCAATGTTGCCCAATGAGTCTTTCTTTGTCTTGAATACCCATTTACATCCAATGGCTTTTGCACCATTAGGAAACTCAACAAGATCCTAGACTTCATTACTCTTCATAGAATTCATCTCTTCCTTCATGGCATTGTACCATAATTCTGATTCTTTGCAATTCATGGCTTGTGAAAAGGACTCGGGATCATTTTCAGCTCCAACGTTATAGTCAGATTCTTGCAGATACACAACATAATCATCAAGAATTGTTGATCTCCTTGGTCTAGTATATCTTCTTAATGTTGTATCACTATATTCTTGACAAGTATGTGGTTCAACTCATTGTTCAAAAGTTCTTGGAAACTCTTGAACTACCTGATCTACTAGAATGTCATCAGCAGCTTGTGGAACTTCAACAATTGGTCGTTCAACACCAGTTTGTACTTGAGGGGTGTTGTGATCAATAACCAATCTATCACTTGAGGTGGAAGGTTGATATTCTGAATGATCCTTCTCGGAAACTATGTTCCTGGTTAGATCGCTCCCACTGATCAAGTCATTTTCAAGAAATTTTGCATTTCTTGATTCCACAATCCTAGTGCCATGAGATGGACAGTAAAATCTGTAACCTTTAGACCTTTCAACATATCCAATGAAATACCCACTAATGGTCCTTGGGTCTAGCTTCTTTTCTTGTGGATTATATATTCTCACTTCAAACGGGCATCCCCAAACGCGCATATGTCGCAAACTCGGTTTCCAACCTTTCAATAATTCAAATGGCGTTTTAGGAATGGCCTTGGTTGGAACTCGGTTTAATATATACACTATCGTCTTAAGTTCTTCAGTCCACAAGGATTTAGGAAGATTGGAGCTGCTAAGCATACTCTGCACCATGTCCAATAAAGTTTGGTTTCTTCTTTCTGCTACACCATTCTGGTCGGGTGAATTAAGCATGGTGTATTGGGCAACAATCCCATGCTCTTGAATAAATTTTGCGAATTGCCCAAGTGCTTGTCCATCTTCTGTGTATCTACAATAATATTCTCCACCTCTATCTGATCTCACGATCTTAATTTGCTTGTCGCATTATTTCTCTACTTCAGCCTTAAAGATATTAAAGACATCTAATGCTTTGTTCTTATTATGAAGCATGTAGAGATACATATATCGTGAGTAATCATCTATAAAAGAGATGAAGTATCTCTGACAATGTGAGTCCATGTCTAGACTACATATATCAGTATGTATGATCTCTAATATGTCTGAACTCCCATTGGCACCTTTCCTCGACTTTTTGGTTTGCTTTCCTTTTATGCAATCCACACAAGTCTCAAAATCAGTAAAATCCAGAGTGTTAAGTATCCCTTCATTTACCAATATTTTAATTCTTTCTGTGGAGATATGACCTAGTCTTTGGTGCCATAATTTAGAGGAATCATCATTAATAACACATCTTTTAGTGCCAATGTTAACATGCATTGAATCATAAGTGACATTGTTTTGTAAATTAATGCAGTAAAGACCATCAGACAAATTACCATTCCCAACACAATCAGATTTATAAAATAAACTGAAAGATATTTCTGAAAAATTGAAGGAATATCCAAAAGGTACAAGCCTTGAAACTGAAATCAAGTTTCTAGAAAAACTTGGAACATAAAAGGTCTTTTCTAATTCTAAAACAAAACCACTACTTAAAGTTAAACAACATGTTCCTATAGCTTCCACATGTGAGCCCATCTTGTTTCCTGATAAGATGCTTTGCTCACTTCCCACTGGCTTCCTTAGGCTTTGCAAACCCTGCAAGGAATTCGAAATGTGAATTGTTGATCCAGAATCAATCCACCAAGTGTTAATATTGACATTTACCATATTAGATTCATAACAAACAAACGAG
The DNA here is from genome assembly GCA_027924585.1 of Larix kaempferi. Classification (NCBI taxonomy): domain Eukaryota; kingdom Viridiplantae; phylum Streptophyta; class Pinopsida; order Pinales; family Pinaceae; genus Larix; species Larix kaempferi. The sequence goes on along the minus strand of BSBM01000061.1, from coordinate 197,438 downwards.
ATTGCATTACCTTTGTCCGCAAGCCATTTCTGAAATTTTTCGCATTCCTTCTTCATGTGTCCCTTCTTTTTACAGAAGAAACACTTGGAATCCTTCTTAATATTAGCTTGGGGAGGTACTTTACCTTTCCCTTTCTTATTGGCTTGAGATTTGCCCTTCCTATGCATTGTCAGCATTGCACTTTATCCCACTTCCATTACCAGCCTGTCTTCCTCTTGAACACACATGGTCATAAGTTCATTAATTGACCATTTATCCTTATGCGTGTTGCATGAGATTTTGAAAGGTCCATATTGGTGCGGAAGGGTGTTCAAGATGTAGTGCACCAGGAAAGACTCCGATATTTCAACCTCGAGTTTCTTCAATTGAGCAACAATGTCCCTCATCTGCATGATGTGCTCGCGCACACCTTTCACACTGGTGAGTCTTAGGGATGAGAACTTCATGATTAGGGTGCTTGCTAGTGCCTTGTCTGAAGTGACGAAATGATCATCAAATGGCCTTCAGCAAGTCTCAGACCTTTTCATGCTGATCGACGGAACCACGAATACCAGCTGAAATTTTAGTCTTAATGAACATCATGCTAAGGCGATTAGATCGTTCCCATCTTTCATAAAGCGTGATGTCCGCTGCAGTGCTGGTATCAGTGAGTGCTGGTGGTTCATTTTTCCTAATAGCATAATCTATGTCCATCCATCCCAAATGAAGGAGAATTCTCTCCTTCCAGACTTTATAGTTATCTCCCTTAAGTTCAGGGATATCAAAATGAATTTCAGAGAAATTTGCAGGTTGTACAATTGCATAAAAATAAAAATCACATGCTTACGTTAAAATTTGAGACCAAATAAAATTTTCGTGTTTTACCAATGTAAATTCATGCTTTAAGATTGAATCTAATGACATAAAAATTGCCTGTGGGCTAAATTTTTAATTCAAGCAGATTCAAATACTCTTTATGATAAAACTATTAATTCATAATTCCTGTGGGTAAGTTATGAATAATTCAATATTTTATCCTAATTAATTACATAAATATAATAAAAATTCCTGTGGGATAAAATTTCTTATATTCAGTATAATTAATTACAATTAATGTCTAAATATTCTTTACGTGATCTTAATCAAACATAATATATAATATTATTTAATTAGAGATGCTGTGGCTTTTCTCTAATCAATTAAAATTATATAGATCACTAGACATTATTATGTTTATGCATAAAATTAAATTGATACTAACAGGAAATGTAAGAAATGCGATTAAATCTATCGATATATGAAGCCATCTCAATAGTTTCCCCATAGCAGCTGCTCAGGTTACGGGAAAAGAAATACTGAAATTTAAGGAATCAGTACGCCACAAAACCCATTTATATGCAGCATTGGTAACCAATATAGTTATATAAACTAATTGTAAACAATACCTTTTTAATCACCTCATTATATTTCATAAATTTATGAAACAAAATTTATATAACAAAAGGTTAACATTATATCGAGCAAATGATATATATATTCAAGTTGATTAGGAAAAAATCCTAATTAACACCCTATAAAATAAAAAATTTATCTATAAAAATAAAAATAAAATTTATCTAGCACCTTAGCTTCATGCAGGGATTAGCATCATTTCACAGATTATAAAAACAAAATGCCTAGATAGTGAAAGTTGTGCCCAAACACGCGTTGTCCTTTTCAAATTCATAAATCATACCAATCTCAATATAACTTGATGGTTTTAATTTCAAAACAGCCAGTGAAGATCTGCAGTTTCTGTGTTAAAAAAAATGATATATGTTTCTCAGCAAAATCCTGTCGATCCAACCAATGCTTTTTCCGATCTGGAAACTTGCTTTTCCCAGAACATGAACTGAATCACAAGGAACTTTTACGTATTTATCTCCAAGGTTATAAATAATCCAAACCCATGTCAAAAAAAAAACTTCCATTATGCTAAGTATTTCAAACCTAGTAGAAATAAATCTCGAACAAGCTAAAATATTTCATAACAGTAGATCTGGGCATAATAAACCCTCGGCTGAGATAGATTAAAGCTTCCAGGACTCACGGCTATATCAGAAGGGGCAGATCAGATCCTCCAACAAGCAGATCTAATTTCAACCAAATCTCAACAAGTGAATCGGATTCCAATCAGACTCTTCACGGCTTAGTAAGGTTCACAGCCTTGTCTCAAATGAGACAGCAGCAGCACCCTCTCAAGCAGTGGTGGCACCTCTAAACAAGGTTCAGTCAAACAGCGGCAACCCTAATAGACTTCACAATAGAAGTGGCATTCTTTCTAAAACCAGTGGAACCCTCGCAACACTCACAGTCAAGATAAACCAATATGATGCTATACGGATCAAATAGGAAATATACAGCCACTCCAGGTTTAAAGAATATAATGCATGAGCAATCCAAACATCAAGGCAGAGATAAAAATTTGCTCTCATACCAACTATAAGCAAAAATTTCTGATTCTAAAAAATGCAGAATAAAATTCTGAAACGGAATCGAAATAAGAATACCAAATAGATCATACCTCCAGCCATTGACTTACTATAGAAGATTTCCCTGTTCCACTTTTGATTCCTGTACGGCACTTCCAAGCTCTGCTTTCTCTTACTTTATGGTGTAAAACTGAAGGGGATTGAGTTAGCGAGTTTGGGGACCAAACAGAAGTATTTATAGCCCAGCTTCCATCAAGCTTCTATTGGCTATGTGTCAATTGTTTCATAGATCAAGATAGAGAACCATTGAAGGAGTTATGGACCATTCCCGAAGCTCTCAACGAAAAATCAGTTATTTCCTTAATTAGTTGAAGAGTTGTCAATATTAGTTAAGAAAGCTTACAATTATAACAATGTGCCATCATGATATACCAACCAAACATTCTTCTTTTACTTGTTTATTTATAAAGTAAAACACGGTTTCTTAAATGTCAACATATTCTTTTGTGTGATTTCGAGTCATAGCGTTATGATATTATAATAATGTGCCATCATGATATACCAACCAAACATTTTTCTTTTACTTGTTTATTTATAAAGTAAAACACGGTTTCTTAAATGTCAACATATTCTTTTGTGAATCCTTCAGTCAACATATTTTTTTAGTCTATAACATTGCATGAAGAGGAGAGGAACCGTCTCAAACAGCTTGGAATGAAATAAAGCCAAAAATAGCGAGTAGTTAGAGTATAAATATTATAAATTAAAAGTTAGCTTAAGTGTGACTAAATGGATGAACTGTGAAGGAAACTATAGGCAATCGGGTCATTGTTCGCTGTTGAAGACAAGCTTGTGAGATTGCAGAGAAGGTGTGTTCAAGAGAAAGTAAGTATAAAATTCTGGATAAAGAAAGTGGGGCCTTGTTTGCTTTTCAAGACGGGATTGTTAGACTGTCAACCAGGTCTGTTAAAGAGAGCACCCGTTTAAAAAGATTCATTTGAGAGATTTTGAAAGATCTTTACGCTTTGTCACGAGAACACCATTATAATTTTGATCCCCTACGCTCATGGTACAGAATACACCAAACTTTTGAAACATAATCTCAATATTTTATTTCCTAAAGTTTTATAAACAAAAATTAATCAAATAGATGTTCGATGTTAATAAATATATAGTTCATTTATATACAAAATAAAATAAAATAGTTTTTTTTTTTTAATTTTATAAATTAATATAAATTTTTTAATAACATTTTATTTAGTATTAAATTTTTATATAAAAAAACATAAAATTATATTTAAAAACTTTGAAAACTCATTTACAAAAAAAAAAAAAAAAACTCTGAAAACTTCTTATTTCAAAAAAAAAAAAAACTTTTAAAAATCCTGATTTATTCATTCCAAATGAAAATTATAATAATTAAACTAGAAATATAAAAAAATTCAACATTGAATAATCGTTTGAAACTAATAAAACTACCACCACACACATATATATAATGAATGGTAACATCGCACACAGAAGAGATATTGCCTTAAAATAAATAGAATCACATTGCTAGAGTAAAATAATTAATTTAAATCGAGGCCAAAACAATGTTTAATATAGAGAATGTATACAAATTACTATAGTTTTTCACTAATCTAGTGTTTTTCTTTTAAAATAAAAGAAATAATGATATAACAACGTTACGATCATGGTGTATTAAGATATTAAGTATGATGAAAACATGTAATGTACTTTAATCAGCCTAGATCTAAATCCTAGGCTTTATCAAGTACCGAGAGGGATCAAATCTCCCAAGGTACTTACTATAGTTTTTCATTAATCTAGTGTTTTTCTTTTAAAATAAAAGAAATAATGATATAACAACGTTACGATCATGGTGTATTAAGATATTAAGTATGATGAAAACATGTAATGTACCTTAACCAGCCTAGATCTAAATCCTAGGCTCTATCAAGTACCGAGAGGGATCAAATCTCCCAAGGTGCAAACCTCTCCTTGAAAAGCTCCTTGAGTGCAATACCTGAGAAGAGGTTTGCACCTCGGGAGATTTGATCCCTCTCGACGCTTGATAAAGCCTAGGATTTGGATCTAGGCTGGTTTCAGTCTTGGGCGGTGACACAAAGCTGGAGTTTGATTAGCATTGTAAGGAACAAGTTAAGTTGAAAACACAGATACATTTACGAGGATTATCATAATGTAAGTGATAAGTATTTAGGATTGAATAAATTGTTAAACTGGAAAATACAAAAAATCCGCCTAACTTTTTCTTTCGATTCTCATTTTGTTGATCTGCATTTTGTTTTGTTTGTTCTTCTCCTTATGCTATCGTCATTTCGTCATTTCGTACATTTTGATTTATTTGTTGTTCTGCAAACTAATTTTTTTGTTCTTCCAATTGCTTCAACTTTCTCTCTCGATACGTTCTTTGTCGATCAACATTTCGTTTTCTTTGTTCTTCTCATTCTTCTGTTATCAATTCGCCTAACTTTTTTTTCGATTTTCTTTTTGTTGAACTGCGTTTTGTTTTGTTCATTCTTCCACTTCTTCTGTCCTCATTTCCTACATTTTGATTTATTTGTTGTTCTGCAACTTGATTTCTTTGTTCTTCCAACTACTTCAACTTATCTCTCGATACACTCTTTGTCGATCAACGTTTCGTTTTCTTTATTCCTCTCGTTCTTTTGCTGTCAATTCGTTTAACTTTCTTTTTCGATATTCTTTTTGTCGATTTGCAATTCGTTTTCTTTGTTCTTCTCGTTCTTCTGCAGTCATTTCGCCCAACTTCCTTTTTGAATCTCTTTTCGTTCTTCTGCTTTTCGTTTCAAGTCTTCTTCTCATTCTTTTGTTGTCATTTTGTAAGATTTTCTTCCTTGATATGTTTTACGACATTCAGCGTTTTGTATTTTTGGTTCTTCTCCACTTTGTCTCCTAGCATCTTCCACATGCAGATCTTCCATTTCTAGTTTAGACTCTATATCAAAAAAGTCAAACATTAACATATACACTAAAATTTATGCGTCGTTGAAATCCACACTAAAATTTATGCATCCAGGAAATATACACTGAAATCAATGCATCCATGGTATCACAGCTACATTGAAAATTATGCAATAAAAAACCCCATACACTGAAATGTATGCATCCATACACTGAAATCAATGCATGCACAGAATAACATCTACACTGAAAACTATGTAATAAAAAAACCCCATACACTGAAATCAATGCGTCCACAGAATAACATCTACACTGAAAAATATGCAATAAAAAATCTCATATAATAGTTTATGGAAGGCTAAGCCAATAGTTTATAAAACGCTAGGCCAATAGTTTATAAAACGCTAGACCAATAGTTTTTGAATCACTTGCAACTATTTCAAAAACTATGTAACTATAAATATGAAGACAGCCTATGTGAAAATTTACATAAAAGCATATAATGTTATTATTTATAAAGATTATTTATAAATGCTTGTTATGACCGTTTCACATATTATGTTAATAATATAATTAACATATTAAAATTAATTTGTTAATATTTGAAAATAGAATTTAATTTCACTATGTTAAAAAAATTTAAACATTGTTTTTATTTTTTAAAATATTTTAATGATAAAAACTATGAATTATAATTGAAATAATCTTAATAACAATATTACATCATGTTATATTACTCCATTTTTTAACATTAAAATTAAAATGTCTACATTTTCTATAATAATCTAGGTTATAAATTATTCCACTCATAATTTTCTATTTATTATAAAAATAGAAATCATATTTTTAATCTACATAAAATTTAAAAAAAAAAATTAATTGCAATAATAATTACTAACATCTATTAAAATTAACTTTAATATACCAAATATCAAATTTTAACAAAGATAGAAAATTAAAACAAACATTCTTAAATCAATCATAGTAATAACAAATTAAACATGTTCCTTCGTTGTATTAAATTTTGAATATAATAAAAATAAATTTATTTCATTTAAAATGATAATAAAAAGAAAATTATACCCAAACATATACAACAAACCTGATATCAAAGATGTATATAGTCCTCCACAGTTTTAAGCTCTTTCCCTTGCCCTTTCATTGTGCAGGTATGCAAAGTGAGGGGAGGACAGGAGGGAGGCAACGTGGAGGGGTGAAGGAGCAGGAGGGAAGGCTGGGGGGAGTTGGGGGGAGCTGCATGGAGGAGGAAGTAGGAGGGGAGTGGAGGGGAGGATGCAACTCGGGGAGGGGAGGGCAGCTCGCGGAGGGGATGAGCTGGGAGAGGAGGATGCAGGAGGGGAGGGGAGGGCAGCTCATGGAGGGGACGATGCAGGAGGGGAGGGCTTGGCAGGAGGGCTCCGTGGGGAAGTTGCATGGAGGGATCGTGTGGAGGAAGAGAGGGGAGAAGCTGTGTGGAGCAGGAGAGGGGAGGATCTCCTACATGGAGGAGCTGGGAGGGCTGCATGGAGCAGGAGACGGCAGGTCTGCGGAGGAGAGAGGAGCTCGCGCAGGAGGGCTGGGTGGAGGGCTTGCATTTAGGAGGAGAGGGGAGGGGAGGACGGAAGGAGGAGAGGGCAGGATCTGCGAGGAGGGGAGGTCTGCGAAGGGAGGCCGAAAATACACGTCTTTTTAATTTTAATTATTAGTCGACATAATATTTTTATTTGTTTATTATCATAAAAAAATTTATTTGTTTATGGCTGACATTATCGACAAACACTTGACTCACAAGATCTCCCCCATACAAATTTTATTTATGGCCGACAATATCAACAAACACTCGACTCACAAGATCTCCCTCAACAAGTTGGACAAAAACATTACTCTTCCTGATGGCGCAAGGAAGAAGGACAACAATGATCATATAGAAAGAGGTCATGCACTCATAGCTAGTGTTTCGAATTTCACAATTCTTCTCATAGATTCAGGAGCTTCGAATCACATGGATGCAAACAAAGATTCATTTTCATCATTGGACTCCAGCAGCACCATCTCCATTCGCATGGGAGATGACTCACAAATTTCTTCGAAAGAAAAAGGTACTATTCATTTAGAACATGGCAGTTTTCAAAATGTTCTTTATGTTCCTTCTCTAGCTACGAACCTACTTTCTATGTATCAAATGACACACACTGGTTTACCAAAGAAGGTTGTATTCAACCCCAATAATATTGAAATTTCGGATATTTCCACCGCAAATCTCATTGCAGTAGGAAAGGCAAATCATGTTGCAAAAACATATGAGTTTTCTCACCTTTTACCACATTCAAAGCCAAGTGCCCTTCTGACTCATGGAAATGAGGTTAGTAGGCTATGGCATGAGAGGTTTGGACACCTAAATTATAAATATTTGTAGATGCTAGAAAATAATTCCATGGTTTATGGCCTTCCGAAAATCAAATCCTCGAAAGGGACATGCAAGGGTTGCATCATTGGGAAGCAGCCCGAGCACAACTTTGACCGAGGGAAAGCTAGCATAGCTTCTTGTATTTTGGGGTTGATTCATAGTGATATCAGCTGTCCACTGCCACATACCTCTATGAATGGATCAAGGTATGTTTTGACATTTATTGATGACTTCTCCAGATTCACATGGGTCTACTTTCTCAAGAACAAGTCGGAAGTGCTAGAAAACTTCAAGATTTTCAAGGCTTCTATTGAGAATGCTACTGAGAGCAAGATCAAAGTTCTTAGATCTAATAATGTTGGAGAATATATCAAAACATATCTGCTGCAACTTTGTGCAGAAAATGGAATTCAAATCCAGCACACAGTCGCCTACACACCTCAACAGAATGGTGTAGCGGAGAGGAAAAACCGAGCATTGAAAGAGATGGCTACTTGTATGCTTGAGTCGAAAGGTTTGGATCCAAATATTTGGGCTGAGGCCATGAATGTTGTTGCATACATTCTAAACAGAGTTCCACACTCATCCATCAAAGTTACTACTCCCTTCAAAGCCTACACTGGTCGCAAGCCTGATGTGTCCAATCTTGGGGTTTTTGGCTCCACTCCATGGGCTAGAATTCAGAATGAGAAGAGAATATATTTAGAACTACAAAGTACTGAGTGCATCCTAATTGAATATGATGAAGAATCAAAAGGATACAAACTCATGGATATGAGATCCAAAAATATATTCACCGAGCGAGGTGTCAAATTTGAAGAACCGCTTCAAGATCTAAAACTACTCGAGGAAGAAACTGTTGAATTGCTGCCTCTACAAGAAGAAGATTCGGAAAAAGATGATGAAAGTATGTGTTCTGATATTTATGATATTTTATTAGACATTAATGAGCATGAAATATCAGGTTCAGAATCATATCCAAATGATCCTCCTCAGTTACCAAAATGGGCAGAAAAGACTCTCAATTCTGCTGGTTCTCACATTGGAAATCATGCCAATCCAAGGAGAACTCGAGCAAACTTTCAAAGAGCAGGTATGGCTCTTTCATATTATGATCATGTACTGTATGAATTTTTTTTTTGATAATAGGTTCATATCCTAAATCATACTATCATGCCCACCAAGATTCGAGATGGAAAACCTCCATGGATGAAGAGAACAATTCTCTTTAGAGAAATGCTACATGGGAGCTAGTTTCTCTTCCACATGGGAGGAAATTAGTTCAATGAAAATACATCTACCGCACTAAGGTTGCTGCAGATGACTCAACCTGCAAATAAAAATCTAGGTTGGTTGCAAAAGGATTCTCACAAGTTCATGGTGTGGACTACACTGAAACCTTTGCACCGGTTGCAAAGATGGATTCTATCCGCCTAGTTTCGGCAATTTCCAAATCTAAGCATTGGGAAGTGTACCATATGAATGTGAAGAGTGCATTTCTTCATGGATATCTGAAAGAAGATATTTACATGAAGCATCCTGAAGGATACATATCAGATCTGACATTAGTGTGCAGATTGAAGAAATCATTGTATGGTTTAAAATAGGCCCCAAGAGCTTGCTATGCAAAGATGGATTCCTTCCTTCTATCAAAAACATTTGCAAGATGCAAATTAGATCCAAATGTGTACCTACAAAAAAATGAAGGTAATTTGCTAATAATTTTCTTTTATGTTGATGACCTTTTGATTACAGGAAGCATTCTTGGTTCGATCGACACTATAAAAACTGCACTACATCTAGCATTCGACATGAGTGATTTAGGCTTGCTAAGACAATTTCTTGGCTTAGAAATAACTCAAAATTTTGATGGTATCACCATATCTCAGTAAAAATATGCTTCATGCCTGCTAAAAAAAATTAATATGCCAGATTGTAAGGCAGCACCATTCCCATTCCTCTCAGGAATCAGTCTTGAGGATGGTGATTCTACACCGTTGGTGGATTCTACACTATACATACATTTGATTGGTAGTCTCCTATATTTGACACAATCTAGGACTGATATTTCTTATGCCCTGAGTGTTGTGTCAAGGTATATGCAACAGCCCCATGAGCATAATTGGAAGGAAGCCAAAAGACTCTTGCACTATGTGTAGGGTACTAGACATTTTGGTATACACTATGTTGCGGATTCCGATCTAGATTTGGTTGGATTCACTGATTCAGATTGGGCAGGTGATAGCATTGATCGGAAGTCCACTTCCAGATATGTTTTCATGATTGGCACAGGACCTATTTGTGGGTTAAGCAAAAAGTAGGCAGCCATTTCCTTATCTTCAGCAGAGGTAGAGTATCAAGGAGCAGTCAATGCTTGCATTCAGGCAGTTTGGTTGCAGGGTATTCTAGCAGAGTTTGATATCGGTAGCACCACTTCGACTGTCATATTTTGTGGCAATCAAAGTGCTATAAAGATCTCGACAGATCTAGTTCATAGACAAAGGACCAAGCATACCGAGATCCACATGCACTACATCCGAGAGCTTGTGCATGACAAAACCATTGTATTTCAATATTTCCCTACAGAAGAGAAAATTGCAGACATCTTCACGAAGAGCTTCATTGAGAAGAAGCTCTCTTACATGCATTCACTACTGGGGGAGAGTTATACTATGGTGAGGACATATTAGATCCTTCAGTGTTCATTTTGAGGGGGGGTTTTCTTTCCCACTGTGTTTTTCCCTCTTTCCTCACTTAGAGTTTTTTATAGCACTGTTTGGATTATTTTTGTACTAGGTGACCTATGACCATTGTTGCTAGGGCCCTTTTATTATTTTTTATACCTCCATGAGATTAGCTTAAGTGAGGGTGTTGGATCATTTTCCAACCACACATCATTTTATTGAGTTTTCCAACTTAATTATCCACTTATCTTAAGTATTATTGACTCCATCATCTACCTAGATCATCAACAGATCATAGTTTTAGACATCAGAGCCTCCTCCTACATTCTAGGATCCAATTGGGCTTCAACTGAGCCTCCTCCTAAATTCCATGAGCCAAATGGGCCACCTATTGAGCCTCCTCCACTTTTCATGGGCTGATTTGCATGCCTCTAGCGCATTATTGAGCCAACTAGTGATACTAGGGCACCTTACTACACCGTTTGACCTTGTTTGGTGTGATTCTCACCTAACACTCAGTGACACTACAGACATATGGCCCCTTCCCCTATTTTTGGGCATTCAATTGAGTTATGCATTGAGTTAGACTCAGTTATTCAGTTTCAGAGTCAATTAGAGTCAATTATTGATTAGTCAAGTGGTTAACTGATGTGCCAAGTGGTTAACTGCCATGTAAGCTACTCTCATGCATTCAATTCGAATGACCACCTTTGGAATTCGAATTGCTTGGCTTATTGTAGACATTGTTACAGATTGTAAACTATCTTCTGAGTATATGAGATTATCTTACTGTTACAAACCTTTTGCACAGTGTTTCTATACATTTTGTTGCATGCATCTCTAGTAATTGTTGTGTTTGTTCCATAGATCTACTGTGCTTGAGATTTCATAGTGTGCTTGTCAAACCCAAAGTACTAACCATCCAGTCATCAAATAAAAGTGTGGGGACCTCCTTCTCCTCGGGTAGCACCAAAATAAATAATCCCTTTACCCAATCATCCATATGTGTGTTGGCTTCCATATGTATGTGGGGTGAAGGATAGTGAACCAACTCTTGGAAACAATTATCCATCAACCTTGTGGTTGGAGCAACTAAAATGTAATCATGTGACTCCTCCAAAAATGTACAACTTTCTTCATGAGGAAACTCATAATAGTTCTGGCAATGAATAGGTGCTTGGCCTTTTTCTTGCTTAGCATCAAATTCCCCAAGCACATGCAAATCAGATTGCACTTCATGTGCCCAATGCACAAAAGTACCAAGGGTCAAAAAAAAATTGCTCCAATTACATAGGTGAGGATCCCATGTCCCACAATGCTTCTCCAAAAGAATGTAAAAGGCTTCAAAATAATCAACCATGTGTTCTTTCATCCAAGAGGTGAATGAAGAACCTCCTCCAAAATCCAAACCAAGTGAGCAGCAAAGAATACAATGAGCCTTCAAGGGGCTCAAAGGGGTACTATATATGCATCCATGAATATGTGTATCATTATAGGGTAACCAAGGATGTTGCTGCAAATGTAAGGAAGAAGGTGATCTAGACATGCCATCATCAAAAGGAGAGAGGAGTTTCATACTCCTCGGGTGGCACCATCAAAAAGAAACCTTTGACCAAAACTTCCTCCTCAAAGGACATGGAATCAATAGAAGGAAATAATGTATGATCATGGACCAAAATTGTATCACTGCAAACCTCATCCATCAATCTAATGGATGCATCAACTCCATCATAATCTGGTCCATCAAACTTGAGCTCTTCTAATTCCTCAATGAAGGAATGAATAACTCTGCGAAGAAGGTCAGTTTCACTCAGGGGAACTATATGTGCTTGGAAATATTCATCTACATCTAAAAAATCCTCAAGCACATGCATGTTACCATGCACCTCATGAACCACCATCTCATGAGTCTCCTCCATAAAATTATGAGTAAAACCAACCATAAGAGACTGGCTAAATGGTATGTGTGATCTTTGCAACTTTTGGTGAAGTTGCTCGATCTCCATCTTCGATTCTTTGAGGGAACTTTGATTGATTCTCAAATAATCTTGGGTGGCCATCAATTCATCATTAAACTTGTTGATCTCTTCATCATCCTTCAAGGATATTCCATGCAACATATGAACAAGCTCATGTAATAATCTATGTCGGAAAGCATATTTGAAAATTTACCTTGGATTGTAGACATTGCTCTCTGAATCTTCTCCGTGGCTTCAAGGAAAGATGAATATTCCAATGAAGCATGTCTCCAACAAGACTGTGGCATTAAAACCTATGTGTCATGGAGAATGTGTAAGGCCTCCTTGATCTTCCTCTCACTCATCTTCAACGGCCATGCAAGTAAATGAGGTTCTTGAGGATGAACCTCTTCTTCTTCTTCGGTGACGTCAACTTCATGATGCAACTCAAGTGATGGTTGAAAAGTTGACTCTGGAAGAACCTCTACTACTACAAGCTCTTCATCATCATTCTCAAGGGGGATTGTTCTTTCACCAACCTCATCAAGTGGTATCTCTATGTCACCAACATAGAGATATGGGCATCCATCAGTAGATGTCTCCCCAAAAATTAGGCACCCATTAATAGGTACCTCATCATAGCATCCACCAATAGATGCTTCTTCAGAACTTGAGCAACCCTTAGTAGATGCCTCTTCTTGGAACCCATTAGTAGCTACTCTCTGATCCATAATTTGTTGATCCTTAGTAGAACTAGTAGTGGCTTCTTCATGCTTACATTCTTTGGAAGATCTACTTGAAGAAAACCCAAACAATATCATAATGCTAGAAGATGCAGTTGGCTTATTTGTTCTTCCTTCTTCTTTACTCAAAGAGGCATAACAAATTGGTTCCTCTATGGATGGTTTGTTGCTCTCTATTGAATCCAAATCTTCATCCTTGATCTCAAATCCAAATCTGCAATAAAAGTAATCTTTGAAAGAAATGGCCTTACCAATATCTTCTCCCAAAGCTAGATACTCCTAGTAGTGGTAGGGAAAATTTTTACTTGAATATATCATCTTTGCTAAATCCTTCATAGGATTAGCCATCGGTGGTTCAGCCCATTGACCTTCTGTTATATAAACATATATATAACATAATAAGATATATAAACATATATAAACATTAAATATCAATATTAATTATTAATATTAATATATATTAATGTTAATAATTGATAATTAATTAATTAATTAATTAAGAAAAGTCAAGAGACGTGCCCTTATACTTGAAAAGGCACAATAAGGATTATATAAATCCCCATCATTGTAATTGTAAAACATCAGCAATATCATATCTTATCTCTTATTCAAATATTTTACTCAGACTTATTCGGTATTCCAAATATTTTGGTAATCTGTGTGTGAGCGAACTTTTGTTTGGCTCATTTTGTATCAGAGAACAAATTAGAACAGATCCAGAAGGAAGCATCCAGACTCTCTAAAAAACAAATTCAAGTTGAGGAAAAAGAAGCCAATTTAGTAAAAGAACAAAAAGCAAGAATGCCCTATTGACACCCAAATTATAAAAATCATTTTGACCAAAAACAAGGCCAAAATGAACATAAACAGAAGAATTATGAATTCAGAAAAGAAAGAACTCAAAATAAACAAAATAAGTGGAATACGAGAAGTTCCATCCAACAAAGCGATCAACAAACAGCTCTAATGAATATAGATATCGGATGGACCATTTCACAAATGATGCGACATTGTTTCTTTGGAATTCGTAAATCATATCGCCTTGTTTCATCAAGTATCAGAGTTACAAGTTCAAAAGATCATGAGAAGAAGTTACAAATAAGAACAAAGGATAAGAATCTTCTATAATTATGCTTTGAGGACAAAGCATCTCTAAGAGGAAGGCAATGTTATATAAACATATATATAACATAATAAGATATATAAATATATATAAGCATTAAATATCAATATTAATTATTAATATATATTAATATTAATAATTAATAAATATAAATCATTAATTAATTAATTAAGAAAAGTAAAAGGACGTTCCCTTATACTTGAAAAGCCATGATAAGGGTTATATAAAGCCCTATCATTGTAATTGTAAAACATCATCAATATCATATCTGATCTCTTATTCAAATATTTTACTCATGACTTATTCGATATTACAAATATTTTGGTAATCTGTGTGTGAGCGAACTTTTGTTTGGCTCCCCTTAACTATACATCTAGTGACAAATGTAACCATCATCTTCTCTTGGTAAGCCTCCATCAATGTAAATAATTTCTTCTTCCTCATCCAACTCAAAACCTTCATCTTCCATGTTTGCAACTAGTTCCACAATTGCAACTTGAAAATAATTATGAGATATCTTCCATTGAGAGTTACTTTCCATAGTCTGAGCCAAGGAAAAAGCTCCGATACCACTGTAATATCCATGATCTGATATTAGATGATATTATCTCAAAATTCAAACTTCAAATGAGAAATTTTCCAAGTAGTAACTTGTTCTCAAAACTAGTGGAGAAGGAACTAGACTAGGTCATTGATTAAACCACCCAGAGTTTGATGGCTGGACACTTTCGTATCTGCAAAATGTACTGGAGACTGTGAAGTAGAAAGGAAAAAATAATCAAGGCCATCTTCTGAGTTCTATGCACAAGTTACTGGGGCCATTTATGTTTCAACAACAACTCCACTGACGTCTACTCCAAGGCTTCATGGGCACACCAACATATGCATACTAAACTCATTAACTTACACTTGAAATCAAACAAAGTGAGGATATCAGACATTAACCCATTAATATACTTATCGACAAGATTTACTGAGTTTTAGGGAATATTTGACTCAGTTTTGGGTCAAAAGGAGAAAGAGTGATATGGTGGACTACTTAATTAGTTTGTTTCCAGGATCTCCCAAACAGGATGAGAGGGATACTAATTATTAGGAAGAGGATTGGGGGGTATTAAAAAATTTCTTAGGAACCTAACATGATTGGCATAACAAAAATTGAGCATCCCAAGAACTTTTAATTAAAACTATTGCAAAACTAGTCAATTATAAATGCCCAATGAGCTAGTCTTGAGAAATATGAATACAAACAGTCATAGAAGGTTATGAAAATATGATTTTTGACATGGGATGGATTCTAAATTCAAATAAACACCTAAAGGAAATTACAGTAGGAAAATGGTTTTACATAACTCCATATATTGCAATTCCTAGAAAACTAGTGAATTAAAACACTATAATGAGCATAGGATGAATAAATCATTAAAGATAACTCCTCAGTTGCAGAATCGGTAGAAGATTCATATTATTAACTTGTAGAAGAGTACATAAGCATTAAATGACTGCAATTATAGCATCAAACTTTCATTAAATGCACTCCTCCTTGGGAAATTATAGACCAAATAGAATAATCAATGCATTCATTCACTGAGAGAGAAGAATGCTTCAAAAGACTGAAAGAAGAGAGGAATTAATCATAGAGAAAAATACTAGAACAAAAAATATGGGGCACTCGATCATGTGCAAAATACTGGAACAAAAACTATGGGGCACATCTCCCATAGGTGGCTAAGGGTGCATCACCAAAGCCTAGATAAGCTTGAGCTTTCTCACATACAATTCATAAATTGTCAGAAGATGTGAAATGGAGTTCTCCTCCTTCTTTCATAGACTTTTCTCCTCATGGTTGAGATTATCCTCTTAGAAATTCGAATTTGAGGAGGCATGGATGTTTCCTTGATTAGTTGTATTGGGTTTGGACCCACTTAGCGTCATGGATGTGTCCCCACTTGCTAAACTTTGACCCTGTAGATTTTATGGATGTTTCTAATCCTTCTTGAGTTTCACAAATAGAGAAACTTCTTTCTTTTTTGCTTTTGATAACTTTCCTTCTTTTCCAACATTCCTTGCTTTATGACTTCCTCTTACTATTAGAAACGGCACCTCCTTGCTTTCTAGATGTTTCCTGCTTTTCAAGACTGATTGTTTTTCTACACTTGCCTGCTTTATGCACTTTCCTGGTTTATGCACTTTCTTGGATTATGCACTTGCTTGCTTTTCATTGCTTTTGTCAGTTTCCTTCTTTTTTGCTTTGCTATGCTTTTCCTTCAGTTTCCTCTTTGGTGGGACAACTCATAAGTCTAGCCCTATCCCCTCATGTTCCCTCATGGGGCCCTTGCCATCATCGAACTCATCAACATATCTAATTAATAATTAAATAAAATAATAATAATTACATCTCCTTCAATTTAATTAATTAAAACAACTATAGGCTAAATTATTCCTAGTTAATAATTTAATTGCCTAAGTAATGTCAGGCCCCCTTATTAATTAATTAATTGAATTTCACTAGGATCCATGGGGTTTTGATGTGACATTGGCTACTACTTGGTGCTGGAAAAATGGGAACATGACAGTTTCCTTATCCATTTCTTGGATATTAACCTCATAAAAATTTCCTTATATAACCATTAGTCAAGCTTTCTTTTCTAATGAGTATTTTTTTTAATTTTTTGTTGCAGGTCTTGTTTTTTAGTATTTGATGGGATGGGAAACTAGGTCGAGCTCATCCTCAAATTATGCAGGGTCAATTCTCACAAATACAACTACCACTACAACCGCTAGGCATGCCCAGACTACCCCATGTGTGAGACACAAGGTTAGTAAAGATTTGAACCAATGACATGACAAAAAGTGCATTAACAACGCACCCTATTGCCAACTGATCTACACCCAAGGGGATTCGTTGCATCTTGTTATAATTCCTTAAACTCTAATATTTTAAACATGGATGTTTATTATGATTTATAAAGCATGAAATTCTTACACTGCTGGTAGATGTGTGCTTAATAACATTTCTAATCTCCTCCTTATGAGCATATTTTAAATGTCGTTATTGTACTATTGAAGATATTTTATTTTGCTCAAATTTCTTAAGTTTTCTTCTAAACTTTCACATTTTTTCTATGGTGATTCTTCATCATAGTGAATTGCAATATCTTGTAGAATGTCTATGCTTTATAATGAGGGAACTATTAGTTTGACTACATTGTAAAGACCTCCAATCTACTTTTTATATTATAATGAAAATATGTCAAATATTTTCTTTTAAAATTCAAGGTGAACGTGTCCCATGCTTCCATCTATGTGTCAACCAAAATGATGTTGATTTTTTCCCAAAAATAACAGAAGTCAACCTAGGATTTGAACACATAACCACCAATCGACACTTTACGATTATTTACATCAAAACATTCACTATTAGAATATAGCTTCTCGAATATATTTGGCATTGATATTTCCCATTGATTGGTCAATTTCCCATTAATGTATTTCTCCCAAGTTACGAAAGGTATGTCATACACCTTGTAGTGAATGGAATTCGAGTTTCCAAAAAATTGTTGGACACTAACCCATGTTGTAGCAGTTATCTCATACATTAATTAACGTCTTGACTAAAATCCAAACTGTGCCAGTACTTTCCATCATGTGGAATTAGAATCCAAAAATGGTTTATGGGTTCATATGCCAATATATTGAGTGCTTGGGTTAGACAAATTGAAATATATTTTAATGAAGGTATCCTTATGCTACCAAAATTTATCTCAAACTTAAATGTTGTTGATCACTTGTATAAAGAGCATTGAGATCTTAAAAATGTAAATTGCAATCTTCGATATCTATTGAATAATACATTAATATTTCTTTAGAGTGTGTTTTTTCCACCCAAAAGAGCTTTTCATATCAAATCACTGTGTAATGGTTGTATATTTATGTCTTATTTGTTTTCTACAACTAGTTCTTTATATTTTATGCACATTCGTATCCCATTGATAATTAAGAGTAGGAAGTGCATTATGGATTTCTACATCTTTTGATTTGATGGTAGAACCTAATCACCTTGGATCCTCACTCATACTCAGTGGAAAAAAATACCTTAATTTATAATTTCACTAGGATATTTCAAAGTACATTTTGAATGAAAGGATATGATTTAAGATCACATTACTTGAGCTGTCACTAGTTGTATCTTTCTTCTAACGATACATGGACAATTTTGGAGAACTATGCCATGATATTTGTTTTTCATTAGTACAAATTAGCTTTGATTCATCATCAAACCCAGCAATTCATTGTTATGAGTATATTTGTGCAACAAATTTGATAGTAGCAAAACACAGAGTGGAGATAGAGGATTCTAATTAAAGAAATTGAGAAATAGTCAATTCCAATTCGAGTGCAATGCAAGTGGATTTGCTTGAAAAGGGGAATGTATATTCTATATAGTATGCCAACAAGCTTTCTAAATGGTCGACATATTTTAACTTAATTTAATTTGTTTATATTTATGTTTTTTTCCCAATTTTATTCCTAATGTCCAGTCTACATTTTCTTAATTTAGTTTATAGTCGACCATTTTATAGGAAGTTCACTTATTCATATCTAGAGGGGATTTGAAACAATGGTTATACCAGCATAGATCCACCTTAAAACTGTATCTATCAAGCATTGAGAGGGATCCAATTTCTTGAGGTGTAATTTTTTTTCATCTTAATTTTTTTACACGTTTAGAAAATGTTTACAACTCAAGAAATTTGATTCCTCTTTGTGCTTAATAGATCTTGGTTTAAGATGGATCAATGTTATTTTTGTTTTTTTATTTAATGATCGAACATGGTTTTTTCCAATAAATTTTTATTTGGTTTTAAATTTTTATTTTATGAGCTCACATAGATTTTTTTAGTTACTTTTTATTTGGTTTAATTTTTTATTTCATGAGTCAACATGAAATTTTTAATTACTCTTTATTTTTGGTACATAACGCTAAGTTACGTGACAACATATTCCCCATACTAGCTTGTAGAGCACCTCGTTACTCTCGATGTAACAAATGTGTAGGCCATTAATATCAAAACTATAAATAATAAAATATAAACATAAAATTTTAATGACAATCTTAACCATCCCAACCTAAAATAGGGTGAAACGTTTTCCCTATGAAAGTTATATCAATATTAGTTGTAACTTATTAAAATTAAATTAAAATAGACAAACGTTGGGCCATGTTAATTTCGCTAAACATTTATCTTGTCCCAGAAAGAAAACCTAGGAAAATTGAAAGGATTATCTATTTTATGCAAAGAAACCTAATAGTATGTACATGTGTACATTGCGTGTTATTCTTGCTTTTATTAGATTTATTCTTATTGGGAACCACGGCTGAAAATAAATCCATAGATATACACTATCATATTGTTGTAATTCCTATCAATTTTGGACATAACCGACCTATTCTTCCAAATATGTGTGATGTATTATAGTCCAACTAAATAGAGTTTTCGAATAGAGATATGGGAGAACAACCAAATTTCCGAACCCTTTATTCGATGTAGGGCTAAACACCCATGCCAAGATGAGGTGCGCTCAAAGAATAAGACTACAAGTTGAGGTGCATGGGCTACACGTTGTGTGCTCAACACATTTGGGTGTTTGGCATATGAAACCGACGGATGTGTGGAGGAGACCACGTAACGGAGACCAAAGGAGTACATGTCTTGGTGAAGCACCCATGCCAACGTAGAGCGAAGCGACCAGAGAGTGGGAGTAGCATAGGTTGGGAGCCCATGACTCCACGTCGGGAGGTTAACCCATGGGTGAAGCACGAATTGGGATCACACGATGAGTAGCACGGTTTGGGAGCCCCGAAAAATGTGTTACCAAGTAGGTTAGATCAAGTTAGAAGAAGTGCATGCAAGGATGTGACCCTTGGCACATGGAGAGAGCATATAAATAAAGAAGAATGGCATGTGGAGAAGGCATCATTGAATTAATAAAGGAAGCAATACAACCATCCAAGCAAAGGGGTAGTGCGACTTGTGTGTAAGGAAGGGAGACACACCCTAGAAAGTGATTGGTTAGGGTTATCGCGTTATAGGTGCTATAGGAGGAAAACCTACGGGTGCAATAGAGGGAGATTGTCGAAAATTAGGAATATTTTGGGGCTCTTTTGTACGAGGATATGCTATAATACCCTTGGATGAGACCCCTGAACTGATCATATGTATGATGTAAATATTGATATGCAAATGCCTGTATGGCAGAAGAAATGTATATTTTGACATTATTAATATTAGAAATTGGCAACTGCCTATGCGGAGGCAGTACGCAGAAGAGATCGGGGACTCGTGTATTCACCAGAGACAATAAGGAGGTTAGAATGTCATAGAGGAAAAATATTGCATGACCCTTTTATATCCCTTAGATCCTTGAAAAATATCCTAATTCATGATTAAGCCTTAATTCCATTTATTTAAATTAAAACATTCTTTAAATCATGATTATGATTTAAATGGGTTTAAGTGGGATAAGGGGGAAAGATTATATGTTTTTATTTGAATATATATATATATATATATATATATATATATATATAATGGGAAATGTGGCTCTCTTGGAGAACCCACATGTTTCCATCTCGCTGTGTAAAACTAATGCATGCAAATGGAAATTTCATTATGCATTATTCCTTCATCTTAGAAGAAGAATGGAGTGCATAGGGGAGGTCTAAGATAATAGAGAAGAAGAAAGGATTTTCTGAGATTGGGTGGTGGCGAACCAAAACCTCTGAACAAATTTCTGAATGGTATTGAATAAGCTCGTTTTCTCCCATAACCATTAATAAGCATGTGATTGACTGTTGGGTTGTGATCAATGAAATGATGAATTGTGCATGAACTATTCTAGTAGAATTCCTATGTGTTGGTTAAGCAGTGATGGGTTTTGACTATGGTACGATTGGAAAGAATCCAGAATGGGAATTCTGTGGTTTGGCATGGAATTGACTATAACTTATTTCCCAGATGCTTGTAAATTTTTTTTAAATCCCTGTGAATTGGGAGGATTGTCGTGCGATAATTCATGTTATGTACTGAAATTCGGGTTTAGGGAAGAGTCTCCTGGTCAATTCACAAGTCCCAACTTGGGGGTGGTGTTATGTTGAGAGATGAATGAACATAATTACCTATGGTTGGGTGAAATGTGCCTCACACACATCGGGTTTCCCATTTCCAGTATTTTGAAGATAAGTTTTAATTTATGGAAATAATGTTTTAATTCTTCAATTTAGTTTAATTGTTGAATGTTAAAGAAAATTTCACATTTTAAATTCATGAGTTTTTTGTTTGAATTCTTGTACATGGAATTGACACAGGTTTATTTATGCAATTATTTGTTTTCTGGTTAAGTTTTTGGGTTTTGAATAAATGAAGAAATTTATGCATGGCTTGGTTGAATTCCTAATTATGGAATGAGTGTAAGAGCAGTTCTACGATATGCTTGATAGTAATGTATAGATTACATAAATATAACCAAAATTTGATGAATTCTCATTCTTTAATAAAGTTCAAATGTGAAAAATTAAATTCCCACATTAATTGACCTAAATGATTCCTTGTTCTAATTTATTTGGGAATGGGTTATGTATGGCTGGAAATGCATTTCCAGGTTTAGCGCACAAATTGTTTGCAATAGTCCCTTCATGAAATTTAATTATTTCATAGAAGATAGGTTGGACCTATCTTGCTTAATTGATGATAAATGTTTTTTACAAAGTCTTACATTGAATGGTTTTTGCTTTCGAAAAATATGGGATAGAAATTATAAACCACATGTTAGAATGAGTGGTAATTGCCTTGAAATGCACATAATTATCCTTATTTTTCTCAATCGGTATTTGTAAACAATTTCCATATGTTAAGAGTTGTTATTTAAGATTAACATTGAATGGTATCTTGTATTTAGAAACCACAGGCTGATTCATGCATTTAACCTTATGCACAATTAATATGTTGAATTACTGGCTTTATTGCGCAATTATTATATTGGAATACTAACCTTACTGTGCAGTTATTTTGTTGGAATATTGTAATTTATACTTTGGATAAATTGGTATTTGCTATCCTACCTGATTTATACTTTGGAGAAATTGGTATTTGCTATCCTACTGGATTTATGCATGCAAACATATTACACATTTATTTTGTTGGAATGTTAACTTTACTGCATAGTTAGCAATTATTATGTTGGAATATTAACTTTTTAATATGTTAGAGTATTGCATTCTATACTTTGGATAAATTGGTATTTGCTATTCTACTTACTTTATGCATGTAATTTTATTTAACTATTGTTACTGTGTAGATTTTTTTTTAATTAAATATTTTGGATTGATGATTTCCTTATATTGGAATATTGGCACCATAGTGCATGGTAGTTTTTAATGCAATTCTTACTATACAGTTTTACTGCACAATTCTCAATAAAATGTTAACTCTGCGCTACTTGGGAATGAATTTAAAATTTAAAATTTGGAAATGTTACCTTCAAAGCCTTAGTATTTTTTTGGTTTGGTGTAATGCAAATTAATAGGAAATATAGTATGGTATTAAATATTGTACCAATTTATATGGGATAAATGTGCTACACATGCAAATATTTAAGCTTTCACAATTATAAGATCATTACGTGCATGTGTTTTTTATTACTTGTCCTATAGATTATTCTATGCTTCCACTAAAATATTTTTATATGTTATGCATTTTTCATGAATGGATGTGCATTTTCTAAAAGAATGCACATAAGCATTATGCATGTGGCTATTATGCATATATGTTTTATATAAAAAAATATAATTGTGTCTTAAGTCTAGTGTGATGAAGGGTGCGTTACAGATGTTATATGTTTGGGTGCATGCCTAGAGAGGTTTCCTTGGGAACCCTCCTCTTGTTGTACTTATACTTCGCACTTTTATATATAAATGCTTGGTGCACCCCATTGAAGTGACACCCAATGCAGAGTTGTGTTATTCTCAATTGTTTGATCTAAGTTGTGTGCACTATGGTTATAACATGTTAAACTAAGTAAGAATACACATAAGTAAGTGAAGGCGTAGTCTTGCAAGCCCACCTAGGGTTGGTCACGCCACTGAGAGTGGAAATTAAGTACTGTCACATGAATAAGGAAGGAAATGAAACTATTGGTTTTGTGTTGGATCCTTAATCCCATGTATCAAAGAAGTAAGACACTTGGTTCTCTTCACCACTATTTTTTCCAAAATAGGTGGAATTAAGGAATTGACAATGGACTTCAGTAAAGTAGAAGATGCGACATAAACAAAGAAGGTTATGGAAGTTGTTGTTAACCTTGTCATTGTGATGCCCTAAAGAATTTCTGGCAAAGCAGAGTTTGGATTCCTTGAGAGGGTGGAAGTGGGAAGATAATCAAGATGTTCTTACCTTGATGAAACTCACATCTTGGGTAGAGAGTTGGGTAGACTCCTTGCTGAGGTGACTGTGCACTATATTTGGTAGTGCATGTTAGAATTATAATGGTTTTACAATATCTTAAAACATTTAGCATCATAACATCATAACCATATGCAATAGGATCACTGAAAGAAAAACAAGCACATCAACACGAAAATAACACATATATTTTCATCTGGGAAACCAAAAGGGAGAAAACCCAACAACTTCTTTAGTATAGATTCTGTCACCAAGTGAAAAACTAGGCAAGATAAGATAAACCCCAAAGACAACATCATCTTCTTCTCTTCTCCAAGGAGCCTCTTCTTATCTCTCATGCGCATTTGCTTTAGTGTGAGGTGGCTCAAATGAGAGGAGCGCCCTATCTATTTATACTCACCAAGTGAGTGACCTTTTTACCTATCTGGTCTGACCTCCTAGGGAGAATCAAAATAACATTTATATAATATTTCTTGTGGGTGCTATTGACCTGACTTACAATGAAATGGTTACATTGATTCTTTCAAGTAAATTTACATGACCAAGTACATCAATAACATCTCCTGAAGGAGGTACAACAATAATACAATAAAAGTACAATAATAATATCTTCTGAAGTTACATTCTTCAACACTCCCTCTTAACAAGGAAGGTATTCTTCCATCACGGTCATCATCCATGGACATCATCATTGGTTCTTGTCACTTGATACTAGACATCATCGTTGGATATCAACTATGGACATCATCATTGGATCTCGTCACTCGATACTGGACATCATTACTGGATATCAACTCTGGACATCATCACTAGATCTTGTCACTCGATACTGGACATCATCACTCGATATCAACTCTGGACATCATCACTGGTTCTCATCACTGGATATCATCACTCGACATCATCACTGCTGCTACAACTTGGTACTCAAGCCATTGACTTGTGACGTCTCTTGAATCTATACATCATCAGAATTTCTATAGAGCTAGCCCTTTTTCATGTTCGATGTAATCGGTGCCTAGATCCAATCCAGGACTTCAACATCCTGGTCCTAGACCAGGTTCTTCAGCCTCAGGATGAAGTTTGACTGAAGCCAACATCTTGTTAACTAACAAAGTGCCTCCATTCTTAAATAATGGCTCTTAGCGCTAGGCTAACCATGTTGGGATCTACCCTTGGTGATATGACCAGTCATAGTGGGATCCACCCTCGGAGATACAAACAACCACACTAGAATCTACCCTTGGAGATATGACCAACCATGTTGGGATATACCCTCGATGATACCACTATTCAACATGCACCCACTCAACCCAGTCCATCGGAGAACCTACATGTACCAAGATGCACTAGTTCAACCCAGTCCATTAGGGAACCTACTAGGATCTCCCTCGGTGATACCACCAACAATGTTGTGATATACCCTCGAAGATATAACCAGTAACTCTAGAGATACGACCAGCCAAGATGGGATCATCCCATATAGTGACTAGTCCTTTTTCATACTAGGTGTACCAGTGAAGTGACTAGTCCTTTTTCATACTGGGTACCCCTATGCAGCGACCATCCCTTTTCATGCTAGGTGCACCTCTGTACAGTGACCAATCATTTTTCATGATGGGTGTACCTGTACAGAGCCAGTCCTCTTTCATAGTGGATGTAGCTATCCTACAGAGCTAGTCCTTTTTCATAATGGATGCAATTGTCTTGCAGAGCTAGTCCTTTTTCATACAAGATGAAACTGTCCTACAAAGATGGTCCTTTTTCATACTAGATGAAACTGTCCTATAGAGCTGGTCCTTTTTCATACCATATGCAACTTTCCTCTTCCATAGCCCGAACAAGCCATTCGGTGGGTTCATCCGAGGAGATCCATTAAGTTTCCCACTGCAACTACCTGCTTTAACTCACATACATCCAGATCCTCTTGTAGCCTAGGGGACTCCATTACATCACATAACCTGTGACTACAGGCTACCTCATTCAAGCTCATCACTCCCTCTTGATCTAGACCACTCCAAGCGTGTCCCTGCCGTACTCAAACTTCACTCTCGAAAGAGTCTTGGTCAACAAATCATCTATATGCTCCTCTTTTTCTATATATTGGAGCCTCACCGCTCCCTTCTACACCATATCCTAGCTATAGTGATACATGATCTCGATGTGCTTCGAATTGTCATGAAACACAGGGTTCTCAAACATCCTCACACAACACTAGTTTTCAAAAAAGATACAAGTCGTCTCTAAATTGAGATCAAACAACCTTGTAAGCAACTTCTGAAGCTACACTTCCTCACATCTTTCCAAACAAGCTGCCATATACTTAGATTCGGCTGTACTGACTGCCACACTCGTCTACTTCCTAATGAACTATAAGATCATTCCTGATCCCAAACTGAATCAAAAACCTGATGTTCTCTTTCTATCTGTGACACTCTCATTCCAATCCACATCAACATAACCCTGTAGGTTAATCCTCTTATCTGATTCATATCTGAGGCCTTAATCAATTGTACCCCTCAAGTACCTCAACACATGCTTTGTTGTAATCAGGTGAAAACATCTCGACTCTACCATGTACTGACTCAATGTGTTCACCCAAAGCATATATCTAGCCTTGTGTTCGTTAAGTACATCAACGGACCAATCATCTTCCTATATATTGTGGCATCCACTAGTTCTGAAGAAGTATCAATCAACAACTTCAGATTCGATACCATAGGTGTGGTCATGGCATTACAATACATCATCCCAAATCTATTCAGGATCTCTACTGTATATTTTTCTTGATTCAAGAAAAGTTCCTCTGGATTCTACCACACCTCAAGACCTAATAAATATTGCATCATACTTAGGTCTTTATCTCAAACTCTATGGAAATCTTCCTCTTCATTTCTTCTATGAGATTCTTATCACCTATCAAAAAAATAAGTCATCTACATATAATAGTAGAATCATAGGATTTCCCTCTTCAACCTTGTAGTAAAGGTTGGAATCTGCTTTACTCTTGGTAAATCCAAAGCTCGTCATAAATCCATCTATATTGCTATATCATGTTCTAGGTATCTGTCTCAAACTGCACCATGTATACTTCCTCTTCGTGAGGGTAGACAATCGGTATCACTTTGAGCATATCCTTGAGATACTGAGGAAAAGAACCCTTGACATAGATAGAGGCTAAGTGATAATGTCTCTCAATTTGTGCTGTAGTCACTCCCTCTGAAGCAGAGCTTTCCTGCTCCCTCTGTAAATGAGCTCTATCCTCTCTCTTTATCTTATACTCTCTGCATCGGGACACTCTAAACTGGAGTGACTGGTATCCTTCTCTTTTGTTGATCTTCCATCTATGTCATCTCTCTAGGTCACTGGATACCGAGATCTTGAACTCTATTGAAAGTTTTCTCTTGCACCCATCTATGAGCTCCTCATCTTCAACCTTGTAGAAAAGTTTGATATCTCATCACTCTAGGTGATCCTCAAGCTTATCATGATATCCCATGGGTGCCTTATGAGCCCATACAAAGCCTTCTTAAATCTGTGCAAATGTGGTTCTCTGTAGAGAGTCATGAATCCTGGAGGTTGCTCGATATAGACTTCTACTTCGATTACAACATCTATCTAATGTAATATCCACAGCCAAGGAAGTGTGTTTGGCCACTAGAGAAACATATCATCATAGTCAACTCCCTCTTTTTGAGAGAACTCTTTCTTTGTACTTTTGTAGCATGCTTGATTTCATAAATCTAAATGTCATCGTTGAGCCGTCGTCACTTGTTCTTGGGAACAAGTCTCATCATTATTCTCTTGTAGGTGATGGTACACAATCTTTCCTACAAGTCAAATTCAAATGCATGATTAGAAATATTTCATAATTTTCAAAGCATATTAATAATAACAAATTATTATGCATAACGACATAGGTCACATAGTCATGCAACTATCTTAGCAATGCTTCAACACAAAATTCATCTATATCCCGCATTGACATGGTAACTTTCTAGATGCATTCCATCTTTACCCAAACATTATTAAGAGCGTACACTACTCCCAACATGTCATAAAAGAGGTTGTATTCTATATAGGTAGAAATGGAATGTTGTACAACACTGTAGGCCACATACCCATCTCATGCATATTAGTAGTATACTGCTCATTAATGCAAACACTCTAACATGCATAATACACTTCCTAAATCTAGGAACATAAATATGTACACAATTAAACAATATCATTTATGCAATTAGATATATAGGAAATGACAATTCAAATACTTATCTTTGTTTGTTTGGTAGGATCCCTCTTGATCCTTGTATTCTTGCACGAATTACTAGTGTCTCTGACACTGTGCTCTAATCCATCATCTGATTTTGAGGACCTGCGACTTTCTTGCTTATGATCAACAATGTTGAACAAGTCTTGTACACCATAGATTACATGGAACTATGTACTGGAGTTGAATCTGTTTGTCCCTTCTTCTTCATCACTAATCACAATTGCATCCCTTCTTATCCAATGCTGAAATGGATAAGAGGTTCTTCCATCTTCTTGGTTTGAATCATTTTGGATCAAAATACATGTTCCTCATCACTGGAAGAACCTTCCTTAGATTTATTCTTGATTGGTCCATCATCTTCTGTGATGTGAGTATGGTGTCTCTTCTTCTTTCCTTTCTTCTTGGGACAATATTTTGCAAAGTGTCCTTTCTTCTCACAAGTGAAACATCTGAGTTGTGAGAGGTCCTTTTGAAATATTTTATTCTTGTAAGAATGTTATTTCTTCTTGTTCTTTCTCTTCTTCAGGTGAGTTTTTAGGTCTTAATTGTCATCTTCACCCATCTTCTCTTCTCTTTCTATCAATAGAGCTTCTTCTTGCGTACATTATCTCCAAATCATGCTCTTCTTAGTATAAGAAGTACTTTATAATTCTATGCTTGGAAGTTCTTATCTCATTCAATCTTGTCCTCCAGCTTTTCCTCAAGATTGTTACTATTTTCATCTTGATAAAATGAGAACCTCAAATGGAAATAAAGACTTACCAATAAGAGTGCTTCAATTGGATGTTTTATTCAATGCTTTTCTAGAAAACTGCTTTTGGTGGACCTAGGGTTTGACATAGAAACCCTAATTTTTAAAATTTGGTGACATGCAAATATGATTGGATATAAATATGTTCCTCCTCAAGGTGAGTTGAGCAATCTACTCCTTTTCCCAAATCCGTGGACAAAACTACAAAATATTTGGTGACCTAGTTTCTTCAATTTCTTATGTTGAATTGTCCAGTCTTAATTTTGATGTATCTTAGAAATTTCTGCTCCATAAGGTCTAAAAATATTTTCCGAGGTATTATCATCTATCCTATTTCTAACCGCATAGGTTAGATCAATATTGGATTCACCAAGTGTAACTTAGGATAATTTTTCCAAGGCGACTTGATTATGGACTGTTTCGGTATATCTAACTTGTAAGGACTTCCACGTGTCCCTGTTTCACCTTCGGGTTCTGAAAATCGCACTAGATAATGTTGAAATATTGTAACTTCTAAGAATATTATATTTGTACTTTATTATTCCGGAGATGTTTCATTCCTCCGTGAAGACCTTATTGTATATCCGGAGATGTTTATTCCTCCGTCGAAATGTGGTAACTTGGGTTATTAGACTTCCCTAGTGGGGGTCGACCCTGTATGTGTTATGTGGGTCAAAGGGTTATTAAACCACCCTAGAGGGGTCGGCCCAATCAATTGTAATGGGGTGTTTAACCCAGTGGTTAAGTTGGGGCTGACCTAGTTAATATAAAAGACAAGTCGGAGATGTGTATAAATCGAGGAGGTGTGTTCCTCATTTAACACACACACTCACTTGTGAATAGCGCATAGGTGAGGGAGATATCTTCCATGGAGGAGAAGGAGCTCATGTCTATGGTTTACATCTTTGTATTTGCTGGTCATCTATATTGAGGAAGCTTTGCTAGGTTTTCTACCCCATGAGGGCTTCCCAGGATAAATCTGTGTCTCTTGTGTTTATGCTGTGCTTATTGTTCTTTCAGTGATCCTGTATATGTTAGTGTTGTGAAATGGAATGTAATGCTGATATTTTCTGTCTTAGCATATTGAATCTTAACAGATAAACTACGTTCTGTTCCTATTATTTCACATCTTACTAAATTCAATTTGGATATTCCTATCCTGAGACATAGCAATTATCCCTAGGTCACCTGTTTAAAAATGAATTATTGAAGAGGCTGGAACCCTGATTTGCATGGATTATATCTCCTAAAGTATAGCGAATCTAAGGTTGAAACTCGCAAACAAGGTACATAAACATTTCATATTTGGCATGTCCACGTTTCAGCTCATGGAACTTCACCAAAAGTGAGTTGCAGTGAAATTACCATATGACTAGAGTTTTCCTTCTAGGTTTTCAAGCATGAAGCCGTAATCTCCAATAGTTGCAGTTGTATTAGTGTTACAGTTGTACAATGGCTTCTTGCAAGATCGATCTGATACCATGTTAGAGTTTTAATTGTTATACAATATATTAAAACATTTAGCATCATAACATCATAACCATATGCAATAGGATCACTGAAAGAAATACAAGCACATCAACACGAAAAGAACAGAGATATTTTTATCAGGAAAACCCAACAAATTCTTTACTACAGATTCTGTCACCAAGTGCAATGCCAACCAAGATAAGATAAACCCAAAATACAACAACAAATTCTTATCTTCTCCAGTGAGCCTCTTCTTGACTTTCATGCACACTTTCTTGAGTGCGAGGTGTGTACAAGTGAGAGGAGTGCCCTCTCTATTTATACTCATCAAGTGAGTGACATTTTTACCTAATTTGGATGACCTATTGCTCTAAACATGTTCGACCTCCTAGGGAGACTCAAAATAACATTTATATAATATTTCTTGTGGGTATTATTGACCCGACTTACAATGGAAGGGTTACATTGATTCTTTCAAGTACATTTACATGACCAAGTACATCAATAACATCTCCTGAAGGAGGTACAACAATAATACAATAAAAGTACAATAAGAATATCTTCTGAAATTACATTCTTCAACAGTTCAATGGTGTTGGAGTTAGGGACTAAAGTTGTGTTACTGATGAGCCTTAGTTGGAATATCAAAAGCTTGGGTGGACGAAGAATTCACCAACAATAGGGTTGTTAGATGAGGGTGAGTCTTGATTACACAATGTTCATAGATTGGATGATTTGCAGTACTATGAATAGAAGGATCCAGTGAGTAGGGACGAGGAAGTGCCTCAACATGCAGAGTCATTTAAGTGGACCGGAACCCTAACGAGTGGACAACAAAAGAACTAGAATGAATGTGTTTTTTGATCTCATTGCAAATGGAAGAAAGGTTAGGGAACTCATTGATCATGTTGCCTCATAGAACTTTGTGAAGAAAGAGTTGGAATGTGAACTTGGACTTCATATTAAACCTTGTGATGCAACATTTGAGGCCGTGAAATCCCAAGCCAAAGCAGTAGTGGGAGTTTCTTCCAAGTTGCATGTGAAGATGGGGAAATGAGATGGAGAAGTAGACTTTAGGTTCATGTCACTATATGAATTTCAAATGATTCTTGGGTAGGGCTTTTCTTGCGAACGAATGATCCCATTCTCTTTCCATTCGTGGATAGGTTGGTGATCTCGAATGAGAGGAAACCTTTTGTTGTTCCCACAACGACTTGGAATTCATATGGAGGTGTGCGGTTGGTGTACACAATTAGCATTAAGAGGGAATCTCGATGACCAATATCACGATTATTTGTTGCAGCACTAATTGACGAAGTGAGATAGGACGAAAGGAGGATTCCTATGCATT
This sequence comes from Larix kaempferi, assembly GCA_027924585.1. NCBI lineage: Eukaryota > Viridiplantae > Streptophyta > Pinopsida > Pinales > Pinaceae > Larix > Larix kaempferi. The sequence continues at coordinate 165,821 of BSBM01000061.1, read as the reverse complement.
TAGAGCTCACTAACGTGTTTGATGCAAAGGACATGGATTTCTGGTTGGGTAGCTTGCCGAAAGTGATCCCACCTTAATGCATTGTGGATAATCACATAGAGCTTGAACCAAGGTGAAGCCTGTGGAAAAGGATCCCTATTGGCTACCTGGACTAGAGTTGGTTGAATTGAGGAAGCAGTTGGCAAATTTAACTAATGCTGGATTCATTAGACCTTCAATGTCCCTATATGGCACACCCGTCCTCTTTAAGTAGAAGAATGACACAATATAGTTGATAATTTTCTTGGACTACTAAGTACTCAACAAGCAAACAATGAAAAACATGTATCTGTTAACATTGGAAACAGACTATTTCGACAAGTTGGATAAGGCCAAGGTATTTTTAATGTTGGACTTGAGAAATAGGTACTAACATACGAGGATTGTGGAAGGGGATGAGTACAAGATGACCTACGTGACAACGTATGGAATACTTGAGTTTCTTATGATTCCTTTCAGGTTTTTCCACTCTCCTTCCATATTATGCACCCTCATGAACAATGTGTTAAGGCCATTTTTGGACAAGTAGGTGGTGATCTACCTAGATGACATTGTGGTTTTTAGAAAAAGCATGGAAGTGCACAAGAAGCACTTAACAAAAATTTTCAAGGCATTGTGAACACTAGTAGAAAATGAGAGATAAATGACTAGGCGACCGAAACATTTGGTCACCACAATTTTTTCAAGGTCTAAATGACCAAACTTGAGTGAGCCAACTAAAAATTACCACAGGAATGACCAATGGGTCATGTGATAAAATATATGACCAGATAACAAGTAACTAAACTAAAAATGACCACATAACAATAACATTAAGAATATGAATTGGTCATTTATTTTTCCATTGTTAGTTGTGTCACTCTAACAATGGAAAATTGCAATTTTGACAATGAATTTGTACAATTTACTAAATTCTAACATTGCATATGGATTCGTAAACCCCATTCTAGGGGGTCTTTGAATCCATTTGCAGTGTTAGAATTTAGTAAATTGTAGACCCCCTCATGTGTCACACCATAGCGTTAATGCATGAAGCAGATTTGCACCGCTTACATTAATGACCATAAATCTAGTCTTCTGTTCTTGGAGCAAAAGCAATTTTCTTATAAGCCTTACATACATTCCAAGGTATCAGAATTTATTTTCAATACACCAGTTGTACACACATTAATAAAACCCATCCCAAGCTGAGATATCACAAGTACAACAAACCTAACTAAAAATGACTACATAACAGTTGGTTATTTATTTGGTCATTTTTAGTTATGTCACTCCGACAATGGAAAATTACAATTTTGACAATGAATTTGTACAATTTTCTAAATTTTAACACTATAGATGGATTTAGAAACCCCTTAGAAACACTGCAAATCTAGTGTCTTTGAATCCATCTGCAGTGTTAAAATTTAGTAAATTAATGTAACATTGTAGATGGATTTAGAGACACAAGTTAGTGTCGAGATATGATTCCATAGGAGAACCTACTGAAATTTTATACAAGATCATTTCATCTATACCATCACATCTAGTTCTATGTGCTTATTGTGTCCATATCTTATTTCACCATTTTTGCATTCGTATTATCCCTTCAACAGATCTGCAAAGTTGCATTATGTGCATCATCATAGTGTGGTTGAGTCGAGTCTTGGATATTTGTTATATTTCCCTGTCGACATTTCCATGTCATGAAGTTAGTCTCATTGTTTTTAGCTCATCATACTAGTCATGTTCATATTTTGTTTGAACAAAACCATCATCGTTTGACCCTCTCGGTAGTTTGTTAAAGTTTCTACAAGTTCGTATATTTTTCTTCTTATTAGATAAAAATTGTCAATTTCACAACCTCTATTAATTATCCATATGCATCCATTCATCATAGTTCTCCTTGCGCCTAAGTTTGGAATTTTCTAAAAAAATACTCCATTTTGAAAAGAAGAAAAAAATCCTCCCTTTTATAAAATTCTTAAAAAAAAAAGAGTTACTATGATTCTAATATTTCCTGACGTTAAAATTGAATAAATAAATTGTTAATAATGTAAAATAGAACTCTAAAAGAGAAAGTGGATACTCAACAATATATCAAGCAAATAAAAAACAAAAAAAACAATCTATTAGAAAATATAGTTTTAGTATCTATATAGATATAATAACAATAATAATAATAAATTAAAAAAAAAACATATAAATATTATTATTATTTTTTAATTAGAAAAAATAGGGAAATATTGTATAAAGGGATAAAATGAATTTCCTACATGAATTTGGGAAATATATAATATATATTTCTAATATTTATATATATTAATATTAATATATATAAAATAAATTTTAAAAAAAAACATATAATAATTATTATTATTTTTAATTAAAAAAAAATGGGAAAGATGGTGCAAAGCAATAAAATAATTTTTCTTCATGGATTTGGGAAATTTGGGGTTATATTAGGGTAAATGAGGGGAATGGCCATGTAGAAGCCACGACAAGATGTGTGTTCTGTCTTCCACATTGTTGGAAAATTGGAGGGCGAAACCTTTACTAGAAAACGGTTCAACAAATCATGGTTTATAGTTTTTTCAAAGGGTTTGAGCTGCTTTCTAAGGGTTTGGTACACAATTGTGAAGTATTGTTCAACTTCTCAAAGAAACTCTCGTTTCTGGAGAGGGAATTGGCGTAATCATCAACATTTTCAAGAAAAAAACCACATCCAAAGGTACGTTATTACTTATTCCATCTCATTGAGCATCATTATTCAATATCCCAATATAAGTCTTGGTTTTCCCTCTATAGTTTCTTTTGTGGTTCCCTCAGTAGTTTCCCTTAATTAAAATCAAATTCAATATGATTTTTTCGAATGACATTTCTCAGTAAACTGTTTATTTAATTAATGTGGAAAACATTGTAAATATTTTGGGCGGGTTTTTGGACTGTAGATGCCCTAGAGACGAGCAAGCAGGAGCTTCTACACTAACCTTTGCAGAAACTACTACCGGTAGCACACTTTCCTTGTACGCTAGAGTTTTCTTTATTTGGTAAAGACAATAGTATTAGTCACCTCAATCATAGTTGGTCCATCGTTCACATATTTGGCCTCCTCAATAGCAGCATGAATGTTGTCAAAACCTATATTACCATTCTTAACCCAGATAGTGTGCCATCCCAGGCCATCAAAATGAGTGGTAACATCCTCCCTGGATGCAATATTGGTGTCACGATCTATAGAGATGTGGTTTTCATCATAGAAAAAAATCATCTTGCCCCGGCCCCAATGTTTAGCATGCGAGCAGGCCTTGTTGGAAATACCGTCCATTTGTAAACCGTCACCAACAATACAATATGTGTAATGATCAGCAATAGTGGAGTCTAGATTATTATATCTAGCCACTAGATGTTTCGCAGCAAGTTCCAAATCAATTGCATTAGCAATTCCCTGACCAAGTGGCCCAGTTGTGACTTCCACACCAAGAGTATCAAAATTCTTAGGATGTCTTGGTGTTTTCTTCCCCACTGACAAAATCTCTTCAAATCCTCTTCCTTCACGCTATCGAACCCATCCAGATGCAAAAGAGAATACTGCAACATACACCCATGTCCAGTGCTAAGCATGAACCGATCCTGGTTAAACCAATAGGGATTCTTGGGATTATACTTCATGACCTCATCGTATAATATATGACCCATTAGGGTGCACCCCATGGGAAACCCAGAGTGATCGGTATTGGCCTTCTCAACGACATCGATGGCCAAAAAATGAATGGTATTGATCGATTTCTCAACTAGGGCAGTGCTGGTGGTCTCCAGAGTCTCAACCATTGTGTGAAAGAATAAAGGAGGCTCGTATGTTCATTTGTGAAGGAGGTAAGTTGGTAGTCATGATTCTGGTTTTTTTCTCTACCATACATTCTAGCATAGAGGCAAGAAAGATATGTTGTGTTAATGATCATGACAATTCAAATTATTCCATAGCTTTGGAACTGAATAACAATTACATTGTGCTCAGGAAAACAACAAATACTGCCTCTTGTGCATAAAAAACTTTGAAGAGACTCTGAAAGTTAGCATACATTATATCTTTGCTTTGGAAACAAATAAAGATAGCCATAGAAAATGTTTCCAATAGCCTGGAAATTTACAGTAATCCAAATGTTTTAGTGTATAGATGCCATAATTCCAGTAGAATGTCATGGTTAATATATCAATGTATTGCATATTGAAAGTTCCTTTAAATTTTTGTGTAAGTATTATACAACTATATGTTTTAGCAATGTATATTCATAGTCCATTGGGAATTTTTGCATAGATTGTTGTTTTATAAGTTATAAGGATTTGAAATGTCATTAATATAGGTTTTGTGCACAAAATTTACTATCTTGCGAGATTTTTTCTATTTTTAGAGTTTTGTCGAGTCTTGAACCAAGTTTTTCCAAGTCACCGAGTCTTACCGAGCTCCAGGCCAACCAAGTCCTTACTGATTCCAAGTTTGACAAGTTTGGTAAAAGACCCTATCAGCTATTCTCAATATTAAGTGCTACAAGGCATTTCCAGAAGTCATATTTTGGAATTCCATGTAGCAAGTATGTACACCAGCTTCTCACAAATAGCAGTTGTTGCAAATGATACTTATTGGTTACATATTTATCATGCTCTAAATCCATTTGAAAGCCACAGACCATCTTGGAATATATAACTTTAAAAATAATGGATATCATCATTTTGGCATTTCCCATATAGGCATTGAATCTTAATATTTAAACAAAAACTGCAGAAAAATCTCTTTTTTTATTCTTTTCTTTGATTTTCATCATTAGGCTTGAAATAAAACCTTAAAAATCCTCTCTAAACTTCAATGGAGAATATTTCTACAATAATGATAACACCATTTTCCAAATAATATGGATCATGCTTGCAATGAATAAATCTGCTAACTCCATTTCAAACTGATATTTGAAACATGAATACAATTTATGTCTTATATAATGCCATTTGATACGCTTCATGGACTAGATCATGCTACCAATGAGTTAAAATGAGGCTAATACTTGGATGTTGTGGATGACACTTTAGCCAACCTACTCACTTCAATGTTGGCACCTGCATCCTTTCATTTTTGTTATTTACCTTATTCCATGGTTCACCTAATCCACCAAACTTAAACCCAGTTTCCATCTGCTACATTTGTGGGATGACTTTGGAAAATGCTTCTAAACGAACCATTATCAGTAGGATTTCCACTATAGAAGGAGAGTTGGACTTTTTATAAGCTTTCAACGTGATTTCTGGACAAGATATTGATGCAGAGTTAGGCTTCAGTGCATTGACATTCAACACATTACAACCACCTTTTGTATTATCTGTTTGTAACAGGAAGTGTAGGCAATTCTATATTTCCATGTGCAGTGTAATACCAATCAATATAGCTCTCTTGTGTCTCCAAAACCATGTTGTCCGAGACCATGATGGTGTATGGAGACTCAGTGTATACAAACTGACCAATAAAGTTTTCAGAGTTAACCTTTTGCTGGGAATCAACAATCTTAAAGTGTTCACCAAAACCAGCCTTCTTAGCAATAAAAAAATCTGATTCAGAAAACCATGACAATAAATGCATCAATAAAACATAAGGTAACAGACATAAAAATTCACAATGTAGTAAATACTAAACACTGAAAGCATCATAATCACTCAGCTCTGTCCACATGAAATGAAATCTTCAATTAAATGAATATGAAATCCCTTAAGATATAATTCATAATCATAAAATTAGAAATAAAATAACACGGAAGAAAGGTTTCATTCAGGTATCTTTGAATGAAATAATTCCTGCATTAATTCAAACAGATGTATACACGGCCCTGCTATGATATCATCTCTTCCACAAAAGGTGGATAGTCGTCTTTGATTTCATCATACATAGTAGATTAAATGACCTTCCTGACACAATTTTTATTTAATGTTCGAAAGTTTTATCATTGACACAATTTGCTTTATGTTAGCTAAACCACCATTATAGAGTTGGTTTAATGTATATTAAATACAGAGTATTAATTGTATCATTTGTTTAATTACCAGCCAGGGGCATCCAGTTCTTTATCCCATAGTATTTTATCCAGGTGTTCCATACTTTCAAGACTTTATAGAGGAATTGAAAGTTGTAGAATCACTCGTTAATGAAAATGTTTTCTTAAATCATTTTTTATCTTTAAACCATAAAAGTTGAAATCGTTTTTTATCTTTAAATCATAAAATTTGAAACCATTTTTTATCTTTAAATCATAAAAGTTGAAATCATTTTTTTCTTTAAAGCTTCAAATGAATTTTTTTTTAAAGCTTCAACATCCCTTTTTTAATGTAGTAGTAGGCCTGTTAAAACTGGGTTCTAAGAATCTAACTGAAAATGTTTTCTTAAATATTTTTTTTATCTAGCATCATAAATCACTTAATGTTTTGCCAAAATGAGAAATAATAAGATATTCAAAGTTGAAGAGTATCTCCAACAATACACAATAACTATGACAATTATTCATGAAAACAAAGCCTTAAGGAATATATAAAGGGATATTATTGCGTGCATGGTATTTTAAAACATTAAGAGCGTTTTCTGTCCAACAAGGCATCCCCATACGGGCCTACTTTTTCAAAAATTCTGAACATCATTAACATGAGCTTGGTTGACCATTATGTGGGATAACCACATAATGCAGGGTTTGGCAGGATGGAAACCTGGTCAAGACTTGTCCCTGCCTGAGCCACAATAGTGGGATTGATAAGAGAATTTGGAGATATTCTAATGGGAAGTAAATAGTGAATGAAATATATGTTATGATACTTCCGGAAAAGGTTATTCACCCCCCTTGGGTTATTGTATTGTTTGTTTCTAAGTTCCTTGATTCTCAAGGAAAAATTATAATTATACTTCTATAGCACCCTCCTAAAATTTGTTTTAAGTTGATGTTTAATATTGTGAATATTATTGCATTGGGATACACTTTCTGATGTAATTGTATCTTCAGTAGCTCCTTACATGTCATATATTAATTATGGTATATTGGCTCAATTTTTTCCTGGACTTATGGTATTTACTTCTTATTGAGAAAGGTTCAAACTTGAAATAAAATTTGATTTGATATATGTAAATAATTACAGAATGAATACGTTGCTGAAGTCATGCTTTGATTTGTGGAAAATTTAGCATGACATGTCTAAGATTTTAATTATTTTGAATGTGACTTGTAAATAATACATGATCAATTCTCTTTCTTGATAATAAGAGGCTCTATCTATCCCGAGAGAGAAAATTTTCCATACAAGAAAATCGATGACAAGTTATTATTCCTTGCTTGCTTGTTTTTCTAACTTGCAAACAAAATGACACATCACTTAGATAATGCAAACAAAATGGCAGGTCACTTAGATAATGGCACGTCACTTGCAAACTTGTTAGACATTTTGTTGCTTACAAAAATTTACTTCTTCTTAAAACATTATGAAAGGTGTACTAATGGAAGTGCTTTGTTTATTTAGTGAGAGCGAAGAATATGATTATTAATTAGTTATAAAGAGAAACTGAAAGGATTTGTCAAAGTAACTGTATTAAGTAGACCACTATAATTCTAAAATTTTGTTTGTTGTATTATGTGATTTGGTTGATCTCTTGTTTACTACTTATGTAGAGACATACTTGTTAATAAGTTTGGCACTTGCTAGCAATTACTTTGTTGGACCCAAACGCAGGACATCCATCAAAGAAAACACTAAGCTATTAAGTGATGAAGCTCGCATCTCATCCGTATATGCTAAAGAGTTGGGACATCCAGTTTTATCTAGTCTAAGTGAAAGTGGGTGATTTGTTTAGAATGATGTTAATATAGGTGGCCACATAAATGCTTATTTCATGGTTCTTAAAAGATCCAACATGGGTGGAAAATCAACTCTTCATAGACAAGTATGCTTGGCATTTATCTTGGCACAGGTTGGCTAATATTTTGATGTGGTTAAAATTTAAGTCTAACATATCGATATCCTTAAGTTACATTTGTTGATGATATGTATTCTTATGGTTTTCAACTTCGCGCAGATGTTCTTGCTGAAGAGTTTGAATTTACACCAGTTGATTGTGTATCTGTTCGGATGGGAGCAAAGGACCATATCATGGCTAGGGAAAGTACTTTTCTTGTTGAAATATTAGAGACGACATCTATGTCAGTGAGTGACCAATTTTTTTTGTATTGTATAACATAGTATAATACTTTGACATCTGGTTTTGTTGTTTGAGCCTAGATTATGTGCCACAATGATCTATTTTGTAATTAGTGAATTCTATTTTCTAAATGTTGTAGTCATCTGCAACAATAGATTCATTGGTAATGTTAGATGAACTAACTTGGACATGGAACTGCAAATTCTAATGGAAAGGAAATTTTATGGTAGCTTGTAATATCACTAATCTATAGGTATCAAGCTACTTGACCTTGGGTATATTTCATTCCAAATAAATTCATATAGATAGCAATAATTATTGCAAATTAATTAATTAGTTTATAGTTGAAAACTACATTGTAGTGTCAATTACCTTTTTGAGTTAACATGAATAACAATATTAGGTTCTTCAGAACATAAGCTTTTGGCAATGACACATGGAATGTAATTAATATATATTTATCTATTGCTATTTGGTCAAAGTTGGCTTAGGATTTACAAAGTATTTCTTTTTTCGAGATGAATATTTGTAGGACGGGATCATATCTTACGAACTTATACAATTTATCATCATTTTCCAGCCATTAGATACTCAAAGGCATGTATTGATCTTTTCTACCATTAAAGGGGACTATGTAAGTTAGGTTCCCAAATTCTTAAAGGGTGCTAGCTCAATGGAAGAGCACTTGCCTTATAAGCATGAAGTTGCTGGTCCAATTCCTTTGTGCCCTAATGATATTGCAATATCAGTTAAAAATGACTAAATTAGTGATTGAAAAAATACCAAATGGCGACCAATGGTGGAAAATTAGTAGTCATTTATCATGTGACCAAAAAAGTGGTCATATTTAGCTTGGTCATTTATAGCTTATCTTGTGTTCATATATTGGGTTGTTAATTTGGTCGTATATTTGGAAATTAATTGTGACAATTAAAGACAAAATATATGACCAAATTAATGATCAAATATATGACCAAATTAATGATCAAATATACGACCGAATATATGACCACAAGATAAGTTATAAATGACCAAGTTAAGTATGACCACTTTTTTGGTCGCATGATTAATGACTACTAATTTTCCACTAGTGGTCGCCAAATCAAAAGTGGTTATTTATATCCGGATTTTGGTAATTTTTTTGTCATTTATCTCTCATTTTGTACCAGTGGAAAGAATCAACTATACTTGAATAAGTTGAAGTGTGTCTTTTGGAAGAAGGAGATCACATTCTTGGTTAATTGGGTTGGACATGAATGGATCTACATGAACTCAAAGAAGGTGGAAGCCATTATGGATTGGGAGGATCCACCAATAGTTTAGGAGATTATAATTTCCTTGATTTGGAAAAAAAATACCTCCGGTTCATTGATGGATACTCTAAGATATATATGCCACTCACCATGTCACTGAAGAAGAACAAGCCTTGGAATTAGAGAGAGAAGTGCATGGTAGCATTCTGTGAGCTAAAACATAGACTTGCAAAGACACCCATGTTGAAATTGTCATATTTTGAAGGCATGTTTGAGGCATAGATAGATGCTTTGGAATTCAACATTATGGGATTTTTTATGCAGCGTGGGATTTTGATGTCCTATGAGAGAAGCAAGTTGTAGGATTGTGAACAATAGTATCTCATTCATGAAAAGGAGATGAATAGCATGGTGCATTTCTCGCAATCATGGAAGCACAAATTGCTAGGAAAGTCACTTGTTGTTGTGAGGACCACGTCCTCAATACTAATCTTCAAAATTTTAAGCTTTAAATCTACACATGCAACTCTGATATGTTTGGTGGGTTCACATTCAAAGCAATTATCCTAATTCCTTAATTTCTATTAAATATAGTATTTCAAATTAAACATACGAAATATAAAACCTTCATACATACAAATGTATAGTTTATATTTTCAACAATTTCTAAAAACAATCAATTATGAATTTGACATAAATAGGAAAATACATGTAGAAAGGTAGAATTTGTCTCCAGAAATCTCCCTACAACTATGCAACTACCTAAATGGTTTTTCCTCCCAATTAGCTAGGAACAATCTTGTCGGCTCCCTATCCCCAAGAAACTATTTTTCTTGGCTCTCTATGCCCAATGCCTAATAACAACAATCCAACCATTTTTTCCCAAGTTCTCCAATAAAATCAATTTCTCTTCCTCTCGACTTCTCCCCAAAAAATAATCATCCCCTCTCCTTCTCCATCTAGCTCCCTATATTCCTTTCCCAAATCATCCTCATCCTTCCACTTCCTTCTTTTCAACAAGGGATTTTACTCCCCATTATCTTCTTATTAATGTGAATCCCATCCCCAAATTGCCCATGTTATCCCCACTTTAAATTCATTTAATTTACAACTAGTAGGTGGATCATGTTCAATTTAGATAGTAATGAAATACACAATAACATTAATTTCTCATTTATTAATCCAACACACAATAACAATATCTTTCAGTAATATAATTAAACATATATCCAAAAACATTTTCTAAAAGTGGTAATTTTTAAATTACATTAAAGTCAATTGATCATTCATTTAACTTTCACCTTTCAATTTCATTACTATCCTAAAACTTAATTTAACACTCATTGAATAAATCAATAATAGTTATTTAAAACTCAATTCAACATTTATCATAAACAATTACCATCAAGTCTCCTAACATACTTAATTAATCCTTCATTAATTAAATATTAAATAAATTCCTTACTAATTATAACATAATTATTCAACCACATAATTTATAAATTTCAAGATATTTAATAATTAATTAATGATTAAAAATAATACTAGTATACATGAAAAAGTTATGAAGGCATAAGTAGTGCCTACATAGCTCATGCAGATACTAATAGTAACAAATCACATTAAATTCATAATTCACACAAGTCTTATATATCGATGCAAAACATAAAGAATAATTGGTAGTATCTAACCATTTACTAACCATTTACTAACTAGATCATAAGAATACATCAAAAAAACACTATTTACTAAGATATATTACAAGTGTGAAGAAAGGGTTTTAACACACATGTAATTAATTAAGTTTCTCTCCATAACTTTGATGACATTCTTATCTACCTACTTCCTTATATCTAATTCACAACTACCTTCATCATCCTATCCTTCCTTTGATGGAATATCCTGGAGCATCAACTATATTGACCTGACTCCAGATAGAACCCATAAGCAGAATTTCCGACTACATAGACCCAACTTCTCGAGCAGGAAACTGACAGTCATCATCACAGAGCTTGGGGAGAATGTCATAGAACATTCCTCCCATGACTCCAGGTTTCATAGGATAAACGGTGGGTAATTCATCCACCCCCCTAATGGAAGTAGGAACAATGCCTACATTGACATAGTAACTAGGTTGCTACTATTTTTCTTAAGATTTGTCATCAAATAACCAATTTGGAAGATGAATTTCCTAAACCCTACACCTATCCACACATCATACTAATGAACCAATAATCATTAAAAAAAAAAATGGTTCACTCGCATACAATATCTCTTTCAACGTCCCTGTCACCGATGAACATTTGTACAATAGCTTCCATCTATCTCTTAGTTCATTTTAACCTATAGTTTAGGATCCCAACACAAGATCATACAATGTCATGCAATCATTGACATATCAATATTTCATTACTAATAAACAAATAATGTAACAATATTTTCTAAGTACCATGCACCTGGTATCGCATTCATTTATTCAACATAAAATTTTAAATTGGTATCCACATACCCAACATCTCTTTTAAACTTGCATTGTATAGATAAAATTAATGCACAACAATCATAAATAGGATTAACATAAATACACATATAGTTAACTTCCTCAAAATAGTAGTTGCATATGTCCACATTGTCAACATACTGACTAAGTTCCACCGATAATTAGAAAAAAAAAATAGGCAATGGTAGTTTACATGGTAAAGTCAAAACAACATTAAATATTTGAAGACAAACAATGCGGCAACAAGCTACTTATCAACACAACCAAACTTGTCACCCAAGCAGGAACAATGGCAAGATTTATTGGAAGAGTTTGACATGACATTGGAGTATCGACTCGGTAGACTTAACATAGCAACGAATACATTGAGATGGAAGCCTCAACCTCCAGCCTTAGATAAGGGGAAGCAATGGGAGGTTCCCATGGAACAAGTTGCCTCAAACTTGAGACAATGGATAAAGAAGGGGTTGGAGAGAGACCCCTCTTCCTTGAAAATTTTGAAACAGGTTAAGGAAGGAAAGATGAGAAGGTTCTGGGTTGAAGATGGACTACAATATTTTGGTGGACACTTGTATGTGCTACAGACATCTAACCTCGGGAGGGAATTGTTGAAAGAGTGTCATGAATCTGTTTGGGTGAGTTTCCCCAGAAAACAAAGAACGTTGGCGCTCATGGAGTGAGCTTACTACTGGGAGCACATGAGGAATGATTTTTAGGAGTACATCAAGGCTTGTATTGTTTTCCAACAAAAAATCTCGACACCAAGATGCGAGCAAGTTCACTCCATTCATTTCCTATATTAGAGATACATTGGGTGAGTGTCTCTATGGAATTCATCACAAAGTTTCCAGTCTCACAAGGATACAATGGGATCCTAGTCACGGTGGACAAATTTTCGTAGTATGTCACCTTTGTCCTGATGAACATGCCTTGCAAAGATGCGGATGTGGCAAAGTTGTTTTCCAAATATGTTGTGAATAATTGGAGGATTCCATTGAGCATTGTGTCAACATGAACACTCGATTCATGGGTCTCTTTTGGATGGATTTGTTTAGGTTGGTGGAGAAAAATTTGTTCATGAGTTCGAGTTACCATTCACAGATACATGCATAGATAGAATGAACCAATAGTATCTTCGAAGACTACCTTCAACACCCCATGTGGGTAGACTAGCAGGATTGGGTGGAGTTGTTGGACATAGCCTGGTACAACTACAACATGCAGACCAACTCAGGGACATGTTATAGTCCATTTGAGTTAGCAATAGGGATACAATTGGTATCTCCTCATGTCATCACAACTGGTACTTATGGACAGAACCCAACTGTGATGAGTTTCATGAAGGATTGGCAAGATAGGTTGGAGATGGCACTTATCCAATCGACAGTAGTAGTCGATTGGATGAAAATATGGGTAGATTATTGAGGGGAGAAGTGTAATTTTAGCTTGGCAATAGGGTGCTTCTCAAACTCAGCAAGGAGCAATTCAAGCCACCACTAGACATGATGGGATCATTGATGCAAATGTTTAAAGGAGCCTTTGAGATTATTGAGAAGGTGGTAAAGGTTGCCTACAAGATAAAACTACTAGATCCCTTGGACATCTTTCATCCTATTTTTCACATGAAACAATTGAGGGCCCGTTGGCATGACGAGGATGATGTAAGTAGGAACTTTCCATCTAGATCTCCCATGATGATTGTAGACTGAACAAAGCGCGAGGTAGAGAAGGTGATGGCGCAACACTATGAAAAACACAAAAGGATGAGTCATCAAGAGTAATTCATCAACTAGAAGGACTTGTTGGAGGAAGAGAACAATTGAGAAATGAAGGATGCACTATGAAAGAGAACAATTGAGAAATGAAGGATGCACTATGGATGCAAGAAGACTAAATAGGTGAGCTTGAGGAGACTCATAAGATGCCTATAAAGAAGGTATCATAGAATTGTTGGGATGAAAACAAGTTAGGTGGGGGAGGATGTCACACCCGTTCCCTGACATTGTGCTAAAATTCCAATGCCAAAGTGAGTCACACCTTGAGGATAGACCAACACGTTGAGGTGGCTAGGCTACACGACGCGCCCATGACACACTTGGGCGCTTTTAACAATGGACAGATGAATGTGTTAATGAGAGCACGCAAGAGAGACCAAAGGAGTGTCATGTTATGGAGGAGCACCCATGCCAATGCATAACAAAGTGACTAGACATTGATAGGTGGGACCATGACTAAACATTGATAGGGGGGCCCGTGGGAACATCATGACTTGGGAGCCTGCAATGAGTAGAACGGTTTGGGAGCCCCGACAAAAGTGTTACCAAGATAGTCGACTCGAGTTAGAATCGGCACACCCAAGGACATGACCCTTTGCACATGGAGAGCGTGTATATGTACAGGAGCGTGACATGTGTAGAAGTAATTAATGAATCCAGGCAAGGAAGCAAGACAAGCATCCAAGTGAAGGATTAATGTGACTTGGGAATAGGTCTACTGCAGTAAGGGGTACATGAATCCAGGCAAGGAAGCAAGACAAGCATCCAAGTGAAGGATTAATGTGACTTGGGAATAGGTCTACTGCAGTAAGGGGTACATGTAATTGGAAGTGACTAGTTAGGGTGACCGAGTGACAGGTGCCGTAGAAGGAGGTCATGTAGGTGCGAAAGGGGGATACTGCCTAAAGTGTAACAACCCCAAATATGCAAAATTTCGGAAGTAAAAAAAAAAAAAATTGAACTTATTACATAAAACTAATATTTCACACACATCTAACTTTAATACTTCATTATTTTATATTTTTATAATCACTTATGCAATTTATAATTCCGAAGACACACCTTGTCTCTATAACTTTTATGAAGTACATTGTTCTACGATGAGATGTATGTTCCATAACTTATGAAATTTTTTAATATTATGCATATCTAGAGTATATCTGTAAACATATTTATGTAAATTAATCTTCTTCTCTTTTTATACACATAAATATGTATAAATGGATATGACTTATCTTTTATTTGGAAAAACAATTATCAATGTATAATTGTAACTCTACAGATATTCATTAATAAAGTAATAACATCTTATAATACAATCAACACAATGCAAGAAGGCCTCCAATCTCTTTTCTTTATCCTATTCAAAAAAATATATTTATTGTTTAATTCCCCAAAATATTTATTAACATAAAGATTTCCTATGTATTATTTCTTTCATAATATTTAATACAAAGTTTGTATTTTTAAGGATCCACTACGTGTTTTCCTTAAATTGATTTTAAGAAACAACATGGTAATGAAAATCCACATCATAATTTTTAGTTAAGATTAACTTTAGCAATCCGTGAGATGTAGAACAGTTGGTGATGGGTGATGGTTAAGACACCCCTAAGCGGAAAGGTTGCTGGTTCGAAACCCCGTGGATACTAAAATCCAACCATGCTAAGGGTTGGTGCGGTCCAGGCCGGGTGTGATCCCCAAGTGATTTTGACAGCTTAGATACCCCTAGTTCATGGTATCTTAGCCAATAGCGAACCCTGCTAGTAAGAGGTACTACCACTACCAAAAAAAAAAAGATTAACCTTAACAGAGTAAAAACAACAATCTATTCATCACAATTTCATAATATACTCAGAGTTCATGATCACATCGATTCTAATATTTTTACACTAATATTTTTACACGGCCTTTGCTCTATCCATGCCATTTCTAAATGCACAGCATCAACTTTAGTCCAAAATAAAAAGAAATATATTTTCACAAAGATATAATAACAATTCCGAATATAGAGTTTCGATTCGTAAATTTGAGCATTCTCATATTATAAGAAAACAATAACATAATACCACTTTTTAAAATGTACACATAAAAGATCTATAAGATCCGATTACTACCAGCATTCTAATTGCTTAACCGAATATTCGAAAATGGTTCATTCTATTATCGATTTTAGTTGAAGAATATGAATAAAGTCTCATCGAGTCAATCAAATAAACAATTTCATTCTATATCCATCATATTTAAAGAAACTTAAATGACCATGAAGGAAAATAGATATTCATTTCCGCTTTCGACTAATAACCAAAGAGAACTCATTCTATATGGCAAGACGTGGGCGAGACAAGTATAAGAGGATTGATAAAATAAATAAATAAACAAGAATGAAAATAGAGCTCAACATAATAACCATCAGTCCTATATTCAATGACTTGGAGAAATCTTACCCAAATCACATACTAAGATTCATTCTTGTTTCCAAATTTATCAATGAATAAAGCCATAATTATATTTTGGTAAAGTTGCAGAGATTGATTACCCCAAAATAAAAATTCCTTTTCAATTTAAATAAAATAAAGTATAAACTAAATCTCATCGAGATATACTCATAATATTTAGATAAATAATCTGTACATCTCAATTATCATTTATGCTATTAATATTGTTCATGAATTCACACAATAAAAAAATCTGTATTTACTTGAACCAATGAAAATGACTACTTGAAGAATCAGTTCCTCCCAACCATAGGAGAAGATCGTGACGCTACGACTCCAACTCTACCCCTGAGCTGGATTACCACCATGCACAATAGAACTAGCAAGCAAAGCTTCCCCACAGCACTCTCTTTTAGAGACTGTAACAAGCTTATTGATGGTCTTACAAAAAAGAGAAATACTCAACTCATGCTCTCGTAGCACAATTCCTCTATGAACAACACATCATCATGTGTTATCTCAGTGCACCAATTTATAGTTTTTGCCCAGGTCTTGTGCTATCCTAATCAAATTTCAATCAATCGTTCAATCCCTATGATTTAGGATCTTGTCTGGTAGTTGAGTTTTTCGATTGGATTTGATTGATAAAATATCTCTTGCTTGCTTTACACATGTTCTTTGTCTCATGATGGTGTCCCCTCATTCAACTGAATTCTCCAAATGTCTTTTTCTTTTTCAAAAATATTAAATAAAAAAATAAATCTTATACTATTCTGGAGTATCACATAAATTCATAAATAGTTTGGGGTTTCTGTAAAAGGGGCTACTGAGAGTTTGGATGAACTCCCAAAGAGGCTTCCTTGAGTGCCCTCCTAGAGTTATACTTATACATGGAACTTTTACATATAAATGCTTGGTGCACCCCATTGAGGTGACGCCAACACAAATGCAAAACAAAATATAGTTTCGAATCATAAATGACTGAAATCTTGAGAAAAACTCATTTGTTAAAAAAATAATGCAGTATGTCTTTCGTTTATGTTACAATGCATTGTTGAAGCATTCGTATTTTAATGGAACGAAAGCGTGGCCACGTCATACATGCAAAAATTAATGATGGGAAGGTTTATTTGGTTTTAAATAGCTAATGTATAATATTC
The DNA here is from genome assembly GCA_027924585.1 of Larix kaempferi. NCBI lineage: Eukaryota > Viridiplantae > Streptophyta > Pinopsida > Pinales > Pinaceae > Larix > Larix kaempferi. Next base: position 148,462 of record BSBM01000061.1, on the reverse strand, counting down.
GAACTACATGCATCATGAAATGCGAATTTATTTATGTAGTTGGTAAACTAAATGGATATAATAGTTATGACCCTTGCGCGTGATACATGTAATCATGTCATGGAAGCCTGCCTTGAGTTCTGGATTAAATGGACTGTTTTGGAGAACTGTGTCATGTTATTTGTTTTGTTGTTCATCACTACAAATCCCTCCTCTCTCATTCATCCTTATATCCGACAATGCATTATTATGGGTATATCAACAACACATTTGATAGCACCAAAACACAAAATATTGGGACATAGATTTTGTTAAAAGCAACTGAGAAATAGTCAATTCCAATTTGAATGCAATGCAAGTGGCTTTGGCTGACAAGGGAAATGTATATTCTGATAAAGTTTGCAGAGACATAGAATAGAGCAGAAACATAAAGAGCATATTGATTGCCTTCTCATTATTAAGCACACATATATATAGTTTCACATAACACCAAAACCACTGGCTAATACTATGGGACAGTGTATACAATGGATTGACTAATGACCTAGTCAACAACTAACTCAAGTAACTTTGGACCATTGACTCAACTAACTAAACAACTTAAGACCATTGAGATTACAACTCTTAACACACCCCCTTAATCTCAAGTGGGATGGTGTGGTCAGCGCTATCAATGCCTAAGTGCTTCCTCTGAAACTTAAATGCAGATGCACCCAAAGGTTTCGTAAACATATCAGCTAGCTACTCCTTAGAGCCACAAAACATCAAACTGATTTCTCCATTATTGACTAACTCACGTATGAAGTGATAGCGAGTGTCAATGTGTTTACTCTTCCTATGAAATACATTATGTTTAGACAATTGTATAGCAGAAATGTTGTCACAGTATATGGTTGTTGGTTCTGTTTCTGTATGTCCCATGTCCTTCAAGAGTCTTCTAAGCCAAACGGCATGGAAGGCTACTGTAGTTGCTGCAATATATTCTACTTCTGTTGAAGACATGCTCACAATAGGTTGTTTATGAGAAGCCCAAGAAATAAAACTGGTACCAAGATGGAAAGCATAACCAGATGTGCTTTTCCTATCATCAATGCTACCTGCGAAATCATTGTCTGTGTACCCTGTGAGAGTATAGTCCTGTGAATGGGTGTACCAAAGTCAATAATCAATTGTACCTGCAACATATCTTAGTATTTTTTTTACAACTTTCCAGTGAGAATCTTTGGGAGATTCCATGAATCTAGAAATAAGACTAACAACATACATCAAATCAGGTCTAGTAGGAGTCAAATACATTAAACTGCCTACTAATATTTTGTAAAGTGTAAAATTTACTACTTGTTCATCATCATTTTTTCTTTACTTGGTTCCTGTAGCAATGGGAGTTTCTGCTGGTTTACATTTTTCCATTCTGAATATCTGCAGAATGTCTGTAGCATACTTATGTTGACATATGAAGATGCCATTTACACTTTGATCAACTTCCAGACCAAGGAAAAACTTCATAAGACCAAGATCAGTCATCTCAAACTCCTTTTTCATGACTGTCTTAAACTCTTCTAGAATCAAATTTCCAGTATAGATCATATCATTAACATAAAGAAAAACAAGTAGAATGTTACCTTCCTAATCTGTTTTGACATACAAAGTGTGTTCATTGCTGCTTCTGTTGAAACCATTTTTGATGAGGTAGGAATCAATTCTGCTGTACCAAGTTCGTGGAGCTTGTTTGAGACCATACAAGGCCTTTTTTAGGTTACATACCTTGTGTTCTTGACCTTTGACAGCATAACCAGGTGGTTGATCTACATAGACTTCTTCCTCAAGTATGCCATTGAGAAAGGCAGATTTCACATCCATTTGGTAAACAGGCCACTGGTTTTGAGTGGCTATTGCATGTACAGCTCTAATGGTGTCCATCCTTGCTACTGGAGCAAAGGTTTCTTCATAGTCTACACCATATTGCTATGCAAAACCTCTTGCAACAAGCCTTTCCTTGTACTTTTCTATCTCTGAATTTTCATTCAACTTGGTCTTATAGACCCATTTTACACCAATGCAGCTTTTATCTTATGGGAGATCAACTAGATCCCAAGTCTGATTCTTCTCAATAGATTCAATCTCTTCATTCATTGCTTGGACCCACTATGGATCTTTTGCTGCTTCTTCAAAACATGTTGGCTGACATGAAAATAGTGCATACTGTAGCTGTTCATCAATGACAGGAGTCTGATCATATAACTCCCTTAAGCTTCTGGTTCTCTGGTTCTGTTGTGGACTGCCTGTTGGTGTCCCTTCTTACTGCTGCTATACTTCAAGTCTGGGCATTCTGAGTGGTTCTGGTGCTTCTGGACTGTCTGGCTGCTGAATGTCTGCTGTATCAGTCTAGTATTTATCTTCCATAAATTTGACATCTCTGCTCACCACTACTTTCTTAGTGACAGGATTATACAGTTCATAGGATTTTTTCTGTTCACTATAGCTTGTGAACATAAACCTTTCACTCTTCTTGTCCAACTTCTTTCTTAACTCATCAGGTATGTGTGCGAATGCAACACATCCAAATATCTTGAGATGTGATACACTAATTTGAGTGCCAATCCATGCTTCTTCAGGTATCTTGTCTTTGACAGTTACTGTGGGAGACCTGTTCAGTAGATATATTGAACATGCAACTGCTTCTGCCCAATAATCATCGGATAACTTCTTGTATGACAGCATACTTCGGGCCATGTTCATGATGGTCCGATTCTTCCGTTCTGCAACTCCATTATGTTGTGGAGTGTATCTGGTGGTGTATTGATGCTGGATTCCATGCTGCTTATAGAACTCTGCAAAATCATGGGAGACATACTCACCTCCACCATCTGATCTAAGTATTCTAAGTGGTTTACCTGACTGCTTTTCAGTCAATGCTTTGAACTCTTTAAATCTGTAGAAAGCTTCTGACTTATTTCTGAGAAAATAAATCCAGACTTTCCTGCTATAGTCATCGATAAATGTTAGGAAATATAGACTACCTCCTATAGACTGGGTTTGCATGGGTCCACATAGGTCTGTGTGAACAAGTTCCAGGTGTTCTTTGGCTCTATTAGTAGAAGTGGGAAAGCTGTCCCTTTGGTGTTTCCCTAAAATACAGTCTTCACATGAACTTGACTGTTCATTCATGACTGGTAATCCTTTAACCATGGATTATTTTTGTAGATGAGAGAGACTCTGAAAGGGTAGATGACCATACCTACAATGCCACAACTAGGTTTCGTCTTGACTGGAGACAGTATGAGCATATGACTCTGATAGGATAACAATCCTCAGGTTTAGTGGGAAAATTCTATTCTTGGTCATTTCTACTTTGGCTAGGATTCTTCTACTAGGAGCTTTATCATAGACAACACAATAGGAATCAATGAACCTAACATCATATGTATTTTGAATCAGTTGATCCACACTGATCAGATTGACCTTAAAATTCGGAACATAGAATACATCATTTATGTACTTCTTCTCATTATGTTTGGTAAGTATAGGAACAATACCTTTGCCTTGAGCTGGAATGAGATGATGATCACCCAGTTTGATCTTTGAATCAACATATGGATCTATATCAGAAAACAATGATTTGTTATTTGTCATATGATTGCTGCATCCACTGTCTAGCAACCACACATCTGATTGATGTTCTTCCTCAGTCACCTGGTATGATAGAAACATAACTTCTGACGAATTTTTTTCAACATTAGAGACATGTGCTCTGCCATTGTTCTTATCTGCTTGCTTCTTTCTGCAGTCACGTTCATAGTGGCCATATTTCTTGTAGTAGTTACATTGGACATTGGACCTATTAGTCCATCTCTTGCCTCCTCTTCCTCTCTGGTTCTAAGGGTTATGGCTGTGTTCACAGTGATATATGTGTTCATGGTGATCATGGGAAGTTCTATCCTCTGTGGAATTAGAACTCCTTCCTCTTCTGCCTCGTCCTCTGCCTCCTCGACCTCGACCTCTGTTGAAAGAAATCTGAGTGCTTAATGCATGAGACAGAGACTCGTTGTTACCACCTAGTTTTTCTGCATAAGAACTAATGTGTAATGGAGGAATATCCTAAAAATTCTCAGGAGAATGCCTGAAATTGCCTCATTTTCCATGGCTAAGTGCTAAGGTATGAGAAAGGGTTGATTTGGGGGTGTTAAAAATAAGATGACCAAAGAATTGCAAAAGAAAGGGTTAAAATGCGACCAAACAACTGAAAGGGGACCAAAGACTATAGTCCAGAGGAAAATAATGTGCAGGGTAGACAACGGGCAGGTTTGCACCGTTGATCGAGAGCGAACGAGAGATCAGTGGCCCTCATTGATTGTCCCATGGCCAAGTAGCGTGGAGTAAAAAGGGATGTAGTAGTTGCGATGGATACCGCGGGATAGGTAGCTGCAGGAGAGCACATCGCAAGCACGGTAAGCGGTATGTAAAACGGCTCGCAGGGATGCGATACCGCCAAGGTAGAAAGGTAAGTTGTTGGCCACATCGACGGCTAAGGAGAGCCAAAGAAGATCCTACGGTTAAAGCTTGGAGTTCGGAAAGGTGTAAGTGCAATGTGATAAAATAATGGTTTAGAATGTCCTGCGATAGATCTAATGGCCCACGATGACCATCGCATAAGGAAGATGCACGACGGTTAGAGGAGGTAATGGTCACGATAAAAGAAGCCACTGGACAGGTGTCGATGCCAAGTTAGGTCGCAGGGAGGAAAAGTGGTAAGCAAAACCACTTTTAAGTCATGCGACACCGCTTGGTTTGTATATAGTGCTAATAAATGGATGGTGGAGATCAAAGTCCAAGGAAGATCTGATGGTGGATATGGAGGGGATGTCAAATTAGCTAAAGGACATCGGATCTAACGGTCGAGATCATTCCATAAGAGATCAATGGATGAGAGAGGTGGAAAGCCTGGAAAAAGACTGAAGTTTTAAGGAAAAGAGGTTATATATATAGAAGAGCACACGAAGGTTGACATTTGTGTCTTGGACCTGTTGGGGTCGGAAGCCTCTGGATGCATGGAAGATGAAGAAAGCGACAAGAGAAGTCATCATCAGAGCTTCCCAATGATAGGTAAGGTCTTATAACCGCCACTAGTAGCAAATCTAAGTCTTTTCACAATGGGAAAATGGATAAAGAACCAGTTTCTAGAAGGGTTAGGGTTAAATCACTCTGGAAGATAGGGGTTTTTATGCATTTGTTACAGAGGTTCAGCTGTCTGTACATGCAATTAAGAGAAAGTTAAAGTTTTCTTGGAAGAGGGTTTGGGTGCTCATAGAGTGTCGCAGTCATTTTCTACCGCGTTTTGCATCTACCAGATGGTGCCCTCCTCGGACCCGTGTCATGGTGTGAAGCAAATCAGTATGAATTCCCAGGAGTTAGGGTTGTTTGTGCAGAAATTCCCTTAGTCGCCGACAGTTTTTCGGAACCCCTGCGTCCTAAATACCCCAATCCGAGAGTTTTTCCCCAAAAATATGTTATCACTACATGTGAATAGTTTTCCCCTCGGAACCCCCAAAGCTTTGTCTAGCCACATGCCTTAACCGCGACTTCAAAGCCAAATCCAGTGTCAGAAGTGATCACCCCACAAATTTGAGCAAGGGAGGTTAGGTACAACTAGTTGCTTTAAGCATGCCCTCGATCTGTCAGTGTTGAAAACCAACAAAGCTAGGATATGACCCGCGCCATTCGGCGGTCAAGACAAAAATGAGGTTAAAAATATCATGTGTAGATTTGACCAGGTGGATGGATGGCTTAAAGGCATCTCTACTGCCACCAAAATGATTGCAAATACGATGGATGCCACCCCAATGCCGTCATATACTTCTCCGTCTATCTAGATATCCTTTCCAAACATGTTTCACGTTAGCTCGAGCCTTGGGCTTCATTGTTGCTCGACTGGGAGATTCGGTCAGGTCATCATGGCAAATGTGACCACACGTAGTTGCTATCATCATAATGACAGTTATAGACATGGTCCTTGCATCCCTTATTCGAGATCAGTGTATGGGAAAGGTGGTGCACCTGGAAGCCTAGATATCTTTCAGTTAGAGACTGGTCATGGAGAAGGAGCAGGAATCCGAAGTGGTTTTTATGCCCAAGCAGGCGTGGTCTGAGGTGGAAGAAGAACACACTCCTTCATCTCCTGTGGTATTCGACCATGTGGAATCCAGCACCACCAGTGAATATGAAGGGCCTGAAGGGCGATAGGTGTACAAAAGAGTTTGCGTCAAGGAAAGAAGGAGATTCCTGAAGGGGAGCGAGACATCCAGCAGGACACGGAGATTCTCAAGGATTTCATGATCTCTAATGAGGAAGCGACACCTCCCCCTCCAGCAGAAGAGTCGCATGCGGAAAACTCTTTGAAAGTGGAAAACTTCTTTGATCCATAGGGCCAATTAAAGGCTCAGGAGTAGGGTGGCATCCCTCTCATGGTATTTATGTTTCCCGTCTTAATCAGTCTGTTTTGAACTTGACATGTATGTAATATTCCCAAAGTCTGGGGCCGTCAAGGTGGTAACATAGTTTTAACTATTTTTTATGACCAATTTGAGGCAAAAGGCCTATAAATATCATTGTAATAGAATAACTAAAGGGTTGGAAAAGCATTCGGCTAAGGCCAGGGGGATAGAGCTCTGTTTTGAAACTCTTTTAATACAATTGGAAGTGCCTATGGCAGACATTTTGCAGAGATTCATGTGTTGCTTTACTTGTAGTCTGTTTTTTCTCTCTTCTCTATGTGCTCGTACTTCCTGTTATGCATTTACATTATGTTTTCCCTTTCATATCTGAGATCAGTGTATAATAGATTAGAATTCTTGGAAACAAGCTCTGGTTATTATCTCAAGTATTCACTCAATATTGCTACTAAAGTTGATATCGAATTCATCTTTGTTGGATGCTCATATCAATGGTCTGTTCTTACTTTCTTATTTTATCACCAAAAAATAGCATTACGATGGCAAGAGGGTGGCTACCTTGGCTTTGTTTTAATAGTCTATATTGCGGCACTGCTGTCTGATCTTTATATAGTATCCTGACTCCATTTCCCAAGGTTTATGCTCCCAATTGTCCCACCAAAACTTTAAAACAATCTGTCCCAATCAGAAGTTTGACCTTCTGTGTATGTTTTGATTGAATATCTTGGATAGGAAGGTTGTGTGTTTGTCATTGATTATTTTTCAGTCTTCTATAGAGTGCTGTATATTTTATCCTTGCAAAATTCTTTTAGTGTTTTTAGTATCTCATGAAGATTAAGAGAGATCCCTCTCTGCTTGTGCTGGGTCAGTAGCATAAGCTAAAGTGGTTAGTGGTTACCCCGATTCTACCTCTCCACCACCTGGAGGTACGTTTTGGGTGTTAACAAATTGGCGCCGTTGCCGAGGAGCGATTGTGTTATCATCCCTGGGAGAATGACAAAGTTTCAGATCTGATTGTTGATGGTGGACAACAGTCAGACATCATAAGAGTTGCATATCATCCACCTGGAGACTCCACTCATTATTCAAGTTCAACTTACAGACTCCACTGGAGAACGAGCTCAGTCGTCTTAGACATGGAAGAATTAAGGTCCAGGTATCAAAATATCAATCTATTTAAAAAGGTCTTGTTCTTCTATATTGGTCTCCTCTTACCCTTATGTATATATATCAAAACATTTATGTCTCGCGAGAGAGCTCTAGGTCATGAGAGAGCCTCCTTTGTGTACCCTTCGCTTGAATTCGAAAATGTACATTCTCCTTTCACCCCTAGAGTTGATCCCATCCCTTCCTTTGAACCATGTATGAACCATAACCGGCCTTATCAATTCCCCGAGAGTAAAGCTAATGATATCCTCCCTACACATACTCCTTTGCCTTCTAGAGCTCAGTTGAGATACAAACCTTCAAGGATGCCCCCTGTTCTTCATGATTTTCGCCCGAACTACCATAAATACCTCCCTGTTGTTTATGGATAATCCCAGATTCTTTCTTACTACTTAGAGACATCTTCATGGTTTTGAGCATTATCTAGATCTCTTCGAAGTAGAACATAATGATGTGTGTATGAGGGATTTCGCTAAGTCCTTCCAAAGAGATGTAAAGAAATGGTTTAACCATTTGCAGCCTGGATCTATTGATGCATGGGGAAAATTGTCTGAGGTATTTATGGGGTTTTGGGGAAAAAGAAGGTCATGGGACCTAGTTCTTTCAGAGTTTTACTCCATGAGAAGATAAGAAGATGAAACCATGTCTAGCTTTAACAGGAGGTTTGCAAGACTCTATTATAACATGCCAAAGGAAATTCAGCCCCTAGAGAATGCTTCTAAATTACACTATGCATCTGTTTTTCCTCCTGATTTATCTTTTCATCTTTTGGAGAGAAGGTCTTCCAATCTGCAGCATATGTTCATTGACGCATTGGAGGTTGAAGACAATCTTAGGATGTCTGGAAAGTTATCAAAACAAGATAATGAGGAAAGGATTGAAGAAGAAATAAGGTTCGAAGAGAGACATGAACAAAGGGAACTTGCCTTACATTCCAATCTTCCCCATAATGAGCAGAGAGGTGATCAGCCCAATGAGGTGTTAGAAGAAGGTAATTCTGGTTTGTTTTATGAGAATAGTAATCATCCTGCTAAAGTTTATGTTAGTTATGATTTTATTGGATATTTCAGTCCACCTAAGTATGATGAATACGGAGGGTACTGTTTGGAGAACTTCATAAGCTTTTTTGAAGTAAGGGATAAAGGTGAGCCTTCGTGCAGTCAGTTTCACCGTTTGGGAAGACTGTCCCAAGAGGGGAACTCGGTGGCAGGTCCTGACTCCACCAATGAGAGCCATCAGAATATTGAGCCCGAAGGCATTGAAACCCCCTTCCCTGAAGTGGAATCATTCCCCAGAATAAAGGAAATTCTTAGAGCCATGAATGAAGAAAGCTGTGAGACTCTGCATGAGGAACCTTGCCATCATCCGGGTGAAGAAGGAAGAACTGGTGATCAAGGGATTCTCGGGGATCCCCAGCAGGTAGAGGTTTCCTTTCGGACTGAAGCTGAAAGAGAATACAGAGACCTTGAAGAAGAGTATAGGACCCTCGAGGAAGAATATGTGAGCCTTGAGAGAAAATATGGAATTCTTAAAGAAGGTCTTGGGTCTGGCGTGTATCTTCGACAGGTTGACCAGATAGTTGAGAGGCTAGAAGATGACCATGGTGACCATGGGATTATTATACGGAATCCACTGTTGGGGCTAAGGATGATTATGGAATTTTTGGAGAAGTTTTTTGGGCCTGGAAAACATCTCCAGCCAACTGACCATATGATCGAGGTGCTTGAGGAAAACCGGGCTAGGAAGCATGATTTTTATGTAGGGTTTTCAAACCTGGAGCCCGGGTTTCAAGAAGAAGGGCCTTTCCTAGACCCTTTCAAGGGATAGGGTGAAGTTTCTTTCGAATTCCCAGAACAGAACCGGGTTTTCAACCCAGGGATCATGGGTAGCCCAAGAGGAGATATTATAGATAGCTCATGTGCGGGAGCAGCCTTCCAAGTTACAAAGGGACAACCACGTCACGCAGAGTTGCTCGCAGTTATTCATTTCAGTCTCACCAAGTCGTGTGGGGGTTTCATTAGGCATGATTTTCGGGTCCTGATTAAAGTTTGTCAAAGGTACACAATCCCTATGCCTGACATGAACACCTGGGGAAATGAATGGCCTACTTATAGCTCTGCTGAAGGAAAATTTGCTAGGATGCGAGAAGAGTCTAGAAGGTACCATGCTTTATATGATCTAGTGGCGGAGTATATGGAAATTTTCATCAGCTGGAGTACGCGGTTCGGTTTCACTCAAGAGACCCTCGCCCACCGTCATCACCTAGTGCCATTGACTCTTATTATTCTAACGTCAATTAAGCATGATGGGAGGATCCACCTGAGGTTTCGGTTGTTGGACTAGTTACACTGGCATTTTTGTATAAACTAAAGCTGCAACCTCTATAATAGAGTAGTGTGTATATAAATAAGCCCAAGTTTTCGGCATTTCCCATTTCAGTAGTAAGTTTCAATTTTCAGCATGAATAGTTAGTTTTTGGTTCTCAATATCAGTTTCAAAATTTTCAGTATAGAGCGGTCCAGACAGGGAAGCAAGTGGCAGGTTTTGTTCTACAAGGAAGATTTCCTTTCAAGAGCCGCCTAGTGGAACAGGCACTTGGTCTGCTAGAGGTTCTTTACTACCTCACAGGGAGGATAGCATCCCCAATTGGAGGCAGTTGTTAGCACCTAGTTTTTCTGCATAAGAACTAATGTGTAATGGAGGAATATCCTAAAAATTCTCGGGAGAAGGCTTGAAATTGCCTCATTTTCCATGGCTAAGTGCTAAGGTATGAGAAAGGGTTGATTTGGGGGTGTTAAAAATAAGAAGACCAAAGAATTGCAAAAGAAAGGGTTAAAATGCGATCAAACGATTGAAAGGGGACCAAAGAATATCGTCCGGAGGGGCAGGTTTGCACGATTGATCAGGCGTGAATGAGAGATCAACGACCCTCATTGATTCTCACATAGCCAAGTAGTGCGGAGTAAAAAGGGTTGTAGTAGTTGCGATGGATATTACCACCGGACAGGTGGCGGCAGGAGAGCGCATCACAAGCAGGGTAAGAGGTATGTAAAACGACTCGTAGGGATGCGACACCGCCAAGGAAGAAAGGTAAGTTGTTGGCCACGTGGACGGCCAAGGCGAGCCAAAGAAGATCCTACAGTTAGAGGTTGGAGTTCGGAAAGGTGTAAGTGCAATGTGACAAAATAATGGTTCAGAATGTCCTGCGATAGATCTAACGACCCACAATGATCATCGCATAACGAAGATGTGTGACGGTTAAAGGAGGTAATGGTCGCGATAAAAGAAGCCAATGGACAGGTGTCAATGCCAGGTTAGGTCCCAGGGAGGAAAAGTGGTAAGAAAAACCACTTTTAAGCCATGCGACACTGCTTGGTTGGTATATAGTGCTAATAAATGGACGGTGGAGATCAAATCCCAAGGAAGATCTGATGGTGGATATGGAGGGGATGTCAAATCAGCTAAAGGACATCAGATTTGATGGTCGAGATCATTCCATAAGAGATCAACGGATGAGAGAGGTGGACAACCGGAAAAAAGACCGAAGTTTAAAGTAAAAGAGGTTATATATATAGAAGCGCACACAAAGGTTGACATTTGTGTCTTCGACCTGTCGGGGTCGGAAGCCTCCGAGCGCATGGAAGACGAAGATAGCGACAGGAGAAGTCATCCTCAGAGCTTCCCAGTGACAGGTAAGGTCTTTTAACCGCCGCTAGTAGCAAATCTAAGTCTTTTCATAGCGAGAAAATGGATAAAGAACCAGTTTCTGGAAGGGTTAGAGTTAAATTGCTCTGGAAGATAGGGGTTTTGATGCATTTGCTACAAAGGTTCAACTATCTGCACCTACAATTAAGAGAAGGTTAAAGTTTTTTTGGAAGAGGGTTTGGGCCCGCATACAGTGTCGCAGTCGTTTTCTACCCATTTTTGCATATACCAGATGGTGCCCTCCCCAGACCCGTGTCATGGTGTGAAGCAAATCAGTATGAATTCCCAGGAGTTAGGGCTATTTGTGCAGAAATTCCCTCAGTCGCCAGCAGTTTTTCGGAACCCCTGCATCCTAAATACCCTAATCCGAGAGTTTTTCCCGAAAAATATGTTATCGCTGCATGTGGACAGTTTTCCCTTGGGAACACCCAAAACTTTGTTTAGCCACCTATCTTGACCGCAACTTAAAAGCCAAATCTAGTGTCAGAAGTGATCACCCTGCACATAGAAGCAAGGGAGGTTAGGTACAACTAGTTGCATTAAGCATGCCCTCGATTTGTTAGGGGCGGAAACCAACAAAGCTAGGATATGACCCACGCCATTCGACGGTCAAGATGAAAATTAGGTTAAAAATCTCAGGTGTATATTTGACCAAGTTGATGGACGGCTTAAAGGCATCTCTACTGCCACCAAAATGATTGCAAATACGATGGAGGCCACCTCAGTGCCGTCATATACTTCTTCGTCTATCTGGAGATCCTTGCCAAGCATGTTTCATGTCAGCTCGAGCCTTGGGCATCATTGTTGCTCGACTGGGATATTCGGTCAAGTCATCGTGGCGAATGTGACCACATGTAGCTGCTGTCATGATCATGGTAGTTATAGACATGGTCCTTGCATCCCCTGTTCAAGATCAGTGTATGGGAAAGGTGGTGCACCTGGCAGCCCTGATATCTTTCAGTTAGAGACCGGTCATGGAGAAGGAGTAGGAATCCGAAGTGGTTTTTATGCCCAAGTAGGCATGGTCTGAGGTGGAAGAAGAAGACGCTCCTTCGTCTCCTGTGGTATTCGACCATGTGGAATCCAGCGCCACCAGTGAAGATGAAGAGCCCGAAGGGCGAGAGGTGTACAAAAGAGTTCGACGTCGAGGAAAGAAGAAGATTCCTGAAGGGGAGCGAGACATCCAGCAAGACACAGAGATTCTCAAGGATTTCGTGATCTCCACTGAGGAAGTGACACCTCCCCCTCCAGCAGAAGTGTTGCAAGAGGAAAACTCTTTGAAAGTGGAAAACTTCTTTCATCCGCAGGGCCAATTAAAGGCTCAGGAGTAGGGTGGCATCCCACTCATGGTATTTCTGTTTCCCGTCTTAATCAGTCTGTTTTGAAATTGACACGTATGTAATATTCCCAAAGTTTGGGGCTGTCAAGGTGGCAGCATACTTTTAACTGTATTCGATGACCAATTCGAGGCAAAAGGCCTATAAATATCATTGTAATAGAATAACTGGAGGGTTGGAAAATCATTCGGCTAAGGCCAGGGGGATAGAGCTCTGTTTTGAAACTCTTTTAATACAAAAGGAAGTTCCTATGGCAGACATTTTGCAGAGATTCATGTGTTGCTTTACTTGTAGTCTGTTTTTTCTCTCTTCTCTATGTGCTCGTACTTCCTGTTATGCATTTGCATTATGTTTTCGCTTTCATATATGAGATCAGTGTATAATAGCTTAGAATTCTTGGAAACAAGCTCTAGTTATTATCTCAAGTATTCACTCAATATTGCTACTAAAGTTGATATCGAACTCATCTTTGCTGGATGCTCATATCAATGGTATGTTCATACTTTCTTCTTTTATCACCAGAAAATAGCATTACAACGGCAAGAGGGTTGCTACCTTGCTTATCTTTGAACAGTCCGTACCACAGCACTGCTATCTCATTTTCATATAGTATCCTGACTCCACCGCCTAAGGTTTATGCTCCCGCTTGTCGCACCAAAACTTTAAAACAATCTGTCCCAATCAGAATTCTGACCTTCTGTGTATGTTTTGATTGAATATCTTGGATAGGAAGGTTGTGTGTTTGTCATTGATTATTTTTCAGTCTTCTATAGAGTGCTGTATATTTTATCCTTGCAAAATTCTTTTAGTGTTTTCAGTATCTCATGAACATTAAGAGAGAGCCCTCTCTGCTTGTGTTGGGTCAGTAGCATAAGCTAAAGTGGTTAGTGGTTACCCTGATTCTACCTCTCCACAACCTGGAGGTACGTTTTGGGTGTTAACACTCGTCTTCCTGACTGAGTCTAGCTTCATGAGACAAAAGTGACCCTGTTAACTCTTCTAGAGTAAATGTCGACAGATCCTTAGATTCTTCTATGGTTGTAACCACCATAGAGAATTTATTAGTGAGGCATCGAAGTACCTTTTCAATAATACCCTTCTGCTCTAGGGCTTCGCCATAGGTTTGGAATTGTGTGAAAATTCCAGAAACCGTAGTCATGAACTGATCAATAGTCTCTGTTTCTTTCATCTTAAGACTGTCAAATTGGAGTCGAAGGGTTTGGAGTCTTACCGTTTTAACTCGATCTGTACCTTTGTATGCAGATTGGAGGAGATTCCATGCCTGATGTGTGGTCGTAGCTCTAGCGATCCACAGGAAAATGGACTCCTCAATGCAACTTTGGATTAACCACTTCGCAGTGAGATCTCGGTCTCTGCTTTCATCAAGGGCCTTCTTATTTGTGTTCGACATAGCAGTGACAGTAGCTGTCGTCGGTTCCGTGAACTCCTTTTCGACCATGTCCCAACAGTTGTTGAGCTGGAGAAAGGTCTACATCTTGATAGACCAGAACTCATAATTCTTGTCATTCAGCATTGGACTTGAGATCGGCTTCGTGTTCATGCTTGCCATGGATTCTGACAATTGTTAAACTGACCGTCGCAGGCTTCTAACTGACATAGGGTGCTGACAGGGTGCATCGGTGAGACCGATCTATCGACCGATCTATTCAATGTCGGGATCCGACTTGCTATTAATGTGGGTATTTTCGTATCTAGAGTAGGATCCGCTACTCAGATAAAAGCTATGAAAAAGATAACTGGAAAATTGAAATTAGAACTTAATATTTATTAATGGTGAAAATGTATTAAATAATTATAGAAAAATTTTAAATCCATAAATTTTAAAATCAAGTTAAAAAATCCGAATTTTGATTTTTAATGCATAATATATGAAATCACAAACACATTAAAAACAACATAGGTTAATGCCAAAGTAGGATCTTAATATATTTATTAAGATATATAATATTTGAGTTACATAATTTGTTAATGTAATATAAATACAATGATAAATACATAAAGGAAACCATTTTATTTCATGTATCACCATGTAACATTATGATCTTACTATATTTGAAAAAGATGACAATAATTTGGTGAAATTGATGATTTTATAGATTATTAATCTAAGAAATTATCTTAACTATGATAAACGATTATTTTACTTTTTTTAAGTAATTTTAGAAATTAGGACATTTCAATGTAATTAAAAGTTAGAAATAAATTTTATTAATTTTAAGAGAAAAATAACAAATTATTCATAATGATAAAAGTTTGAAACCTTTCATAAATAAGGTGACCCTTATTTAGACCCTTATATATATTTATAAAAAAAATTAATCGCATTTTTTTTTAATGAATGTAGACTTACTTAAGCCACGTATTCTGAATAATGTGTATTGTGATAAAGTTCAAATAAAAGGAATGAATTAATGATGTTTTTCAATTAAGGAACGTATTATATTATGATAAGTTCAATCATTATTTTAACTAGATGAGTTTGTTACGAACTTTCTAGTTTATTAATAAATTTTATTTCAGATTTTTTTAAATTGAAAATTAAATTTAAAGATTTTTAATTTTAATTTATTTTTTAATTTAAATAAATTTGATAAATAAAAATATTTTAATAATATTTTATAGCAGTCATCATTTAATTTACTAATATAATTAATTAATGTAAAAAAATTATGTCTAAACTATTATTAAAACATCAATATGTTTTTTTGTTTTTTTTCAAGCGGAAAAAAATGCCAGTACTTTTGTTATTTCTATTGAAATAAAAAAGTACATAAATATCTATGTTCAGATCTAGAGCAGAGCTCATACAACCATCATAAAGTATCTCAAGAACTAGATACAGTACAAAAAAATTAGTAATAAAAAAGACCACAAAAAAATACAATGTTGTCATTGTCGAAGCCATATACAGCCACATCCAGAACAAAGAAGTTATGTAATAGCGTCAAAAAACCACATAGAACCATTGTGTGAGAGGATGCCTTCCTCGCCCTCTTCCCAATATAGGAGACCCGCTTCAGCATCAAGCACCAACTTGGATAAAGAGTCTGCAACATCATTATACTCCTTGTAGATGTCATCAATAGTAAGATCCTGGAACCACCCCATTAAGGCTTTAACTGTATCACTCCAGTGTTTTAGTTTGATAGATTCCTTGCAATAAAGATCCTTTTCCCAATTAACGATGAAGAGAGAATCGCCAAAGTTCTTAAATGTCTTCAATCCACACCACACCGCCACCTTGAGAATTCTCCACATACCCAAGAGTTATTCTTTTGAATTAATTCCATTACCTCCAGAAATATAGAACTTGTAATTAAGATTTTCACCACATATAATATGGAATCCTGCACGACATTTTTTATTTGAAGATGAACCATCAAAACAACCATATGCAGTTCTAATATTCCCAAAATTCCAGTTTGTATACCTAGTATAGATCTTTAATTTTGGCTGAGAGTTTTTGTATAAATGGAAAAGCTTCCAAAATATGAAGATAGTGTGTTGCACATCTGGATTAGAATTATGAAAGATAACAAAATTCTGCGTTTTCCAAATGGACCATGCTTCCAGCCCTGGGATATTCATGAGATGTGGAAAATTATGATTCCACCACATATAAAAAGCAACGAATGTTGAGTGTGGATGAGCCTCAGATATATTTAGATTAATACAGATAGTATTCCAAAACTTGGTGGAGAAGTTGCATTGAAAGAACAAGTGGTCTACTGTTTCACCATTCTTTTTTCATAGAACGCAAACATTTGGACCAACCTTCCCTCTGCGCTGAATATTTTCCCACGTAAGGATCTTATTATTGAAGCATAACCATAAAAAAACATTGAATTTTAATGGGAAGCTTCCACTTCCATATTTTTCCATACCACCATGCCCATTAACCCTGAAACGTTTCTTCAACAATTGTTTGATATGCAAAACTCAGCGATACCTCTCGATGTGTGATTTTTTGTCCAAATCAAGGAATCCTTTTCCTTTGTCAGGCGGATTCCATTCAATTGTAACAAATTAATATAGTGGTTCCACTCGCAGGCCCATCTGCCAGCCAAACCCAGATCCATAACCGTAATCCAGTACGATGGATCAGGTATGAAGCATTTGGATCTTTGAATTGATTTAAAGTTATAAGGCCATGCTCTGTAAACAAAGATCTAAGATCCCTGTATAATTTATAGCTAGTGTCCATCCCTACAATGGAGTCAATTCCAACAACAATCTCTTCACCATTACCCACCTTCCAAGATAGGTAGCTATAGATCCATTGAAGCACTTTCATAAATCCTTTCCAGATATAGGAGGCATTTTGAAAATTACCTAAAGGATTCCTGAACCAAATTTTGTAAATATCCATTTTGATATATTTAACATGCAATAAAATGGACCACAAACTATCCCCCATAAGACCCCACCAACAACTCTTGAGTAGTAATGCTAAATTCAGTAGCTGATTATCCAAAGAGTTCACCTCCTGCTTTATAACAAGAGTAGTTTTGTTCATATTCACTTGCATCCCTGTGGCATTACATAAGATTCCAATAAGGGACGAGAGATTCTGTCATTCCTCTAATACTGCCAATCCAAAGAGAATAACATCGCTGACAAAGAGAAGGTGTGAAATAGAAAGAGACTTACCAAAAGAGATACCTCTGATTTTTCCTTCAAATTTTGCATTGTTTATCATTATGATTAGACCTTATATAACCAACAAAAACAATAATGGGGACAATGGGCAGCCTTGTCTTAAACCCCTCTAGCTTTTGAAAAAATTGGTTGGATTTCCATTTATCAAAACTGAGAAATTTGCAGTACGAACAGAGACCATGATCCATTTGATAACCTTCCATGGTAAACCAATCTGAATAAGGACAAATTGTAAGTAGTCCCAATTGACCTGATCATATGCGTTTACAAGATCAATCTTGAGAATCATAGCTTTTTTTTTTTTCGAGTGTGAAACTTCCTGTGTGGTACCCACTTCATCCAAAATTTGTCTATTATTTAAAAAACCAAATTGTTCTCTCGAAAAACACTCAGAGAGTTTTGGTTTGATTATATTTGCAATGATCTTTGTAACCAACTTATAAACCACATTACACTAGGAAATGGGGAGGAACTCAATAAAATTATTTGGTTTGTTGGATTTTGGTATGAGGGTTAAGAATGTCTCATTCAAACCACCCGACATCCATCCCTCATATCTCAAGAATTCGACCATCTATAGGAGATCCTGTCCCATTAAATAAAAAAAGTGGACAAAAATATCCACAGACCATCCATATGGTCTAGGGCTCTTGTCCCTTTTGAAGGCCTTTAAAACATCTTCAATCTCTTTTAAAGTGACCGGCTTCCTAATGTCTTCACCTTCTTCCTCTGAGAAAAAACAGGGATATTGTTTTATTACCCTAAGCTATGTATCAATGTTTGCAGACTTTAGATCTTTAAAAAGCTCCTAAAAATGGTTTGCAGCCATCATTTCCAACTTTTTATGTTCACTAACTTCCATAACCTCACTGTCTCCTATTGAGAAGATTGAATTTATGTTCCTCCGATGAGAAGTAAAGTTGTGGAAAAAATTTGAATTTTTATCCCCTAGTTCCACCCATATTGCACGGCTTTTTATACTCCACGTACTTTCATCAATTCTCAAATATTCATCCAATTTTGTCTGCAGATCCCTAAACAAGAGTCGATCCTCATCTGAAAAAAGACCATCCATGTTTAGTTGATAAATTTTTTTTATCTGAGCCTGCCACCGAGTGAACCTTGATATGTTCTTTTTTCTTATTTTTCCATATCTTTGTTGTCTCCTTCAAGCCCTTTAGTTTATAAACCAGAGTCTCCATCAGATTTAACAACTCAGGAACCTCAACATTTGTCCAATAGTGTGTAACTAATGCACAGAAATCAGAATCCAAAAGCCATGAACTGTTGAATCTATATGGTTTGTTAGCTTTGAATGCTAAATCATCAATTTGTAAGAAAATAGCATGATGATCAGAAATATTTGAGTACTCTATCCACGACCAATATCTGTTGAATTTTGTAGCCACCACCTGGGAGATGAGAAAACGATGCAATATCTTGCTAAGGAACATGTCCCCAACATGTTTGTTACTCCATGTAGCTCCCATCTTTCTAGGGACCACATCCATGAGATGTACACGATAAAAAAGATCCTTGAAAAAATATGCAGATTCATCGACCATTGCATTTTTTCCCCAAACTTCAGTTGCATACAACATGAGGTTAAGATCACCTGCCACAATAAGATTCAGAGAATTTAGGATTCCCGAGTCTTCAAGGGCCGATCGAAAAAATTCCCTGTTACTGTAAGGTCCATACATATTCAGAATAAATAAGTCAAAATCATTTGTAAGAAAACGTCCTTCCAGCAGGATACCACCCATAGTCTTGAATGGTTTGAACTCTGTGGTTCTAGGATTCCATCTAGACAACAAACCCCCCGACACACCACATGAGTCCATAGTACAAAAATACCTCTCGGGGAATTTTTTAGAAAAAAACTCCACAGCAAGACCAGCTGAAACCATTGTTTCCTGTATAAAGATACAATCTGGGCTAGTAGATTTTATGAAATCAACCAGGGTCCTAGCCTTCTTAAACCCCCCAATTCCCCAAATATTGTAGGAGAGCATAGACATTAAGACCCAAACTCTAAGGACTCATCTGCTCTAAGGGTCCTGTGGGCGGAAGATGACTTTGAGGGAGGCAGTACAGAATCAAAATCAATCAGACATTTTGAAAGTGGGATGAAAACATTACTCTCCTTTTGGTCTTTTGAGGGATTTTTTTTTTGGTAATAACATCCATACACCGAATCGAAGCAATTACATCCTCATCAGAAGAAATAGGATTTTTTGCATAAACTTCTAAAAAATCTTTTGGAATATTTGATAAAGACATAAGCGAATTGGTGAAGGAGTTCAGGTCACCATCCTTAGCTGACTCAATAGGGTTGATTTCTACCACATAAGGAGCCGAGCGAGGGGATGAGGGGAGATCAATAGGTGGAATCCGCATGAATAATTGACAAATTGATACAATATTAGCATTAAATGTTTTTCTTACATATTCATTAAAATTAATCCACTCTTATGTTGATTTTAACATAGAAACGATAACCAATTTTATATATTTAGTAACATTTAGCTACAATTACATAAACAAATAAAATAATTTCCAGTAACAAATTCGATACCTCCTTTATGTTACATGATGAATCAAGGATTAATGGAATATTATAAAATAACATAGGACGACTATCTCAAAATCTAAATAGGAACTTTTCGATATCTCCTTTAGGTCACACGTTGAATCAATGATAAATAATAATGATATTATTATTATTATTATTGAGAAAATATCTCACTTCTCGAGCAATGTATTTTGTAATGAAGACACATCTTTTTTCTCTTAATAAAAAGGTGTTTTTTTCGATATGAAAAATAAATAATAATGATATATGAACATAAGATAAATTGTCTCAAAAACCAGATAGCAACTTTTAGATGTATATATGTCGATGGTAAGGTATCCTCTAAGCTTCACATAAAACTGGAGCAACGATAATCCTTCACACCAATCCGGTTTTGTGGTCATCTATTCTTAAGGGAATGAATAATGAAAGCCATGTCTTTCAAATAAATAACCATCACATATTTCTATGTGATTTATCCCTCATTACATCCCGAGAGTCCTCGTTTTACTAAACATCGCTTACAGATTCATTATAATATCTAATACAGATTCAATGTACAACCATCCAAAAAACACAACCATTTCATATTTATTTTAAAATCTACCAAATAAAAAACTTCCCAAAAGAAAATCATTTATCAGATCTTCACCTCTTCATCAAGAGATCATGTAAAATCTAACCAAAAGCTTCCCAAAAGCAATCCTTTTATCACATTTTCATCTCTTCATTAAGAGATCATGTTACTGATGTTTGATCTTCCTTACATATAATGAAATGGAGCATGATAATAATCCCATATCTTCCCATGAGATCCCTCCCTTGTGAACCAACAATCATACTATATGGATATCCCAGTTTTTGATAATTCAACAGCTTCTATATTCCTTTATTTGTAAACATGATTGAAAGAAGTCCACTCCATATTCGATTTTAGTCTTTTAACCTTCTCCAAAATCTGCATCAAGTATATATCCTTGCATAGTTATTCTTCTCTAGTCCATTTGATCGTAAGCATCGAATCCTCATAAATAGGTAAAAATTCCAGATTTTTTTCTTTGGCTAGTCTCAACAATAACTAAAGGGCACTCAATTCTGCATAATTGTTTGTTCTCGATCCAAGTCCTAACTTGAATAATATCTTATGTTTATTTGTCAAGTTAAATATACCTACCTCTCCACATGCATTTTGATATTCTTGTTACGGAGAAAACTTCCTATGGCTCAGGGCAGACCAAAACAGACAGATGACTACCAGAAATCAACTCAATTCCCAATGCAATGCTATATAAATGTAAATGCTAAGATGTGGAATAAAATACCAACCTTCAACCGGACGTTTAATGTAGATCCTCATTGAGCTTTCAAATCTCTACACTTGAACCTGTAGCTTAGTCTCAACAATAAACACAAGCAAGTGCATATAATGTATGAAAGATGTTAGCATAAACAATAGCATGGTCCATGATATAATAAGCAAATGTTACCTAATGTTAATAAACAATCATTCACAAGATAAATTGGACATGAAAATGAGTATTTCTATTAAATTTAACAAGAAGTACATGATACAACCTCTTGCCGACAACACATCTGAACCAAGAACTAGGTCCCTCCACTTGTGCCTCCACCACTTCAATCCTCCATGTAATGGAAAACTCACGAGTAAAGGAATAAGTCCTTCACAAGATATGGAAGAGTTTGGTAGGTGA
The DNA here is from genome assembly GCA_027924585.1 of Larix kaempferi. Lineage (NCBI taxonomy): Eukaryota > Viridiplantae > Streptophyta > Pinopsida > Pinales > Pinaceae > Larix > Larix kaempferi. Next base: position 126,858 of record BSBM01000061.1, on the reverse strand, counting down.
ACATAAAGTGTTCATAACAACTAGGATCAATGGATGTAGACTCAAGCTATGGTAAAAATCCAATAGAATTTCGATTCTCTCTCTTTCCTCCCCTTCCATGCACCATAACAGCTCAATATATAACCCTCCAAAGGTAGGTGAAAGGTCGAATCAAGTCGTTTCGGGATACATGGAGGGCCAAAGGTTACAATGGCCACTTTTTGTAGTGAAAAAATAGAGTTTTTACTGTTATTTACCAATTAACTCGTTGTATGGGAGCTATAGTGGTACAGCCTACATATACGCTGGTTGCAGTGAAATAGCTAGTGTACATGAACAAAAATAGGGAAACAAGGGTTCCTAGAGGACAAAAAGTGGTTTTGAGTCAATCATATGAATAATGGAGGCCAAAGAGTGCTAATGCTCACAAGGTGGCAAAATACGATGTAACACATCTTGAGCCACTACATCAAAAAATGTCCAGGGAACATTCCTATCAATTTCCTCTATTTGTACGCTCCAACTTGATATCCTCGAACTAGTCTATGGAAAACAATGTAGAAAAGCAATACTTTGACCTGCACACCAAAGAGGAGAAATCAAATTGTTCTAAAAAAGGCATATGTTCCTTACTAACCAGATTTTCCCAGCTACAGTTACTGACACTACTCTCTAATCACTCAAAGATATATTATGACACCAGAACCATAAGCACTTATAAACTGTTGAACCAATCCATCTGCAATTAATTTGAGCTAACATGGCGATTTTTTTCCAAACTTCTTGCATGTATCTACAATTTACTTATATATGTAAGTTCATCTCCTCATCACTCTTACATAGATTGCATTTGTCTGAACAATGCCAATTCCTTCTTTGCAACACATCCCAAGTTAAAGCATTATTATGAAGCAAACACCACATTAATATTTTTGCCTTAGGAAAACATTGACATTTCCAAATAGCCCGCCACCACCACATCAGTTCCTCGTTGTGCTATGCAGAAAATAGCTTTTCATAACCAGTGTTGCGCATATAAGAAACATGAGGATCAATTTACTATACAAGAGAGTCCTCACAATGTTGAAGATGCACATGACATTTCTTTATCCTAACAATGAATTCTCTCCACAAAAATGTCTACATACCTAAAACCAAGATGTATTTTATTTAACCACCATTGCTCCATCAACAAGGGAGAAACTTAAACTACAATTTGAAAAAAAAAAAAAAAAATCAACTTGATCTACAATTTGATTTAGAGTATACAGTCCACTATGCCATAAATGCATAATCATATAATTTAGTAATCTATTATGACCCCCACTTCCAATCCAAAGAACTTCACCCACTCCTACACTCTGACCATCTCGCACTCTCCTTCCAAGACCATTCCCCATTCCCCTCTCTCCATTCCTTTTATTATCTTGCCGATGTCGCTGAATATAATCCAAAAATAAACCATATGCTCACAAATAAAATAGAATCTAACAAGGTGTGTCCCACAAAGACGCATATATTCAAGGATTCATGTTTTCAAGAATACGCCATGTTATAAAATATGGCGTGGGATGTTTCAAATGGAACACTATAACGTCATATTATAAAAGATGGTGTGGAATGTTTCAAATAGAACACTATAACGTCATGTTATAAAAGATGGTGTGGGATGTTTCAAATGGAACACTATAATTAGTGCTTTAAACATGTAAATGAACATTAGTTTCATTCTCCGTTGCTTTCAGTTAATACTAGGACATCCATTGCTGTGACATGCACTATTGTGACATAAGTGTGCATCTTATTACATACTTTAGTAAGCATATATTAACATCGTTTTTGTGCTTCTATGTATCATAAGAGCACTAGGGTAAGTAGGAAGAGTGGGAACCATTGTAGGGACCCCCATTTCGGAGTCCCCCAAAAAGACTATTTATGTAATACTAATATCATATAAAAAATTTTAAATTTTGAAAATGAAATATGAAACCATAATAAAAATGCATATATTGAACTTTTACATAACAATGGAACATTTTACCTGATTCCGATGGTTGTAGGTTGTTGTAGCTCACATCCCTTGCCACTGTGATCCAGCGATCCGAACTCACGATTTACCGAATACCTCTCAGTTGAACTCCCTACCATATCGGGGGTAACCTTATTTCCCCTGAACCCCCGAGCATTTTGGGGTCGTAAGAACACACAATGGAAGCTTTCCACGGGGATCCCCCAATCCCCGAAATGCTCAACCCAACTCACAAAAATCGCAAAATAATTTCTCAATTACGGTGCCCATCCAGCACTAGGGAGAAAGAGAATCCATTCTCCTTCTCCTCCCTTTCATTTATAACCAAAATATCCATGCCAAGTGTCTCTTGATGCAATATTTAATTTAATTTAATAATTCTCAATTATTTATTCTCATAATAAGTGTCACTTTATCTTTAACTGTACACCTAAATCCCTACAATGTCTCCTTGCTGTCTCTTTAGTTAATTTCTCTAATCCCTAAATCAGTGGGATGTAGGTGGAGTGGTTTCTACTAGAGTCCTAGTTGTACTTTGCTTACTAATAAGTTTATTCATTAATCTTTCTCATTCAAGTTTTCTCCTTTCCACAACTGAAATAAAATATTTCTTTTAGTAAATCTTTCACTTTCTTTCAAGTTTTCTACTTTTCAAAAATAATAAAATGAAATAAAATATTTCTTCTAATAAACCTTTCACTTTCTTCCAGGTTTTCCCCTTTAAAAAAATAATAAAATAAAATGAAATAAAATATTTCCTCTGATAAATCTTTCACTTTCTTTCAAGTTTTCCTCTTTTCAAAAATAATAAAATAAAATATTTCTTCTAATAAATCTTTCACTTTCTTTCAAGGTTTCCCCTTTTCAAAAATAATAAAATAAAATGAAATAAAATATTTCTTCTAATAAATCTTTCACTTTCCTTCAAGTTTTCTCCTTTTAAAAAATAATAAAATAAAATGAAATTATTATTTTATTATTGTTTTTATTTACTTTACATGTAGGATTTCCATTATGAAAAATTGATTGATAATTTCTTCATGTTCTTGTTTAGGTACCCCTTTGGCGGGCCCTTCCGACAATTCCTTTCCTTTCTTCTTATTCTTATCTAGGTACCTCTTCGGCGGGCCCTTCCGACAATTCATTTTATTTCTTCTTATTCTTGTCTAGGTACCTCTTCGACGAGCCCTTCCGACAATTCCTTTTCTTTCTTCTTGTGAGGAGAACTTTGTAGCGATCAGGGAGTCGTTACCGCGATCTCTCGACTACACTTCTTGGAGGATAAGAGTTGTTGAGGGATAAGTTTCTCCTTATCACGTGCCCCTCAACTCTCATATGCGACCAAGTCAGTATGGCCTCGCCCGTACAACACATGCTTCCCCGGGCCAGCTCACAAGCTTCCGACCCATGCGTGGAGTGCTAATTCAGGGTCGACAGTCTATCGTCGTACCCCTATGTGTTATTTCCATTCTTACGACCCCTATAATTCCATTGTGGGTCATTCGGTAAATCCTCTTACCTACCATGGCACACACACACACTCAAAGCACACATTAAGTAGCGCTGCACGATCAAATTATTTCATCATTCATCATCATAATATCTCAGGCAGTCAAGCATATAATTCATTCATCATTTTCATTATAAAATATATTCATCATTCATCATAATGTCTCAATCAGTCGAGCATATCTATCATTCATCAATATATCTCAGTCCATCGAGCATATAATTCATTCATTATTTTCATTTAATCATTTCATTTCCATAATTATCAATCTAGCATATATTATCTAATCATTTTCATTTCACACAATAATTTCCAAAGTAAGTTCCATGGTTCATGTTTTATAAAACTGGGTCACTTCAAATTAGTGCCCTCAATAGTCTAATCAGTCATAAGTATTGGGGCGGGCGTTACAACCATCCAATATTTTTATTTTTCATTTTTTCATTTTGTATTGTATGGTGCATTATGCATTATATTTAAAATGATATATATATATATATATATATATATATATAGTTTTCCACATATTTTAATGTCATTGGTGAAAAGAGGTTTAATTTAATTCTAAACATATTATATATATTATATTTCAATATTATACTATCACAACCTCTTAACTTGTGGCTGGTGAACACTGATAGATCAAAAGTTAACTGTCATGAACAAGTTAATTGCACCAAGTGAAACGAGGTGCTCTACAGCCCAATATGGGGAGATGTTGTAACATGATGTAACGTTTGTAACAAAATAACAAAATAATTAAAAAATTCATGTCGGCTCATAAAATAAAAAATTATGGAAAGTATTTAAAAAAAAATCCATGTTGGTTCATAAAATAAAATATTATGAAAAGTAATTAAAAAATAGATGTTCGTTTATAAAATAAAAACTTAAACCTTGATCTATCAATCAAGAGAGATCAAATTTCTTGAGTTTAAATTTAAAAAAAGAAATACACCTCAAGCAATTGGATCCCTCTCGGTGCTTGATAGATACATGTTTAAGATGGATCTATGTTGGTTGTTACTTCTTCTCCATGTTTAGTTGTTACTTGTTTTCCATGCATAATTGTAATCACCTGTTGTCTATGCCTTAGCTACCTTTTATCTTATTTAGTTAAATGGGTTGTTTGTCACTACGTCTTATCCATGCAACTATTATCTATGCATGACTTACGAATTATCCATGCATCACCTACCAATTCTTTTATATATATATTTTTTTATAATTGCTTATTTTAAATTTTGAACAATGACCATAAAATCAATTTATACAGTACATTTGTCTCATCCTACAATCTAAAAAAAACATAAAATGTAATCCACCCCAAACTCTAAAATATAAACACTTATTGATATAATTATTATGTTATTTTTAAAATAAAGTTAAGACGTAACATATTTGACTCACTAAAAACAACACAATTTTATTTTTCAATCTTTTTAAAATGCTAAACACTAATTCTTCTTGAGACAACTAGATGTTTTATTAGTTAAGGTATATAAATATATAAATAAATAAGTTATTGTTTACTTTTACTAAAGCATTTTAGTCTTACTATTCCATTCTTACTTTGTAAGAAATTTAGTCCACTCCTAATAATTTATTTCCCAGGAAATAATATTATTAACATTTACTTCCATGAACTATCACAAGCAAGCACTCAACTACATAATATTTTCATTCGTTTATTAAAAAAACACTTTACTTTATTTGTTATCCAAAAGAAATTGATAAAACATTCAAATGATTAACTTTTTCTAATGGTTAAAAATAATGTGTTTCTTTTCTGAAAGTCATAAGTTTGTAACGGCCTTTCTATTACATTATTTCATTTTGTCTTTCGACGAGGATATATATAAATCACGTTTTTTTATTAATTGTTGATTGATTGAAGGAATCTTTCAAATGTATGCTATCATTTGTCCTAAGTTGGAATTAGGGTTTTAATTTTGTGGGGGAATTTGGCCTGATCGAGTACGATGTGTTAATGTGGGGGAGCAGTTGTGTTGGGGTTTTATTGGGTAGAGGGAGAACGATGAGGGCCTAGGGAATCCCTCCCCAAGCATGGGCGACACTTCCTGTCATGGATTTATTGCCATTTCTTATTGCATTTGGGGATTTATGGAGGGACAAGGACTTGAGGGAGGGTTTTTTTGGCTGTGAATAGGTCGTCTTCCGATGTTGGCTATTGTTTGTTGGATTTTCAAGCGGTGATGAGGTCATATTTCAGTCTGGGGCGACGCTTTCGTCATGGATTTATTTCTGGTTTTATTGCAAGGTTTCATTGCATTTGAAGATTTATGGAGGGACATCGACTCGAGGGGGGGTCTATCGAGCTACGATAGGATTTTCCGGTCATTGTGAGGTTGTGTTTGAATCTTGGTTGTTGTTTGCTAGATTTTCAAGCGATGATGAGGCTGGATTTCAGGCTTCATGATTGCAATGTCTTGTGCGGAGCTTTAATTATGCTTGGTCCATTCTTAATGGTTTGAGAGAGACGTTTAGGTTTTTTGGCTATTGCATTGTGTTGTGGGCATACCCTAGTGGAGAGCTTCGTTCGAAGGACTGATTCGAGGTTTTTGCTTGCAAATTTTTTGGCTAAGGGATTTGTTGTGTTTGCTTGTGTTGTTGCTTGGTGCCACGATGGTGGTTGGGACGCTCTTCTCTATTTGTTGTTTTGATTGTGTTGTGGTGCGTTATTGGTGTGTCTATATTCTACGGTGTTTTCTACTGGTTGTGTTAGCGGTGCATATTTTTCCCTGTAACTAGTGTGGCATCAATTATCAACTTCGTGGTTGTTTGTGCAAGGAATTGATTGCCAGGTATGTTATTCCATGCGTTCAAATGGAAATAGGATCTAGGTTCAAATGGAAACGAATGACTGCTTCGTGGAATTTAACTTTAGATTATAATAGTTGATGCTTTGTCTAACGTTTATCTACTGATGGATTTTAATTTAAAAGTCCACCTAGATTTCCATGGCCTTCACAAGTTATTTCCTTGCAGATCCTTTTTCTTTTTTTGCTTGGTATATCTATTGAGGTTTAATTGGTGTTGTTGGCATGTTTGCTGAGAGAGGGTTTTAAGAACTGCTTCCATTATTGTCCAGATCTATTTGGAGTACTTTTTGATGCTTTAGAGTGGCTTGATAGTAATTCATGGATGGCTAATAATTCAATTTGAATAAATGTTGGTTGAACAACTCTATTGCTTTGATATTTTAGTTATGTATTCACTATCGAATTCCATGTTATATGGTTTACCCTGAGAGAAAAGCATGCTGCTCATGTGGAGCTTATGTGTATCAAGAAAAGGTATGGGGCTTTTTCGTTGGCTAATTCTTAGGCAATTTATTTTTTTACGTCAGAAAATTTGTTCTATTATTGTTGATTGTATTTTGTGTCGATTAAGTTCATCCTTTTGCATTGAGATTTTGGACATTTGTAATGTGTCTTGTGAATTGTTTTGTATGGTTGTGATTTTAGTAGTAGAAAGAGTTTCTTGCTTCTTTGATGAAGCTCCCTTGCAAGTTTGGATTTCAAGGTCAAGGGCTACTATGAATTTCCTGTTACATTTATTTCCCTATGGTTCTAATTTATATAGAAAATTTGTTCAAGTATACATATCATCTATTAAAGTATTGAGGATTGCTTATAAATACAAAGAATCCTAAGGGTTGCAATGTTTTGTAGCTACTTCATGTCATGCATAGGAAATACATGGTGCATATCTGATGTGAATATTGCCATGTTGTAGAATTTCTCTTGTAAGGTGAGTTTCCTTTCTTTCTAGGTGTAGTTCCTCTAGGCTGAGCATATCCTTGTGTATTGGGTCAATTTCATTGAATGGTGCTAAGTCAAGTTGGATCTTAGTTATAAACAAATCACAATACTAAGATATTGCATTCGACTAAGTTTGTTGCTGTGTGCATATGTTGCATTGAGGATCGCATAAAAAATTATGTCCATGTAGTATATGTCAGAAGAATTAGATTTTACATAGGATGCCAAAGGAATTCATGGTTATATTTATTACACCGTGATTGTAGCTACTTTATAGTTTCTCGAAGAGTGTCACATGTCTAATACAGATAGCAAAAACAGATTTTCAACAACCTTCTGAGGTGCAAGAACTATGGTAGGTTGTAGTATGAGAATTCTTGCTTTCAATGAAATTGGAAATGCAACAACCCATTTGCAATTTGGACTTACTTTAATTATTAATTTCAATGTATTTCTTGTAGGATTCTTACAATGTCTGTTTCTATAGGTGATTGAGGTTGTTTCACAATATCAGCATAGTTAGAGGCTTCAACATCGGTTTTTTAAATTCATTGACATTGTTTTGACACTTTTATCGCTAGCATAAAAAGTAATTTAGTTTTTTTCCAATAACCATTCCCAAGTGAAAACCAAAATTTTGGACCATATCCACTCACAATTGTTCCCATTTCTAAAACATTTAGTATTTCCATGTTTTATGGTGGCCTCAACAATAACAAAACCAAAAAACAAATAAAATCTTGAGAGGTAAGGAAATTCAAATCACCATGAACTGAATGCATGCAAATATTCTAGTGAATACATTAAGATGCCATCAAAACCTTGTCTCTCTCTATTCTCCATTAAGTAGGAATATTTTATTCTCCTTATTATAAATCCTTAAAAATATTGTCTTCCCTAGTCATAATTGAACTCATAAAATAAAATACACAAAGATAATTCCATATTGTGTAGAGGCTTTGGAAGTTATAATTCCCTATGAAACTTAGGAGTCTGAGTATATTGCATCACAGAATCTGATAATTCCATATTGGGTAGAGGCTTTGGAAGTTATAATTCCCTATGAAACCTAGGAGTCTGAGTATATTGCATCACTAATAGCATGGTAAATTGCTATGAGTATGAAGAGGAAATTAAATACCTCTGTCAGCAATAGTTATAATGAAAGGTGGAGTTAGAATATCTCCCAGTTTAGAAATGGCTCCCCTTGGCTTCCAATAGGTTTTTAGGAGGTTAAATATTGTGGGGAGAACTTCGATGCAAAAAAAATGAAAGGTAAGAATGGTAGTAGTTGATGGATAGGAAATTTTGATACAATTGGTTATTATTTAAAAAAACTATAATAGATTACAATAATGAAGGAAAATAAGACTAGCAAATGATGTAGAAAATGTGAAAGAGTGGTTCTAATTTGACAAATAGATCTAAATTGGAAGATTCCAATAAATGAGCTATTTATTAAATGTACATGGCTCACTTATTGAATGTATATGATTTTCCTGCGAGCGTATATTTTAGATTTAAAAAAACAAATTAAATCGTGAGAATTTAGAACAAGAATTTAACAATTGATGACGAAATATGGTACAAGGAAAAGCATTCAAGAGTCTGTTTTCAAAAAAATTTAAATGGATGAAGTTTGAATTCCTCCACACACCACTTATGAGATGCCTATGGCCATTTCCATGACAAATTATCGAACAATGAATCAATACAAAAAAAAAGAAACTTGAATCCTAGTTGTTGTTCAAGATAGAATTGAGCAAACATTTAAGATACCATTCATGATTTTCTTATATTGGAAGCATATTAATGTACGATACATGTATATTGGATCTAAAACTTGTCTGTTTCTTGTATACTTCTATGGCAACGCAATGCGTGGTTTAACAAAAAAAAAAAACTACGTGTCCTGTTAGTTGTCAAAGATGGTAATTTTTTTGTTTCGCTAGTTACATATTTAAGTTGCATAATTTGGATCTTAACGAAGTGCGCCTATTGGCCCTTTTGTTTCTCAAAAATTTTAAGCTTCTAGGAAAAAATATGATAAAACTATTGGCTACATACAATCATCTTATACGAAAGTAACCCACACTCTGATTGCAAAACTTCCCTTCTTGAACTTTATTTAGATAGTTTTCATGTTCAATTTCAAACATTCTACATGAAAATACTTATGGAAACCTCAAACATTTAGTGCTTATGTTAATATTTACCATGTTCTATGAATTGAACTGTGTGTGTTCACATCTAAACCAGGCTTATGAGCTTGTTGTTCCTTCTTAGTGTCCATAGGATGGCTGCTCCATATTCATGTGGTTATTTAGAGAAATATGGAAATGGTCTTGTTGTTTCTTTCTCGGTTTATAGAGTGATTTGATTCAATGAACATCTAAAAATAAGTGCAAAAAAACACAATGCATCAAACATAGCCATATCAAATATCATTGCAATTTTCTTTTGCTATCTTTCAATTTTAAATCTTCTCTTTTAGGTTTCAAAAAACTGTTGGTTGCAAACAATCCAAGATCTTTGTTGATTTTCCTTATGGATTGGTGTATTTGGATTGCGTTCCTTCTAGGATTTTTCTATTGTTTATCTAATTGAAACTTTTTGCAAATTCCACAAGTGCATTGGGTGAATGTTTGTAATTGGTTAGTTTTCTAGGAGAAGGGGGGAAACAAAACAAAAGAACAAATCGACTCTTCACCTATTGATGCTTTTGTAGATAGTATGGAAAAAAATGCAAACACAAACAACTATTTTCAAGAGAAACTAGCCTTGGAATGAAAACACCTGCATTGCAAAAGATTGATCACATTTTGGCTAGGTTTCATTTGTTTCGGTTGAATAATTTTCACTATCAACCTGTGTAATGTCTTTGACATCAAACTAAGGCCAGAGGCACTAGGAAATCCAAGAAAAAGGGGCTAAGTGAAGTATTACACAGCGAATTAAGGTTATTCTAACTAACCATTGAACCAATAAAAGAATTGCAAGATGTGCAAGCATAACATTCCCCTATGGTGCATACTATTGAACATAATAATAATGTAATTCGTAACATGTACATGAGTAATGCATGGTAATTAGAATCTCTAGTAAAATTATAAACATACAATTAACTTAGGTACTTGATGGTAAGTATTGGATTCTAATGCTATTGAGCACATGATTAGTAAGTATTTAACTGTTGTGGTTATCTTTTGCTTGCATAATAATTCTATTTCATATGAGGATTACTTATCGGTTTTGCTATGTGTGTGCTGATAGTATGGTTAAGTAGTAAGGAAGAATAGAATCAACACATGTCCATAAGCTACCATCTACAACCACACATAAACCATAACAAGGATAGAGTCACTGGCTGTCAATTACAACCTCAAAAATTAGATCCCGTGGTTGTCCCCTACAACCATATTTCATTAGTACGATTTAGATTGTATGGATGCCTTCTCTCCAGCCATAAATCACTAATAAAAATCATATATACAATAATATAGTCATATTTGCAACAATAGAACATATATGCATACACAGGTACTCTCAATCAAAAGACATGATGCATTCCTTTCAACACCAAAAACACTACTGGGTCAAAACAGTCATAACTCGGTCATACATAAATATGTTTAAGTGAAATAAGAGGTGTTACTGACTGGAAAATTCACTAGAAATATAATGGAACAAGTTTCACAACCCATATATGAGAAGAAATAGGAAAATAATAACATATGGTTGTGCCCCTCTCAACACCATGAGAGCCACATTTATAAACCCCAAAAGAGAAGAGAAAGAATAAATGGTAGACAAGGATCATAATAATTCGGTTCATCATGTACAAAGGAAATCCATCCTGCATACATATCCTTACATATAAATCATGAACATAAAGATAGCATAAATCAGTCACCACAACACATATGAAGAATAAAATAACATGAGTAGCACATGAGAGAATACTTATCTCAAATTTGGACAATTGCCTTTAGTGGGACAATGTTTCTTCCAGTCGTAGACACACTCAAACCTACCTATATTGAATAGGCCACCCCCGAGATAAGGCCACAAATCCACAAATAGTGCACACTTAGTCTAGGAACTCTTAGAAACTCTTCTTCTATGAACCCACAATACTTCCTGCTACTACCCACTACCTGTCTATCTCCACTACATATGGGATGTGACTCCCTTCACCTAAATCGTCCCTTAGGATATCACCATCCCATTCCCAGGCATCCCATGTGAGAACCTAGAATATCAGATTGGTTCCAAGTGTAAAAGCAAGGGCAACATCTGCCATAGTACCCTCTGTAAACAAATACTAGACTTCTCTCTAAGGGAATCCTAATACAAGAACTCAGTCCCAACATAGTCTGAATATTATCAGCACTCACAACAGAGTGAGATAGCACAATTAAAGTGATCCAAGCTCGGTATTAGCCTCAATAAGGAGAGAGCACATGCATTTATAGGATAGTGAGGCAATTTGAACGAAGGAAATCCCACTCGAGTCAAGAAGAGTGGTTAACTCATCCATAAGGTAGCCAACTCGAATTCCACCAAGGAAAATTGAATTAGTGTGTGAAACACTCAAACATAAAGGGGGAACGCGAATTAGGGAGAGTGGAGGCTCAAGTGGAGGTTACTTAACACATAATAGCTCCATGAGGAGGAGTTATACAAAAAAAGTGGAAACCAAAAATAACTCAAGGGGGGTGCATGAGGAGTGATGGAGGCTCATTAATGAGCCGGAGGCACAAAAATAGGAAATGATCTTATCAATAGGGAACACTAGGAGGAATATAGGCTCATAAATGACTTGGAGGCATGAAAATAAGAAAGAATCTCTTTATGAGGGCACACTTACCAAGTGGAACCCACAAAAGCATTAAGGAGGGTGCTTAAGGTAGAAATGGCTCCTCTAAACTATAATACAGGATCCAAAGTATCTCCCAAATAAAAATTAATAAAAATTAGGGTTTGTTGTACAAATTTATGGTGAGAAACAAATCCTAAACCCCAACCCCCTCACTTGCAGAACCATGGCCTCACATACTCTTTTAGTTGTCCCTCTTCAACCAGTTTATTTAATTAATAGTAATAATCAACAATGATAATAATAACAATAATATTAACATCAAATTCCATAGGCACATTAAAAAACAAATAATCATAATTCCATTGTCACATTAACAAACAAATAATCATAATTCCAAGGATTAACAACCAGGGTATTACATCCCCTCCCTCTTAAAATAATGCATCTTCATCGATGCATATTTATTACATACATTCCACAAAAAATAATTTCAAAATAGATGAGGGTATGCTTCCCTCCTAGTATCTTCCAGTTCCCACATAGCATCCAGAAGATTGTAATGATCCCATTGGACCTTTACCTGCTCGATCTCTCGATTCTCGAACAACTTGTCAATGCTACCTACAATTGCAACTGGACATACCAGAAAATCCACTTCTGGTTCGACTTGGATCACATTCTAATAAATGACATGGTTTACATCAAGTGTATACATTTTTTAATAAAGACACATCAAATAATTTATGTACTTTAATGCAAGTGGGTAGAGCATGCTCATAAGAAATGGATCCTATCTTAGATAGGATCTCAAAAGGGCCATAGTATCTAGAAACTACCTTACAATAGTTCCATAAGTTCAAGGTGCTCTTATTGGGTCTTAATTTCAAAAATACATGATCCCCAACTTCAAACTGCTTGTTATTTTTGTTCTGATCTGCATAGATTTTATGCCTATCTTGAGATTCCTTCATATTCATCTTGATCTTAACCATCTTATCCTCCATATCCTTTATTGTTATGGTCCAATAATGATTATGCTTGTTGGATTATCCCAACTGATAGGAGTATTTATTTCTTCCATGCATAGCCTCAAAAGAACTCATCTTCAAAGAGGCATGATATCCATTATTATATGCAAACTCTACTAAGTGTAAGAAATATTCCAACTTGGATGGTTGATCCATCATATACTTTCTCAACATGTATTCAATAACTTGATAAAAAAAATTTGTCTTACCATCTATCCGAGTATGGTATGATGTACTCATGTTCATATTTATACCAAATCCTTTGAACAAGCGCTTCAAAAAGTTACCTATAAACTTTGAATCTATGAATGACACTATAGCCTTCAAAATTCCATGCAATCTTGAAACCTCTTTCATGTAAATTCCTGCAATGTTAGTTGTCGAATGAGTTTTATTTATTGGAATAAAGTGTTCTTCTTTAGTCAACTTATCCACCACCACCATGATGCCAATACTGATAGCTGCTACATGCATCACATGTATCTTCCTACTAAGTGCTTCATATACCTTATTCTCCTTACCTTTGATGTGCTTGATGCCAAAGTCATATTCACATAACAATTGCATCCAATTTCTTTATCTTCCACTCAAATTAGGCTTCTCAAACAAATACTTCAAACCATCATGATCAGTCCTTAACTCAAACTTCTTATCCATCAAAGAATGTCTCCACATCTTCAAGGCATGAGTGATGGTTGGGAGATCTAGATTCAAGAGTGGCATATTTCTTCTCATGTTCCTTCAAATTTCTAGATTCATAATTGATCGCGTGTCCATCCTACATCAATACCTCACCAATACTTCGCTTACATGCATCTGTCCACACAACGAAACTTTCATCGAGGTCCGTAATGTTCAGGACTGGTGCACTGGTAAGCATTTCCTTAAGTCTTTGAAAACTATCTTCACACTTAGGAGTCCATCCGAATTTCACACCCTTCTTTTGTAAAGATGTGATAGGATCTAGGCTAAGTTTGGATATCCTTCAATGAACCTTCAGTATTATCCAACTAACCCCATAAAAGATCTTACTTCTGACACATTCTTTGGTGTCAACCATTCTATAATAGCTCTTATCTTCTAAGGGTCTACCGAAACACCTTCCTCAAATATGATATGTCTTAAGTAGTGGCTTCTTCTCTGGTAGAAAAAACACTTAGTTTGTCATACAACTGATGTTCTCTAAGTACTTCCATTACTAACCTTAGATGTTCTTCATGTTCTTCTTATGTATTGGAATAGATAAGGATGTCATCCAAGAATACAATTACAAACTTATCTAGGTACTTTTTGAAAACTCCATTCATCAAACACATGAATATTGTTGGTTCATTTGTCAATCCAAAATGTACTAATGTGAACTCATAATGTACATACCTTGTTTTGAATTCTATCTTATTGATGTCTTCATTCTTAATTCTAATTTGGTGGTATCTCTATCTCAAATCTGTCTTTGAGAACACTTTGGCTTCTCTCAACTGATCAAACAAGTCATCATTTCTTTTTTTAATTGTCTATAATCTATGCAAAGCCTTAGAGTTCCATCCTTCTTATTCACAAATAACACAGTATCTCCCCAATGTGAAACACTATCTGTTATGTAACATTTCCCCAATAGCTCCTCTAACTACATCTGCAAGTCTTTCAACTCCGGGGTACTCATTATGTAAGGTGATTTATATGAAGGCATCGTTCTTGATACCAAATCGATAGAAAAATAAATGCATCTCTTAGGACGCATTCCTGGTGGTTCTAGAAATATATACTCTTGTAGCACTGGATAATATTGCAAGTCTATATCTTTTCCTTCTTTTGGTTCCTCCACATGAACTGCAAACAACTGGCACCCTTTCCTCCAACACTTCTTCATCCGCAGAGCTATGACCTACCTTAGAGATATGGATCTAGATATGCCTCTAAATGTTACTCGGTTTCCTTCTTCATCCAAATAAATATAGGTTTTGTTATGAAAATCAAGTATGGCATGATGTGTATCCAACCACTTCATGACAATCAATACATCATAAGATCCCAAGGGTATGATGCTTAATTCTGCAAAGGTTTTTAATCCATTCATTTGGAAAGGACACTTTCTTACAGCTTGAGTGATTTTTCTCTTAGTTCTAGTAGATAGTTGTACTAGAATTGTTGTCTCAATCTTACTTTTCTTCAAAAAAACATTTCTCAACTAGGTTAGGTGCAATGTAACTATTTCTAGCTCGAGAATCAATCAAAATAGCTATGGTTTTTTTAGCAATCTTAACTGCTAACTCGATCATTTGAAACTGATGATCATCCTGTATTCCATCCAACATTGCATAGATTCTTTGAACACTTCCCCCAACATCCCCAACATCCCCAACAGTTCAGGTTTTTTTTTTTTGAACCTGTGTTTCTAGTCATTATGCGCCTGATCATGGCGATAGGGTTTCAACTGATTTTCATTTACTAGCTTTGGTAACAATACTCCATCTAAACATTGTAGCTTCACCACACCTCTGTCAGTGACAAAATTTATGATGTAGGTACCTAACCAATGCATTTGTAACTTACATGGGTGCTTAGAAAACTTACTGTCATATAGAAGAACTGTATCGCCACGCTGAAAGTGCTTTTGTTTAACATGGCGATTGTGTCAAGCCTTATGTCGGTCCTTTTCTACTTTCTAATGAAACCCTCAGATGAACCGATCCTCATCGAGTTGTACCAATTGTTCCAATCGTTCTTCCAGTGCTCGATCATCGCTCATGCCTGTGGCCAATGCAATTCGCAGGCTGGGGAAAATATACTCCATCGGCATTACGGCTTCCTGCCCATAAACGAGCTTGAACGGTGTATGGATAGTCAAACATTAACAAGTTATACGATATGACCAAAGTATCGCAGGGATCTTCAAATCCCAATCGTCCTGATTTGTGTTGCATACCTTCGTGAGTGTGCATGCTCCAAGATTTTGTTAAATGCCTTCACTGTTTCATTTTCTTGTGGATGGTAAGGGGTACTCTTAATGTCTTGTATTTGAAATTCTTCTGTCATCGATGCGATTTGCTATTAACAAAATGAATTCCTTGGTCACTCATTAGTATTTTTGGGAACCCGAACCTGGTGACCACATTGTCGAAGAGGACTCTTGTTGCTATCGCAGTTGAGCAATCGTTCATCGGTGCTGCTTATTCCCATCTCGTCAAGCAATCCGTCGTAGTAATTATGTAGTGCGACCCTGTTCATTTTCCTTGTGGGTTGATGGGTCCCACGAAGTCAACTGCTCACTTGTTGAAAGCCTGTAGTGTCAATTGAGGTACTAGTGGCATTTCATCCCTTCGTGATGGCTTCCATATCCATTGACATACATTACATCTTTTAGCATAGTCCACAACATCTCCATGCATCATCGACCACCATAGTCCTGCTCTAAGGATCTTCCTCACAGTGGCGCGTCCTCCGTAGTGTCCTCCAGTTATCCTGTCATGAGCTTCCGCAAGGATCCTCTCCTCTTCATGCACAAGGACGTATTGTCGAAGTATTTCATCTGGCCCCATTTTATACAATTTCCCTACAATCAATTACAAATTTGTAGCTCTGACATTTAGCTACTTCTTTTAGTTGCTAGTGAATCCTTCTGGTGCCTCCTTTGTCGCTAAAAACTAAATGACTTGTTCATAATGGTCGTTGACCATTCCAACCCTGAACAACTAAGCATCTGACAATCCTTCATCAAAGCTCCTTGGGTCTTCCCCTGACTCGATCCATGACAAATATTCTAGTCCTGCATTCAGTCGTCCTGGATTTACGATTATCTCAAAATCAAATTCATGGAATAGTAACAGCCATCGACGGATCTTCCCTCCCAGCAAAGGTTTGTTCACCAGGTATTTTATTGTTGAATGATCAATGAACATCTTAAAATTTCCCCCTAATAGGTAGTGTCTGAATTTCTGTAAGGCGTAGACCATCGCCAACCCTTCCCGTTCTATGATTGTATAATTCTTCTCCGCAATAGACAACTTCCTACTTGTGAAAGCTATTGGGTGGTTGATGTCTCCTTCTCCTGGTTGGGACAAGATGAATCCTAATGCAACTGATGACACATTGATGTGAACATGGAACTCCTTCTTCCAATATGGGAATGCCAATATGGGTGCGGCAACCATCTTTTCTTTTAATATGTCCAGACTCTTCTGTCACTCTTCATTCCACTCAAACTTGGCATCTTTATTCAACAACCTCTCCATTGGTGCTGTGATTGCTGCATACCCTCTGATAAAATTCCTGTAGTATCTCATGTGGCCCAGCATTGCTCTCAATTTCTTAACTGTTGTCAGTGGTGGGAGGTCGACAATAATTGTAATCTTCGTCGGGTCTACCAGCATTCCTTCCCTACATACAATGTGCCCTAGCAAAATCCCGAACAGAGCACAGAAGATGCACTTTTTCAGGTTTGATGAAATCTGGTGCTACCGAAAACGTTCCAACATTAGGCTCAGTTTTGCGACGTGATATTTGACCAACCCATACACTGTCTAATTATCCATATAAATGGCAAGGAATTTATGAATGTAGTCTTTGAAAGCCGAAACTACTAATCTTGAAAAAATTGCTAGAGCATTCTTGAGTCCAAATGGCATCACTTTATACTGGAATCAGCCCCATTCTGTGACAAATGCAGTCTTATGTTGGTCTTCCTTTGCGATTTTGATTTGGTGATAGCCTAAAAACCCATCCGTAAATGAGTATATTTCCTGACCTCCTACTCCCTCGAGAACCTCATCTGTGAATGGTGTCGGGAATGGGTCATGTAAGCATGCATTGTTCAAATTCCGTAGGTCGACAAAAATTCGGAATTCGCTTGTTTTCTTGTCTTGGACCACCATCAGGATGATCCACTATGATTCCTCCACTAGTTCTATAATGCCTACTTCCAACATTCTTTCAATCTCATCCTGTACTCTTTCCTTGTACCTTGCATTCAATCAGTATCACCGTTGCTTGACTGGATTTGCATAAGGTTTCATGGGGATCTTCATTTCTACTAAGTCCCCAAAAATTCCTTTCATCTCCGAGAATTTCATTGGGAACAAATCCTAAAACCCATGCAACAAATCATTCATCTTCGCAATAGTTGAATCATCCCAATAATCCCCAATGTTTGCAAACTTTGGTTTCTCCTCTAATCCAATGTTTACTTTCTTGATCTTCAACGGTTTCTCGAGTTTGTCGGAAGGTATTTATGATGCCTCAACACTACGACTTCCTTCCGACTCTTGTGCATATGTACCCCTCGGATCATCCTCATCATCCAGCTCTCCTGCGATGTTATAACACTCCATCAACATTTCTGGTGTCGCAGTCCCCCGAAGTTCTAATGGTTGCTATGTTGGTACGGCTTCAAATACCTTCTCTCGAATCACCTGCAATGCATTATGGATGAAGGGGTTCTCATCTGAGAAACAAAATGTTTGGCTGAAGCCAATTGTTATCTGTTCCCAAGAAGTCATCCCGCGTCGCAGTTCTACTTCAACATACCAACTCCACGGTACTTCATCCAATGTGTGAATAAACACATGGACCCATTCCTCTTTTGATCGTAATCTCCATTTTCTTTCATACTCAGCCAAATGCGCCTTCGGGTCACTTCTGTAGTCAAAATTCCTTCTGTCAGATCCTTCTGCATCGTCGAACCTCACCATCATGAGGTGTCAACATAGTGGCCAGTTTGTGATATTAGACTTGTGCGCCGCCCACCAGCGTGGAGGAGTAGCCTTTAAGGCTTCCTCCAAGGCTAATAGACATTGCGGTTCTGCCACTTTTTCGTCAAATTCCATGATAAATGTAGCAAAATTGGAAAATCCTTCGTATGTTTGTTTCCCATACTCATTTGTGGCTACCCTTCGCAGTGACTGAGTGATCCTTGCGCACCTCCTAAATGACACTTCATGCAGCCGGTTCTGCCAATTCTCAAGCACCTTATCCAAATCCGATGATTCTAAACTGACACTGTGCCATCCCAATTCTCCATCTTCCATGGGATTAATGTAATCCTCGAATATGTTGTATATGCTATCCGATCCCTCCATAAGTTCATCTCTCACTATTTCAACATATCCCTATCCTTTTGCAGGATCAAGATGTGCGATGACCCTCCTTTTGCGATTTTCAAATGACATAGTCCGCTTCTTGAAGTTGATAATAGCTATATTATCCATTTCTAGTCTATCCTAAGCAGCGCTGGGTAGGGGATGGTACAATCCACAATTTCAATTACATCAAAATCTACATAAGTCTTGAGGCCCTCGATCTCAACTAGAAGTATGCACACTTGACCAAGTGGAGTAACCTTACTATGATTTTCTAATTGCAGTTGGAATGCTGACTAGGCCAATTTTGGTTTCCCCATTGTTTCCCATGTCTATTTGGTCAGAATATTGATGTCCGACCCCAGGTCTAAGATAATTTAGTCGACATCAAATGCACCAATTTGTGTCAACATTCGCATCTCTCTCCCCGTCTTCCTCTTGTTAATGCGATTGACCTTTTTCTCTTGGAGTGCACCCTCCTGTCGATTCAATAGATTGGATATCTCTTCCAAGGCATCCTCATCCCTTGCTAACTCCAGGAAACTCTCCAAGAAGGATCGTAAGGTGTTATCCTTCCTCTGTGACTTCCTCGTGTTGAATGTCGGTGGCATATCATAGATAACTTCTCCCTGAAGACATAACTACCTCCTCTATCTCATCGCCTCCTGTGCTTTCAAGAAAACATCCCTTTCGACTTCCACATCAAAGGTGACATGCTTTCATGTTGTTGGTCGAACAATAGCCTCTGACCTATCGACTCCTGTCACAGCTCCTCCTCGTGTCACTATTCCAACAGTCGCATGGTGTCTTCGAGCCTCTCTTGATATCATTTGTACAGCCGATGGCATATTCTTGGTCTGCCATTTTTCGATGAGCTGCGGACAATCTTCAATGCCATGATCCACAACGCTACAATAAGTGCACTGTGGTGTTGGATTCGGGAAATCCCTCTAATAGTGACCCTATTTCCCATAATTGTAACATATAATTGGTCCTCGTCCTCATCTAGAAGCTCCTCCAGCTCGTCCTGCGCCAGCACCTCGACCTCCGGCTGTTGCGATGGCCCATATGGTGGGTACTATGGTGGAGGCTACTGCTATGCCCGATACTGTGGTTGACCATACTGCGGTTTCCCATACTGCCCCTGATCATACTACTGCGGTTGGTGATTATACTAGGCTAGTGCTTTATTATACTGCTGTTGTTACTGACCCAGTGGTTGTTCTTCTCCCATCATGAAGTATGTATGTGCAGTCCTCTCCTATAGTAGGCCATAAGATCTGCAATTTTTCTCATCGTGGCCAACCGATTTACAGAACTTGCAATACAAGTTCACTGGTTTCAACACTATCTTCTGCAGGTAGACACACTCTTCTTGTCAATGGCCTCTCGTCTGGCAGACACGACACTAAGGAAACCCTTCCTGACTAAGGGGATTTGGTGTACCTGATTACAAATATTCTCGAATGTCTGGGCACTAATCCTTGTGGTGTCCTTTTGTCCTGCATCTAGTGCACCAGATGTCTTCACGGGCCTCTTTTCCTTTCTTCATGTCTTGTAGCTAGATCATCAATTTTTCTAGCTGCACTTGTATTCGATCCATGCCCAAACCCATTTCGCTGATTGGTGAAGCCTCCAACTTCATCGCAATAGCCAATGCTTCGACTTGGGTAGCAACCTTCTATTGCATTAGTGGTCCGCGGATGTGTGGTATCAATCCTGTGATAAGCCACGCCTTGTGCTGCATGTCATTTATCCCAAAACTTACCTTCGCTATCAATGTTTTGTACCGCTAATCAAATTCCCATACCGGCTCATTTGGGTATTGCTTGATTTCTTTGAGCTCAATAACATACTACGACTCCGATTTTGGATTTCTAAATTCATGGACCATTCCTGCTTTGATTTGCGCCAATGACTTGGCTGGTGTTCCCACTGGAACCCTTGCAAAATTCATAAACCAATCTAGCACATGTCCCCTAAGGGTTGTCGCTAGTTGTTCCTTTTTAATATCTCTCATCATGGAACTGCTTCACAGTTCATACTGCTTCGCACAAAAACCAATTCTGCTCGGGATCCTCAGTCTCGTTCCCCTGGAAAGTGAGAATTTTTGTGTCGTTTGCCATTCTAACGTTCCTATTGTTATTATTTACTGATGCACTACTTCTAACGCTGCACGCAGGGAAACTTTGTGAATAGCTTGTATTTGTTCTTATGAAATTCTATGTAGTGCTTGGGGTTGCAGGTATGTTGTAACTTATGATCCGTCCCTCTTCTGCTTCTAGGGTATCCTGGTGGCCGTCTTCATTGCATTAAGGTCACTTCCTCCCTTATGGTCTTCCATTCCAGTCCTCTAAGGAGAATCCCTCTTAGTCCTCCTCTTCTTCTCAGGACACTTGAATATCAACCCACTCCTCAAGGTACCACACTCTTCATCAGCTTCCCTTAGAAACTTATCGTCGCTCATGTCCATCTACCCTGCATCTTTCTATCAGATCCACATTCACACGATACCCACAACCCTCACACACTGATCTTTCTACTCGTCGGAAGTCATCCTAAATATGCCCTTTTCATAGACAAGCATTTTAATCCACAGTTTTAGCAATAGTAAGAACCTTCCCCTCGGTCCCTTGAAGAAATTCCATTCCGCGTCGCTGTACGATTTGATTGTGTCTACTATGAGCTGAGTAATATATCCCTCTAGCATACTATCCACCTAGAAATTGACAACCCTTGATACTTTGTTGTCGACATGTTTCAGCTATCGAATCAGTTCTGGAGTCCACTGGTCAGGCTCAGTCCTTTGGAAATGATTCTTCTGAAATGTTAGTTGCGCTAACCACTCATGCAATAGTACTGGGAATTCACAGAAAAATATCTCGTGTATATATGAATACATGTACTTCTGCAACCAACTGCTTACCATCTATCTAAGGTTTTTCTTTTCTCCTTCTATGAATTCCTCTATCCTTTTGTTAAACCACTATTGAATCTTTGGTTTCGTCGGGTGCCACAACATATCCTCTCCTTTTCCTCTTCAAGGTCTCGCCCACGGAACCATTTGTTGACACATTGACTGTCGACAAGGGTTCACTTCGCACTATCGTCAAGAAACCATCAACATAACTCCCTTACGCATCGAACCAGAAAGGTTTTACCATTTCTAGCAACACTCAGAGAGCGAGTGAAGTCTCACCCGAGATGAATAAGGGGGCTACAGGAACCAAGATTCCACAGTGGAGTTGAGGACATGTATCAAACACAGATTGCACTCATAGAAACTAAATATTATACCTTTCGCATTATACTAGGAATTCATCATTTTCATATTCATCATTCGCAGATTCAATACATAATGGACATTCACATAAACATGATCAAACTACTCATTCACATGAACATAAATTACCCAATGACAAATATTAAACATTTCACAAACACTTGTATTCACCATCTAGCAAAAGCAAAGACAAAAGATAGAACCATAGTCGAACATCTTCATGCATTCATTAAAACCTACGGAATGACCTTTGCAGAACAATCAATACATCATAACGTGGATACAAAATAGACCAAAACTAGATCAAAACTCAAAGGATCAATTGCTCTATTGATAACTGGATTCCCTTAGGCTTACAATCATGATCCTATTTATATGACATTAAGTGGTTACAAAACCGTCCACATGAGCAATTCCAACAACTTAAACTAATTGTTACACCTAAAATATTCCCATCATAAGATTCAGTGTATACACCCCTGGAGTTACCTTGACTGAGTGATTGACCTGGGAGGATTTCTACCCATTTGTACTAGGTTTTGAGAGGTTGTCGCAGGTTGCACTCATGCAGCATGCGACGTCACAACTTGCTCTATTGCAGGGTGCACCGATGTCAGTTAATAGATAAAAATAGCCCTTTGAGCCTCTTCTCGAAGATTGCTGACTTGGGACCCTATCCTTGACCTCTTGGGAGAGCTGAAACTCGATTCCTAACACCTTGGAAGGATCCCTTAAGTCTCTCCTATCATATCTCAACCTATCCTATCCTTACCCTATCCAGTTAGTCCTATTTAAATGAAGCTCACTCCCATCCCAAGGGGAGGAAGTCTATGGTACTCTTATGTTGGTGAAATCAAGCTCAATAGATCTAACACTCAATCTTGGGGAACATCCACTTCTCTCTAGGAGCTTTGGCATGGCTTGTCGGAAGGAGCTTCCAGCATTAAGGCAATGGTTGTGATTCTCTTTTCTATTGTACTCCTTACTTTTTAATATAGTTAATATAATTGATTTCCATAAATGTTGTATCCTTGATGATGTTTAGAGTTTTCCTCCTTAACTATTAGCTTAGATCTATCATATCAGATATATGCTTTCACTTCTCGTGGTCTATTACTTGCTCAATAGGGTTTAGCTACCTGTGATCTGGCAGTGCTAGAGTATTGGATAAACGAAGGAGAGAAAGATCTACTAATCTAAGGTAAATGATCTACTCTTTCATTTGTATTTCTATATGATATAGGAGAGTATTTTATGTTCTGTCTTATTTGTTCTAGACTTATGTTAAGCTAGGGAGATCAGGCCTTGAGTCCACTCTCGGTAGATTGTCCTTGAAACAAATCTGGCGATCATACTGGGGAATACATCTTGTTCTGTAGTTGTTAATCTGAAATTTACTTTTCAGTTGATTACTTGCCACAAGCCATTTTATTTGCCATTTGCTTCTTGAGTTGATTTCACTATCAGATCTTCATCTTGAAGACTCTGATCTGCTTCCTCTGAGTTTGTACTACTCATTTTCATACCATTTCATAGGTCATTGCTTGAAGATATGATTCATTTATGAACTTAGATCTCGCTTGTCGCACCTGGTTAGTGAAAACAGGGCGACACTATGTCATTTTTGGTCTCTATTCTTTGTCTGTTAGCCACTTGTCGCAGTCCTTTCATTGGTATATTGTGACACCGTCGCACTCCCCGCATCGGTGAACTGCAACATCACACTGTGTATAAGCACATATTGCACTGATTTGTCAAATTTGGCATGCAGGAATCCCCTCTCCATTTGTTAATCTGAGCTTTGGTTTGTTGTATGAACTCCCTCTGTGCTGCAAGATCCAGCTAGAGATCCCATCTTTGATTTGTGTGTTGAGTGTTTGGATTTGTTTGGATTGATTTTGGGTTCCGTCTTGGACAAGTCTAAGAACCGGTAGTGGTGGATACTCTTATCTCCTCCACCTTCATCTGCTCACCCTTGCATTCCCTACTCTCCTTAATTGATCTGGTTACTGCATTGGATCGGCTCCCAGACCTCAATTGCATTATTTTTTTGAACTTTGCTTGCTACTATCTGATTTTGAGTCTTGTGTGTTTTTCAGCCTGATTGAGTGCTTGTCTTTTCTTGAGTTTTCTAAGTGTATTGAGTGCTGCAAGTAGTGTTTTCTTTTCAGTCATTTACATCTGAAAGCATAGTTGTTTTCAAGTTAATCTTTTGATGCATCCATTAAAAAGTTAAAAGTCCTTTCCCATCATTTCTCAAGCATTGTTGTAGAAAATTGTTCGTGCATGGGAATGTTTTGCTTATGCATCTTCTGGAAAAAATGAATGAATGTATGATCGCTTGTGTTTTTCTTGAATTATGAGTTTCTCATTTTCTTGAAATATCCAAAGTATACTTCAGTTTTAGCAAAATTAGTTCCATGCAAAGGAAAGGTAGATGCATTTTGGATTTTCATTGCTTTTAAGAAATTGAAAGTGAAATTGAAAAGATTGCATACTCCATCTTAGAATTCTCTCTTTTCATTACCTAGCATCATTTTCGTTTTGAAAAGGAAAAAATGTCGTGATTTGGATTAGTAGCGTTGCAATTTTTTTGCGTTTCGTACAAAATGAAAAGAATGCTTTTATAGTCAAACTTGCTGGAATTGGGAATTATTGCATCGTGTTGTTTTGGAAATCTCATTGGAAAGAAAAAGCTTTCTCCCTCCCATAGGTAGCATTCATCAAAATAAAAGAATATTTCGTGCATGTAGTTAGGGCCTGCATTATGTTTTCGATTATGTACTCACCCCATGCATTCACCTAACCATCCAGATAAAATTAACGTAGAACTAGGTAAAAATTTTAGCAACTTGTGTGTAAGTTAGAGACATGTTCCGGCGTCATTAAGCGTGGCAGCTATTGCTATTTTCCAACACTTTATCCTGGGGTTTTGTAGTCTTCCACATACTTATCGATATATTGAGCTCCTTCACGTACCCACAAAGTACCATAATACATACTTGGCATATATCGAAGGATGTATCACGTACTCGGTAGTATATCGGAAGGTCTCTTGTTGAACGGTTGTGCATTATATAACATCACTATGGATTTGAGCTCCCATGTACCTTTCGTATATCGGGAGACACCACTAGGATTCCTGAAACCAACTAAGTTAACGATTTGGCTGTCTTGGAAAATCAATACACCGAGAATAGCAATCGGGGAGATTAGCACGCACGTACTGTCTAGGTAATCGGGTATGCAGGAAAGGGTATGGTCCCAATCCTCCTTGTCGCGTCATATTGTTGGACACTACAGTATATAGCGGTTTGCGATGCCTTGATAATCCCGTGAGGTTCCAGACTTTGAATCCACTCTTATCGCATAAGTGTTCTTGTGGCCTTAGTTTGTGTAGGGTTTTTTCTGGTCTACTTTTCTTTTAGCTTTTCTTAGGAGGAACATTTTGTTTCAGTCACTCTGGCTCACTTTCCTTGGATAAGGTCCCGTAGAATCCAAAACTTACCACCCGAATATCCCCTTAACCAGGAGGTAATTTCAAGGGCAAGGATGGATCCTCAAGCTAGGGTCGGGTCACATGAAGTGAGAAACCCCACTTTGAATATTGGAGGACATTTGTTTCCACATAATCCTCCATATTCACTTGCCTCTCATCCCCCATAGGGTGAAGAAGCACAAATTACCACTTCACAAGACTTCCCTCCCGTTACGTCGGGAGAGCCTAGATTGTTGGAATGGATAAATCAACCCCAGGATGACCCCATAGCAGCTGTTGGTCCTTCAGCAGCTTATTGGACATCTTCTACCGGTCACCCAGTGGCCCATTTTGTTGCCGCACCCCCACCCAGTAAGGCTAGTCCCAGCTACCGCATGACACCTTATCACGAGCAATTGGATCATTTACATGCCATGGGTGAGGAGTTTCGAAGTCAGAACTTTCAAATAAGGTTCGATGACCGACCAATACCAGGTCGCTCTTTATCTTTCGAGTCACCGGAATCATCCACACAACATGCGACCACTACTGAAACTGGTCAACCATCCATCCCTGCACATCTATCTCCTAGACAGGAGACCAGTTCGGTACTTCATACTACCCAACCCGTTGAACAACTACAGTCCAACACACCTGTTACTACCACGGTTACTATACCAATTCCTCCCCCACCTCAAAATTCGAGGGGAGGATACTCCATTCCACCTGATTATCTCATTGGTAATGTTACTACTATGGTAGCTAATCAATAAGCTATCTTTGTTCAACCTTTGCATAGTGGTCAGCCTATTGTGGCAGGGGGGAAACCCTCGTTTACTAACAAGAACGTAGGCGGTGGAATCCCCAATGGACCTCCCATTGGACCTTCCCAACCCGCTAGACCATCCACCATGGGATTATCTCATGTTGGGGGGCCATCCAATGTAACTCAACCCTCATGGAGTCAAGCGTATCCAGGTTTTGTTAACCCTGCGTCGAGTCAATCTAATCCCGGAAACACACCATACGGGATACCCTATCCTGGAAATCCTTACACTCTATAGGGGTTGTTTTACAACATGGACCCCAACCAACTATCCCTCAAGCACCACCACCCCCACCTCTTGCTGGAGGCGGTGGGCCCCCACTTAACTTTGGAGGAGGCGGACCTCTCCCTTCTAGCGGAGGTCCAACTCATTTTACCAACAATGGCCCCCACCATTCCGACGATGGTGGGAATGGTCCACCACCCCCCCCAGAAGGAGGAGGCGGAGGACCACCCTATTATGGTGGGGGAGGACATTTCCCTTTGGGTGGTGGAGGTGGTCCACCACTCCCTCCAGGAAGAGGCGGTGGCGGATCTAATTATTATGGTGGCGGTGGTGGTGGTGGAGACCCTCATCCTTCCAGTGGCGGAGGTGGTGGGGGACCCCATCCTTCTAGCGGAAGAGGTGGTCCACCACCTCCTCTAGGTAGAGGCGGTGGTGGGAAACCTTATTATGGTTATGGACCCCCACCTCCCCCCGGTGGTGGCGGCGGTCGTCCACCTCCTCCCAGTGGTGGCGGTGGAACCTCACCTTATGGGAATGGACCACCTTATGGTGGCGGACCCCCTTACGGTTCGGGTGGCACACCCCCTATGATCAATTTTCTCTGTGGTCACCCTCTAATCAATCGATACAAGGTCCTACCAGTCCTTACATGCCTTATCAGTACTACCAGTACCCGCAACCTAATCAACAGCTACCCTTTTTGGCTACTTTGGACCTACCTGATCTATCTCCACTGACGAATGACCCCATCTACCATGGAACTAACTGGCCCCCAATTTTTGTGAAACTTCTGTCGGATATCCCTAAGTTTGATGGAAAGCCGGACGAGGATCCTAAGCACCATGTGATGACATACCATTTATGGTGTCCATCCAACTCTCTGATGGATGACTCAATCCGTTTGAGATTATTTCAATGGAATCTCATTGGTTCGACTGCCAAGTGGTATATTGAATTACCACCTCATTTTTTTCATGATTTCAGTTCTCTTGCTATGAACTTTTTGACTCATTTCCAACTGCCCATATGGTATCAAACTGGTATGGACCTTCTCACCTCTCTCCACCAGAATACCGATACTCATATCTCTACTCATATACATGAGTGGCTGAGGAGAAGATACTTGATTAAGGCTCCCATTCCAGACTAACTCCTAGCAGATTGGTTTACTTAGTCTCTCATCCCTCACATAGCTCGAGATGTTTCCATGGGTGGTGCTATCACTGAAGAATAAGCTATTTCTCATGCCCATTACCTAGACTTGGTCTATGCTCAATCGAGCATGCTGTTTGAGATTCTTCTCGACGCACCCTGCGACACTTATAACCCCACAAAACCTCCTAAAAGACCCCAAACTGATGGCATCATCGGATCCCTTAACACCCAGCCTGCTTCTAACACTGTTGGATGGTCGAACCTTCATGGTTCCTCCCCATTACCAACTCCGGCTGGTCACAACACCACCAAATCGACCACTCCTGCTGTAACTGAAGAAGTGAATTCTGTCCAAATCAACTTCATCTCAGAAGTCCGACGGCAAGAAGAAGAACAAAGGGAAACCCAAGAAGTCTTCCACCCAGCAGGAACAAAAGAGCACTCCTGACGATACCAAACAGAAACGGAAACTAAAATAGCCTTGTTTACTATGCGGAGATGATCACTTCTCCAAAGAATGTCCACATAGAGATGAAGTCCAAAAGTTTCTTAGGGTTAAACCAACTCCCGTAGTCCTCAATGATCCATTTCCCACTAAAAACCAGT
The DNA here is from genome assembly GCA_027924585.1 of Larix kaempferi. Taxonomy (NCBI): domain Eukaryota; kingdom Viridiplantae; phylum Streptophyta; class Pinopsida; order Pinales; family Pinaceae; genus Larix; species Larix kaempferi. The sequence goes on along the minus strand of BSBM01000061.1, from coordinate 98,057 downwards.
AGATGACTGCTCAACCTCCCCCAGCCTAGGTGGAACCATTCAATACCGCGCATGTTCTCATGGTGCGTAACGAAACGATCAATTTGAACACTCACTCACGATCATATGACTCGGTCCCTTCGAAGGAACCTGCTGGAAGTAATATTGAAAAAGCTTCCAACTCCATACCTGATGTAACTGTACCATCAACTTCTCTCACCATTGAGAAGCCATCCTTAGATTCGATATTGCAATTTCCCAAGAGCACGATTCGAAAAGTTGTTTTCAATCCTAATGCTTGGGCAGCACAGAATTACAATATCGTAGAGGACTTGACACAATCTCCTTGCGCCATGTCCACACTGAAAGTTTTGCAGAATTGTCCTAATCAACACAAAACTCTCCTTGCAACAATCGGTGCAGTTTACCTTGATTCTTTGAATACCATCATGTTCCGACTTGACTACTTCAAGCCAAGGCTTTCCCATCAGCTGGAAGTCCAAGTAGCTACGAACATTGCTGAGAAAATTGTCCCTCGTACCATTTTGGATGAAGGTGCCTATACTTTCGTCATGTCAATCGCCTGTTGGAGAGCCATCGGCTCTCCTGAATTGAATCATTCTCCTACCACGTTGAAAGCATTCGACGGGTGTGGCTTTCAACCTCATGGGCTCCTACAAGTTCTCACAGTTGAGCTGGGTGGAAAGACCGTAACCATTATTGTGGAAGTGGTCTCGGCCCTGATAGATAATAATCTCTTGCTTGGTCACAATATGTTTTATGCCATGTAGGGGGTAGCCTCTTCAGTCTTCCACATAGTACAATTCCTCCACCAAGGATGAATTGTTGTTGTTGAGCAATTAGATTTTTCCACACCAGACACTACTACTCATCTTGGTGATCATGATCCTTCCATTGGATAAACCTCAAAATAGTATGAGAGTATAGGGGTTGGCCTTTTGAAAGATTCATCTCTCATGGGCATTTTTCCCACTTCGAACCCCCCTATTCATGTTGCCTCGATGAACATTATCTCCACAGAGATTTCATCTCACTCCACTGATACTTGGCTTGTACCTAATGACACCACAACACACCTGATTGGAGATGCAATGCCTCTTTCACCCATTGAACGCATTTACGAGGCTATCCAATCAGCACTGGAGGACCATTTAACTATGGCCTTCCCATCCTGTTCTCTACGAGGGGCATCATCTCTACCTGATCTCTTACTTCGGACTTTTCATTGAGATGAGTCTATCATGGAAGTTATGAATGGTGATGATGGTCCATGGGATGACCTCGACCATAGGTCATCTTTTCTTCCTCCTTTGGAGTACATAGAGGACAACATTAGCACCTTCTTTTCACCAGATATCTACCCGTTCCCTCATTCCCCCATACTTACATGTCTTTCAGACATTGAGGGCAACTTGGCCAACATTGAGCCTACTACGTCGATAGACATTTCGGTGAAACCTGGTGTAGTGGAACACATTCCCATAGGCCAGAAGTGTTCCCCTGAAGAAATAGCTATTGGTACAGCCTTATTCAAGCAATTTCGAGATGTATTCACTTGGTCATATGACGAGATGCCTGAGATAGACCCCGCAATTGTTTCTCATGAAATAAAAACCTATCCCGACATCAAACCTGTACGTTAAAACTTGCGATCGGTACACCCCCGAAAGACTGTAGCGATCAAGGCAGAGATTGAAAAGCTCTTAAAGGCTAGTTTCATCTATCCTATCCCGTTGACAGATTGGGTCTCAAACATCATCCCTGTGAACAAAAAGCAGGGTACCATTCGCGTCAGTGTCAATTATCAAGACCTTAACAAGGCTTGTCTAAAGGACAACTACCCGACCCCGTTCATTGACCATATTATCAACAATTGTGCCGGAAGCATCATCGTTTCATTCATGGATGGCTTTTTTGGTTACAACCAAATTGAGATCAACCCAACCGACCAACATAAGACGGCTTTCATCTGTCCTTGGGGGACATTTGCATACCACAAACTCCCATTTGTCCTTAAAAACGTCGGTGCCACGTTCTTGTGGGACATGTCGTATGCCTTCCATGACATTAAGGACTTTGTGGAGCCTTACCTGGACTATCTCCCTGCTCATTCAAAGCAGTGTGAGTTCCACATGGATCATCTGACGCCCATTTTCCTCAGATGCAGATGGTACAATATCTGTCTGAATCCTCATAAGTGTATCTTTTGCGTTGAGTCCAGATGTCTCTTAGGATTCATAGTCTCGAAGGATGGGATCCACGTCGATCCCTTAAAGGTGGAGGCCATTATCAACCTACCACTTCCAACCAATGTGACGGAACTTCAAAGTCTCCAAGGGAAGGCGACTTATTTAAGGCGTTTTGTTTGTAACTTCGTGGAAAAGACTCAGGGGTATATGAAACTGTTTTAGAAGGATGTCCCATTCATTTGGGACGATCAAGCTCAAAACTCCTTTGATGGCATCAAACATGCCATCACACATGCCCCCGTGATCCAACCGCCAAACTATTTTTGAGATTACATCTTATATCTTGCTTCTTTTGCTACCACTATCGTCATGGTCTTGGTACATGAGAATCAAAACACCCAGGAACATGTAATACACTATGTGAGTAAGGGTCCCACTGACACTGAAACTAGATATTCGTATGTCGAAAAACTTGCTTTCTCGGCAGTCATCGCCGTCCAAAAGTTTCGCCATTATATCTTGCTCCACACCACCACCATCATTGTAGACTTGAACCCCATGTACCACGTACTGACACGTCAGGTGCTTAGGGGAAAGTATTCACGTTGGATCGTGATACTACAAGAATTCGACCTTCTTTCCGAGAAAGCCAAGTCCAAAAAGTCCTTAGTGTTTGTTGAGCTTATCTGTGACTTTCCCCTTCCTGATGCAGAAGTTGAGCACAATGACTCTTTTCCAGATGAATCATTGTTTCACATCAGTACAACTAATCCATGGTATGGATATATTACGTTATATCTTCAAACCCAACGCTTCGGCCCCCAATTGTCTCATGATGACCATCGTAGATTACGTCACCATCCAAAGTACTATCTGATCATCATTGATACTTTGTACCGTCGTGGCATCAAATCAATTCTTTGACGTTGTCTAACTCACAATGAGGCTAAACACATTCTGAATGACTGCCATGCTGGGGCATGTGGCGGTCACCTCTCTGGGATGGCTACAGCCCAGAAGATTTTGCGTGCAGGATATTATTGGACTACTATGTTCAAATATTGTATTGAGGCCGTGAAAATATTTCCTCCATGTCAACACTTCCATACGAAGAAGCGCACCCACCCTGCCCCATTACACCTAGTTATTGTCGTGGGCCCCTTCGCAAAATGGGGCATCAATTTTATGCATTGTAAGCCTACCTCGGCCAGGGGGCATAGTTACATCATTGGAGCTGTGGATTACTTCACAAAGTGGATTTAGGCAATGCCTACATACCAAAACAAAGGAAAAACCACCACACTCTTCATGTTCAATAATGTAATAGCACGGTTTGGAGTTCCTCAGCCGATAGTTATTGATCATAGTTCTCACTTTCAGAACCATATGGTTGATGAACTGAGCGATAGATTGGGTTTTCACCATGAAAACTCAACACCCTACTACCCATAGTCCAACGGATAGGTCGAGGCCATTAACAAGGTCTTGAAAACTATGGTCCAAAGGATGGTAGGTACACATAAATCCAACTGGCATAATATGCTCTTTTCAACATTATGGGCCTACAGAACATCCGTTAAAACTGCCACAGGTTTCACTCCTTTCCAATTGGTATATGGATTGGAGGTTGTCCTTCCTATAGAGTGCAAAATTCCATCTCTACAACTTGCTGTCGAACTTCTTTGTAACACTACTGCCGAGGAAGAACGTCTCCTGTACTTAGAAAAACTTCACGAGTACCGTCGAGATGCTGCTCTTGCTAACGAAGCACACAAGAAATGCATCAAAACTCAATACGACAAGTCAGTTGAACCTCATATCTTCAACGAGGGTGACCTGGTCCTCACATATGACTAGAAACATGACAAACTAGGAGCAGGAAAGTTCGAGTCCATGTGGCATGGACCTTACATGATCAAACGTGTTTTGGAAAAGGGAGCTTACGAGCTTGAAGATTATGACGGAATATATTTGGGTGAACCCCGTAATGGGCTTTACCTGAAGAGGTACTATGCCTGAACCTGTCAAGCATAGACTTTATTGTATATACTGTACATGGCGTGTTTGTGTGTTTTTGTGTGGTGTGACGCGTTTATTTTTTGAGTGTCTTTAGATCTTGTTTTCGCTTCTTATATCATGTTCTGTCTACCTGTGCAGATGGAAACATGCTACGGATTCGCAGACGGCGCCAGCTGGCATAGCCGTAACCTTGCCTCGACAGCCTGGGTACTGTATTCCCCAACAGGGGAGCTCATTAGCTCAGGAGGAAATTGCCTTCAATTCACGACCAACAATGTCGCAGAGTATCAGGCGGTAATTGAAACCCTAACTGATGCTATTTCCTTGGGTATGAACCACATTGTCATCCATATGGATTCTCAATTAGTGGTTTCCCATCTTAACCGGGTCTACACTATCTATGATCCTACCCTACTCCGTCTCTTTAGATGAGTCCATCTCCTGGAAAGGTCATTTGAATCCTTTCAATACCTACACATTCCATGAGAGTTAAACACAGTTGCTGACTCGATGGCCAACTTCATTTTAGATTGGTACATCGCACACATATAATACTCATAAGATGTAAAAGAATTCACAACATGTAAATAATGCACTATATAAAAAACCACTTATACTATGAAACGAGAACTTTATACTATGAATTAGAACTCTAGACATGAAAACGATGATTTTTGTAAAAAAAACACCAAAAACACCCCCCAAATAGAAAAGTGTTGATACTAGTATGAACGATTTTTTTTTTGGGTAAAAAATAGAGCCATGGCCTAAACATCCCATACTCTTATTTACAAAAACTTTAATATCAACCCCTAAATTGGAAAAAGTTTTTTCTTCAAGAGATAAATTACAACTTTTTTGAAACTTGCATATTAAACAAACAAACAAACAAATTCATAAATAATTTCACCACTCTAACCATAAAATACAAAGAAATTATGATGCGATTCATAATGAAATAATATATTAGAGCATACAATAACAAATAATCAATATAAATATTCAAAAACTTATTTAGAGGTTAAAACTCATTTTATATTTTTTATTAATTTTAAATACAAGATTTGAAATGACAAGAAAATTATCAATTAGAAAAAGTTAAAATACTAAATTTTATAGTTAATCAAAATTATTGTTTCCCACATTACAAGTTTAAAAATGAAACATATATTAATTCCAACATTTGTTTTTTGCCCAACTTATGTTTTGCATATTATATGTGTATGTAAATATAAAGTTAGAATTTGCTTTTCGTAAATAAATAAACCTTTTTTATAAAAAAAAAATTATATACTTTTTGTAAATACTATATATTAATGTAATTATATTGTATATAAAATTAAAGCTTGTAGATAAAAAAAAATTTCCATTGTCTACTAAAGGGAACTCGATTATCATTAAAATTATATTATCTAAAAAAACAAAACATACGTCTCTTTAGGTTATGATAAAGATTTTTCTTTAGGAATTTTGAAAAGGAGACAAAGAATATGCATGCATTTCAGGATAGCTTAATGAATGTTTTAACAATTAAAACAATGATAGTCATTTAAACTTTATTTTATTGTCTTTCAAGAATGAAATTAAGTTTGGTCGTAAGGTTTAAGTTGAAGCCCGAGTCACATGGAAAGAAGACGTTGAATAAAGATTATACTATACATTACAGATTGACCAATCTATGGGCATGGCCTTTATGTGAATATTGAACGTGATAGTATTAAAATTTATGTGGGCTACATTCCCTCAAATCCATACGTAGGTAGGGGTTTCCCAAGTAATTGTAATAGACCAAAGAGAGATTTTTCATGAATGTACAATGCACTAAGGTTAATTAGAGTTTGAACTATATTCATAATATTAAATATGGCATTTCCATTAGACAAACTATGAAAGAAAATATGAACCTAAAAGTATTAAAATGGGATTTGGGTCAAACATAAGTATATAAAATGTATTGCGTAGGAATTACACCGGTGAAATTATTGTTTTCGAAATTCCTGCCACAATAAATTCAAAAACATTGCAATCAAAATTTATTACCTAATTTCCAGGGCAATTTCCAACAGAAAAACATAATCTTCGGGTGTCATAGGCAACTTATATAGCAAGAATTTTTGAGAGGTTTCTTGAAAAACATAGAGTCTGCAACTAAGAACTGTAGGCATAGACATCCCCTATGTCTCCTGTCTGACCGACGTCTATGAAAACAACGTCAGTAACCCATTCTATACTATTTTCTGCCGTGTGATTTTCTTTTCCTCCACAACTGATACTCAGAAATCCTGTGCCTAGACTGCCAGAAAATAATTAATAAAACAAATTTTTGCCAACAAAATATTGAACAAAAAATGATTCATAAGAGCTATAAAACAGTATATAAAATGACGATTCCGAACACAGTAGACAAAATGGAAACACGCTAACATCCCCATAAGAGCGCACTATTAATCCCTTCATTCAATTTATAAAGTTTCATTACTGACCTGGTTGAGCAGTAACAACAACTAATAAACTTTAGCGGAGACGCACTGGTGCTATCCGACTGCCCCATTTGCCATAGCGAATTTTGACCATGGTTCACTCCATTTTTGAAATGTGCTCCTAGCAGTAGATCAGAATGCTTATTCTAAAGGTTGTTCGAAGTGTTATGTAAGTCTTTGAGCATATTAGTAGTCTCATATTTCTGGCAGACAGATGAAACATCTTATGGTAAACTGCTCCTCTAGCCACACTCATTTTGGGTGGCCCTTGGGAATTTACTAGACAAATTCTTGTCTAAAGGGACTTTTGCACGATACTCATATACAGGTCCTGGGTATCCCCTGCATGACACTTGCAATCAAAATTGAAGAGAATCAACATACAAATTGGTATAGATTTCAAAAGATTATTTCTTTCAAGTTCTATTTGTCGTATTAAAATGCATTTAGATCATTACAGTATTAAAATGCTTTTTAAATTTGTAATCACATGAAACAGTTCTTTTGGCCACACTCATTGGCTCATCTGGGCGACCCTTGGGTGCCCAAGGGCCGCCCCTCACTGGCGGCGCGATGCTGGGCATCGAGCAGCCTATGAGGGCGGCCCTTGGGCGTCCAGATGAGCCAATGAGTGTGGCCAAAAGAGCAGTTTGACGTGATTACAAATTTAAAAAGCATTTTAATACTGTAATGATCTAAATGCATTTTAATACGGCAAATAGAACTTGAAAGAAATAATCTTTTGAAATCTATACCAATTTGTATGTTGATTCTCTTCAATTTTGATTGCAAGTGTCATGCAAGGGATACCCAAGACCTGTATATGAGTATCGTGCAAAAGTCCCTTTAGACAAGAATTTGTCCAGTAAATTCGTGCTTAAGAATAATGTTTCCCATTGAAGCTGATACAAGGCCGTGTACTGTGCCACAATAGAAGTTGTGAATTAAATATTATTGAATCATCAACGGACTCTTTCAAAATTCCAATTCAATTTAAATCTTGACAAACGTTTGTTACGCTCTCTTGCTTTAAATTTCATCGAAACATCTCTGACTGTTCTAACTTGGTGATAGTCGTTTGAATGGTGGATTTTATTGTATATTATGTTCTTTGCATTTAGCTATTTAGCTATGAAATGACTATAACATTTTTTGCAATATTGTTAAATGATATACTTTTGATTCAATATAAATATCAAATTATAGTTTTTTTTTCAAAAATTTATTCAATTTTATACCTATTCAATATATTCATATAAATTAATAGACAAAGATGAAAGATATAAATTGGAGGGACTAATAAGTATGTAATATCTATAATTTGGCAAAGTGATAGATGATGATACATATTGTAATAAGATCATGTAGTAGCTATATGGCAAAGTACTGGAGGGTGATACATAAATGTATGGAAAAGTAATGGAGGATGATACATAAATGATTAGGTCAACTACAATGAAATTTTAAAATACTCTAAATTCATCTAATGGTTACTTGAAATTTTTACATGCTACTAAAGCACAATGACAATTTATTTCTAGGTTTTTTTTTTAAAAGAAATAATGTATAACTACATTTGAAAAAATTATCAAATATATGTATATATTGATAACTATCATCATTTTAAAGACTTACATTATTGCCATCATTCCAAAGTTAGAAAGATTTAGGTTATTAATGTTTAATAGTGATTTTGATTTTTTATAAAAAGTGTAAAAGGTTCTAAATATAGATCTTAGTATTTAAAATAATATTTATTGTACATAGGTATCTCTTTAGCTCAATGTTATGATATTTTCGCAAACATATATACCTCATTTCCACAATCTTGTACATAGGTTTTCAATAGTTTAAGATTTTTGTTATATCTTATAATAAAATCAATAAACTCATATTTGAAGAAACAATTGATAAGAGTGGTAGACAGGCATATCTTTCTACATATTAAGATAACCCTCATTGTGAAGTTTGAAGTGTTCTATCTTTCTACATATCTTTTTAAGAATGGTGCAAAGGCATATTTTATATTGCTAATTAAGATAACCCTCCTTGTGAAGTTTTGGGTGTTCAACCTTTCTACATAGATATATAGATATATTCCATGTCTAAATTTTTAAGCCACAAACTAGGCTTTGTGTCTTTCTACCAATTATTTGTTTTCTCTAATGTGATTGTGATTATAGTCACTTGCTATAATCCTATATTTTTCTTTTTAATATTGATAAAATACAAATATTTGGCCTCCATTGGAGTCTTAACACTTAGACATCTGTGTTCCAATTGATTAAATATATTTCTCGTGTTTATAATGTATCATTTTCATCAAAATCAATGGTATAGGGAACATATGTTTGATCTAGTTTTTTCATAGAATGAAGGAAGAAATATAAAATGGAAATATACAAAAAAAGATATTGCAAAGAACATAGTAATATAAAAAAACACAAATTCTATTAATGGATGAAATAGAAAAAGACTATAAACCACAAAGTAATACAAAAATCTTTGAAGATAGATGTATGTGTCAGCTATGCTCATTCCAATAAATATTACAAGAGAATAAAAGTGCCTAATAACTTAAAGTGTTGATTAGTTTCATGTCTTGAAGAAAATGTTAAATTTGACAATCTTTTGATAAGATATATTAGTAATGTTTTGACTTTGAGACTTTATTTTAGAAATAAAATTTCTATATATAATAGTTTTAATATGTTTTTTACAAATATATGGTATATTGTTTCTTGAATTTATGTGAATCGTCACTTTTCGGAAAATAATATGAAATAGTATCGTTTTTATACCAAAAATCTCTAAAAAATCATTGAAAATGGTTTTAAATGTCTTTATTTTTTTATTTTTTTTTACAATTTTTCAATAAAAATGTCTTATTTTATAGAAAAACTTGCAAAATGTATATGTTTTTTATTATAAATTGCTTATAAATGTATGTTATTTTGTTAAATTTCTAAAAACACACTTGAAAATTAAATATATTTTATGACAAAGATAATTCAAAGGCCCAAAAATGCCTTGAAATAAAAATGTGTGATACTGGTATTAACCCTTTTTGAAACAGAGGTAAAAATAGCTACTCAAATTAGGAGAGAGAAAAACGAGAACAGTGTCGAGTTCTCATTTCATAGTATAAGTGGTTAAAAAGCAAAGAATATGAAAAAGATCACATCATTCGTCATTTTTGGAACACATAATGTATAAATCATTGGGAATGTCTGAATATATATATCATCAAAAGTAGTGCTGGTACAAAAATGTAAACCACGATGGCTTTCAGTAAGTCTCTACAAAATCTGAAGCCTCGTAGCTTTCAGTAGTACAAAATCTGAGGCCTCTAAGCTCTCAGTACAAGTATAATAACGTCATCAGGCCTGATGCCTAGCTCATACACCCCTAGGATGGATAGCTCTCTGTTGCTGAGAATGGAAGCACTGCATTGTCCTCGCTACCTTGCGGAGTAAGGTGTTGAAGCGTATAGACGCTCCAACTCCGAACCTTTGCATAGGTCTCGGTAAGTCATCTACTGCTGGCTCAGGAACATCCACTATCAGCTAGGACAAGTTCCTATACACATCCTCCATCTCCACAATGGCAGAATGAGCACCTGGGGGCACAATTGCTTCCCCACCTCTATCTCTCCTCGCTAAAAGAGAGACTCCTACGGGCTGTATGGGACCCACATATGCACACACATGTTATATACTTGCCAGCACTACAACAAAAAAAATCATAAATATACAAAACTAAAAAATAAAAGGGTTTTGTTCTTACCAATGTCTCCCCATGTTGTACCCTTGGGCAGCACCAAGTCGAGATCCTCTCTGTAATCCATACCTCTATATGGGTAGTCCTCAACCGTGAGCAACTGGCCTTCCAGCCAGCTGAAGAACTCAAAACCAAAGCTAATGATAGAGCCCCCACCATGATGGGCCATCACCTCTGCCCATCTGAGCATGTGAGGATCCCTAAGATCCCTATCATCTAGTCACACTTGTGGGTGCAAGAGGGGGATCCGCTCCAAGAGGAATGATATCACTATCGATACGTATCCAAACTGTTTGAGCTCTCCCTGCCGACAATTGGTCAGCTGAGCTTGGATGTTTGCAAGGAGACCCTCACACTAGTTGAAGATCTTGGGGGACATACAGTCCTCCTCATAGAGCATCTGAGTCCGAGTGTCCATTTGTGGGGCTTGGATCCCTGCGACTCTAGTGATAGTGAACAATATGGCACACAGTGGATGGTTTACAACATCCTTAATGGGAATCTTCCTACTAGAGGATTGAGCATGAGAAGTACAATGCTGCGTAACCATGTCATCGACAGTGCGATCACTAGCTCATGATCGAGTGAGAACTACACGGTCCCCTCTCTGGGACAAGCCGGTAAGAAAATAGATGTCCTCAACATCTATAGTGAGAATGTGCTCACCGATCACAAAGTGTTGCTGGGCCATATCCTCGCACTGGAGCATATGTGACAGCAGCGAGATTTGGGCCCTCATGCCCTGAATCTCGAAGTAACTTGAGCAAACCATAGTTTCTCAAGGATTTCATGCATTGTGGATCATTTGCAGCTTGAACATCATCCACCTCGTGTTCTCTTTCCCACCACTCTAATACCATGTTTGCTTGATATCAACCTGTCAAAGTGGGAATTTAAACAATGTTAGACCTCACTTCAACCACATAAAGTCCACTCTTTGGGTTTAACTTGATGGTTGGGCTATGCGTTTCTGCCGTCGAACTGTGCTATTACACACAGTGCGATGACACCGCACTCCACATTTTCGGGACTTGTGCCAAGTCGGTCTAGTCATAGATCCCCGAAAAGGGAAACTGCAATGAGCCGAAGGCAGAATGGCCCTCCACAAATCCATCAAAAAACCTAAAAAATGGACCTAAAATCAAAATGTAATCCACTACAATCTTGCTGGATGAAGTTTAGGCTTACTTGCTCCAGACGGTGAGTGAAATGGTGGCTCGTAGCTCCCAGAATTGACAAGTGAAGTTTTAGCTCCAAATTGACACTTCTTCTCCCAAATTGGAAAATGAAACAATGGTAAGTATATTTGACCAATTTTTCTATTTATAAACAAAATAGAATATTCATTTTTCAAATATTTGATGCTTTTAGGTCATTTGCTATAGTTTTAATCATCTTTGTTCATATTTGGAATATCGGTTAACTATTTGACCTAGTTTCCAAGTGTGCAGGAGTTGTTAAGTGGTCTTTTGTGTTGTTTCTTGCGTTACAACAGTCATCTCAGGTATGGACAAATCCCTTGAATTTTTTGTCATTATTTTGTAGCGGTTAGATTGTAATTATTTCATGATGATGAGCTTAGTATTCGTTTGTTCTCGTGCTCTTGGAAGTATGAGAATAAGTACCAAGTTATGATTCATCTCTTTTCCGGGCTCATTAAAACTCCTACAGAAAAGGACACCCCCTGGAGTCTACCTTTAAGCTCTTTTCAGGCTCTCGAAAAATGAAAATATTGCCAAGCGAACTTGTCACGTTCATGCTTGTTAAAGTATTTGAATGGTTGTCTTCCTGGTGATAGTTTTACCCTTTTTCGAACTAGGGGGCACTACTTACGAAAAAGGTATACTCCAACCAATCATGACTGGAAGAGTCCTCTCCTGCATTGTTTTACCTTTTTTCGGGCGATGAGGCTAACTTTATGAAAAAGGACCATTGGATTCTTCTTTAGTTCTTTTCAGACTATATAAACATGAAATGATGACCGAGTTTACCTTCTATGGACTTGTTAAACTCTTACATTGAAGGGCCCGCCATGAGACGAATCCCTCCTATCCCAGGTTTGGAAAATATTTGGGATTGGACTCATCTATGAGATGAGCTATACCGAGCATCTGGTTACCCTCATCAAGCTTGTAAAAAACACATGAGGCACTCATCATTCATGATGGGGAAAAATGGAGGCTTTTGTGTTACATACTTTGTCAGTGGCGGTACGTAGTCGTTCTTGAACATGGCACTCATCTGCATTTGCATACTATACTTAGGTCATCTGTTTGTCATTGACTTTTACATACTTCCTGAGTCTTGTTACTCCTTTGATTCATTCAAAGTAATATTCTCTCGTCCATTGCATTAGGAGTTAGTGTTGTCCTCATCATGTCAATACTACCAAGTCATGCCATGCCCATGTTCAAGAATACATCCGCCATTTATCATCTGCAGTCAATACACACATTACCATGTCGGTTTACTCTGAGTCATCCTTGCATGTTACTATACCATCCAATCTACTCTACACATCTTTTGTCATGTTTCATGGCCCTCCTTCGACGGATTCATCCTTGTTGACTTCAGCTCATCATCCAAGGATTGAATCTAGAAACCAACCAAGTACCTTGGCCCTGCATGCCTCAATGGCAGGTTACTTCACTTTCAACATGAGTTTACATCATTGACTCTTGATTGAAATATTTCATCTTCCGTTCGACTTCAGATCACTTATTCACGCTTGATGATATGTACTGTGATACCTTGGGAATCATTGACATTAATGGTGATCTCCCTCGTGCTTGTTAACATTTTACATCAATGACCGGTAATCAAGTGGTTTCTGCCATGTTCAATGTCAAGACCTTTGTAATCACATGGATAGATTCGTATCATTGCGGGTTTGGCTTGAAGAACATGGGGAGTCATGTTTTACCCAGGTTGCGATGGATTTTGTATTGGGTCATATTAGATAGATCCACTTTTGTATTGGTCGTGGTTGTGTTATCATCTCATCATGGATCTACGCTTGTGTCTAGTAGCCATGATTGTGTTCAGTCGATCATTAGTACCATGGATCTGCATTGTATTGGTCAGCAACCATGTTGTGAGTCATTTGAGACTGTGTACTCAGAGTCAGTTGTACTGTAGCAGTGTCCTTCGTCCGACAAGCCCATTGCCATTCCTTCTATCAAAGCACTTCACCTGTCTATCTTCAACAACTTCATGCTTTGGGGGGAATTTCATTACACCTAAAATATTCCCATCATAAGATTCAATGTATACACCCTTGGAGTTACCTTGACTAAGTGATTGACCTGGAAGGATTTGTACCCATTTGTACTAGGTTTTGAGAGGTTGTCGCAGGTTGCACTCAGGCAGCATGCAACATCGTAGCTTGCTCTATTGCAAGGTGCGCCGATGCCGGTTAATAAATAAAAATATCCCTTCGAGCCCCTTCCCGAATCTTGCTGACTTGGGACCCTATCCCTGACCTCTTGGGAGAGCTGGAACTCGGTTCCTAACACCTTGGAAGGATCCCTTAAGTCTCTGCTATCATATCTCAACCTATCATATCCTTACCCTATCCACTTAGTCCTGTTTAAATGAAGCTCACTCCCATCCCAAGGGGAGGAAGTCTATGGTACTCTTATGCTGGTGAAATCAAGCTCAATAGATCTAACACTCTAGCTTGGGGAACATCCACTTCTCTCTAGGAGATTTTGCATGGCTTGTCGGAAGGAGCTTGCAACGTTAAGGCAATGGTTGTAATCCTCTTTTCTATTGTACTCCTCACTTTTCAAAACAGTTAATATAATTGCTTTCCATATATGTTGTCTCCTCAATGATGTTTAGAGTTTTCTTCCTTAACTGTTAGCTTAGATCTATCATATGAGATATATGCTTTCACTTCTCGTGGTATATTACATGTTCAACAGGGTTTAGCTACCTGTGATCTGGCAGCGCTGGGGAATTGGATCAACGAAGGAGAAAGGGATGTACAAATCTAAGGTAAACGATCTACTTTCATTTGTATTTCTATACGATCTAGGAAAGTATTTTATGTTCTTTCATATTTGTTCTAGACTTACATTAAGCTAGGGAGATCAGGCCTTGAGTCCGCTCTCAGTAGATTGTCCGTGAAACACTAATCTTGCGCTTCCTTGTTCTCCGTGAATGACCCTTCTTTCGCGGATTATCCCTTTGAACGCATCTATCGGCTTCTGCACTTTATGTAGACTAATCTCGTGCCAACAAAACAATTCAAAACTTACATGGAAATATGAAGATTATTGTAAGTGATAGAGATCCAATTTTCACTGGAAAATTTTGGAATGAATTATTTTCTTGTTTGGGTACCCAATGGGCTCATAGTTCATCTTATCATCCTCAATTTGATGGGAAAACTAAGATATTGAACAAATTTTTGGAATTTATTTTCATTGCTTTGCATCAAATAAACAAACACAGTGGGTGAAATGGTTGTGTTTGGAAGAATGGTGGTACAATACTTCCTTCCATACTTCATAAAAAATGCTTCCATTTATGGCACTTTATGGGTGCCATCCTCCATATATCACATCCCCATAAGAGTAAAATCTAAAGTTAAATCCGTGAAAGATCACATAGAGCACTAGCAAGAAGTTCTCAATATACTTAAGGAAAACCTGGATATGTCAAAAAATAGGATGAAACAAGAAGTTGATCAACATCGTAGTGAAAGGCTTTTTGAAGAAGGGGATTGGGTATTTTTGATGTTACAAAATTACAAGAAGATGTCCCTCAAGTAACTAAATAAGGAAAATAAGTTAGCACCCAAGTATTATGGTCCTTATAAAGTGTTGCAGAAGATTGGTAGTATGGATTACAAATTGGAGCTCCCTTCATCTTCAAGAGTACATCCAATTTTCCATGTTTCTTGCTTAAAGAAGGTAATAGGAGACAAGATACTCATTCAAAAAATCTTGTCGAATCTTGATGAAGAAGGAAAATTCATAGTGGAGACTGAATAAATCACCGAAACAAGGACCAAACAGATATGAAATCGGGCTATTATTGAGTACCTCATCAAGTGGAAGAAATTACTAGTTGAAGATTCGACATTGGAAGATTAGTCCTTCATACATAAGCATCCACAACAAATCAAGCTTTGAGGACAACACTTGTCTGAATGAGAGAGGATGTTAATCCCTAAATGTGGGCACATTCCCCCCTATATTGTGGTGCATTACATTACTTTTGATGCCGTCTTACATCCATTAGTTGTAATTTTCATTAGTATGGTTATATTAGTTATGTCAGCCTGTGTCATTGAGTTGTAAGTGTACCTCTTAATCTCCTATATATAGAAAGCAGACATTTTCATTTGACTATCTTGTCTTGTCTTGTCTTGTGTACTAAATACATTGTATATAGAGGTTTCCCCCTCGAAGAGGCTTTCTAGTCATCTATGTTCTTCATTATTAAGGCGTGGAGTACTCTTTTTGATCTATTTATGCTCTTTTCATGCTCTTTTTGGAAATTTGTTGCTTAAGAAATATTGTTATTAGGACGAATATTTATTTCTTCTTCCAAAACCATATTAAGATATAAACATGCCTTTAGGTGGCTTTAAAGCCATATCGAAGAAATCCTATGTAAGAAGTTTCTTTGATTTAAGAAATTGTTCATAGTCTTTTTGATGCACTATATTTTATGTTTAGTAATGAATTCCCTTACTCAAACTTCCCTGTACAACGAAATTACTAAAACCAAACAAGCCACTAGTATTTTCTCTTTCTATGTTGGATTTTATATATGCTAATATAAATCTATCTCGATTCTATATTTGTTACCAAGTGCTGAATTGATTTAAAATATCACAGGAAATTTTGTGGCCAATATTGTCTTATAGTGTCCCCGACCTTTTTCTTGTCAATAGGTGTATGTAATTCTGGAAAAAAAACCCTATGCTTGCACTTCAGAGTTTATCCCCTTTTCTTGTTGATAGATCTGTGTTTAAAATGTATCTATGTTAGTATATTTTATTTATGTATTTTCTTCCTTTTGTTAACATTAGAAACCATGTTCCCCTTCTATTGCCCTATACATTTTTTGTACATATATATCACTTGCATGTGTAGGCTGATCATAAAAAAAATTCAAGCACGAACAAATATATATATAATAGTGTGGACTGCCTATCTATATAAAATGGACCATCACATTGGAAGTAGAAACATGATTTTCTTGAAACCCAATTGATGAGCCCAGTATATAGGTACTCTATAACCCCCTTTATGCCACACAAGTGCAAGAAATGATAGGAAAATACCTTTGTTTGTAGGGGAGACTGCATTTGTTTTCATTATATAATGCAGTAGTTTAGAGATTATTTTTCTTATGCTTATAAGTGTTTTTATGTGCTAATTATATGAAAATAGGCATGTGTGAGCAGAGCATAGGTGATCTGGAAAACAACAAGTAAATCAAGCTCAAGACTGAAGATCACGAGTGACTCAATGCTCACATCTTCCTGATTTATAGAAAGAACTCCTGTTAACCAGAATCGTTATTGACAATGTAGAGTTAGGTTAGAGTGAGGAATAAATAGGGACCTCTTGAATAGCAGGGGGGCCTGTTGACATTTTTGAGAAACAATCTTCAACATATTTTGTATTTGAGACAGCTTCGCTTTAAGTTTTTTGAAACATGAAGTTATGGATTTGATAATGGAAGACCAGCGTTATACCAATCCCTTGATTTTATAAGTCTTGTTTTCCTCCTGAAATATGTGTTGGGGAGGGCCCCCTCAATACGTAGATCAGGAGTCTTGTGTTCCAATTCAGGTATTTCTCATGCGTTTTACTTATTGTTTCAATCTTTACAATGCATAAAATTGCTTTGACATTAGTTTAGACATCGGATTCTTATTTCAGTACAGTCGATTTTATTCTGTAGTTGGATAATATTGCTTCCATAGTTCTGTAACGCATAGTCCGTAGTCCTGTGTGTGCCTTCAGTGCATGCATGTTTTACATCTGAGTTCCATCATTTTTATACTATTTCCAGATAACGAGTTAGATCTATGAGTTCATGCATACCGTCTTTATTTTAGTATTTGATTTGCATCTGATTTGAATATAATAGGTTTAATCACTTTCAGTATTTGATTTAGTAGACAGACTTTGATTGTTTTCTGGCATTGAAATTCCTAGATTAGATTTACCGGTTTTCAGCATCGAAATTCTTAGACTAAATTTCCAGTTTTCCACTTTTCAATTCTTAGGTTGAATCTATCAGTTTTTCAGCATGTTTCAATTCATGGATTTACATACTTTCATATTTCCTGCTTCTTAGCTTTTAGGACAATACTTTCATTTCAATTAGAGCATTCTTTAAGATATATTAAACACACTGAATGACAAAGATCATCCTATAGTGCACATATAGTGCTGAGCATCTCTTAAGTTTGTATGCTCCCTGGTTGATAACTAAAGTATACTTCCGATATAGCTACCCTAATTAGATAACCATTCCTGGAGTCGACCACTAATCACATTGTTACTATACTCTATGATTTAAACAAAAATTATTACAAACATTGTTTTTTACCCTTGTTCATTTGCATGAACTCATAAACAAATGAAACATTTATAGAGGATGGGAATGTTGAGTACATAGAAAGAACGTTAACAAACGATCCAGAGCATGCTAATAACCCAACTACCACTACCAATTGCATTGATGAACACGTGTGTTAGATCCTCATGTATGTATTCCTTGTTGTCACAAAAAATGATAGCATAGATAAATCATTCATACAAATTCTTCCCAAAGGAGCTTACTTATTCTTCATAATTTGAAGACGTAAACTATTTTTTGCTTTTGTAAATTAATGCAAAATTTTGCCCCAATCTAAGTAGTCACGAAAAGAGTATGCTTTTTTTGCATTCTCGTTTATCTATGCCTTGCTATGAGAAATACTAATAGCATTATTGAATCAATCATATAAAGTCTCTTCAAAAGACTTTACTTCATCATAATTTCAAATTCTTTTTCCTCTTCTAAATTTTTTCATGTTTTGGGATTTCCCAAGTAGGAATGTCCCTTATTCGACTTATTTATAAGTTTGACTCATGTAAGTTGTTTCAAACTATTGTTTCTTGCAATGAGTTCAGGATTAAGTTAGTTAGAGAGTCCGACCAATATTTGTTGGCAGTCTTTCTATAGTGTATAAAAATATTACTTGATACTAGGATCCACTAATAAGCAGAAGACTTATGTTATCCATGTGTCCAGTTTTATGTCAATCAAATTTGAAGAAATTGATAAAGTCAAAAGCATTGTTAGTACAAAGTATAAACAAAGAAAAGAATCAACAATGGCCAATGTTTGTTGATTTATAATTTCCTTCCAAACATAGTCATGCCTATCCACTGATTTAGTTGCAAAATTCTCTCACTAAACTAGAAAATTAGTTGCAAATTGAGTTCCATAAACCACCTAAACAATGACAAATTGCAAATCTAGAATAGAAACTATACTATTGCAACCAACTGCCTGTATTTCTTCAATTGCAAGTGGACCTTTCATATTGTAGACAAGAATATTAAATTACCAGTATTGAATTCAATTTCTTTGCTTGACCAGTTAAATATTGAAATGCGGGACTTCATTGATATTTTCTATCTTGGTGAAGATAGTATTAGCAAAAAAATGGAGCAAGTCCTTGTTGCAACATGCTACAAGAATAAAATCTTGTTTTTGCAATATCTATTCTAGTCTCAAAATTAATATGATCCTCCAAAAATAATAGGCATCCATCTATACAATTCACTCTTTCTCACATAGTATCAGTTGTTTCCTAGCATAGGAAAGGTCATAATTTGAACACTTATAAGAAGAGACTCTGCCTAGGGTAAATGATCTACCAGGTTATCGTTTTACCTCTGAACCAGTCTTTTTTGGGTATCTCATTTTCACAAGCATTAGCCATTATTTGTAAGTGAAATGTATTTTTTTCCTTTTCAGATTATGTTTAATGAATGAAAATTACAAAGGTTTAGTCATTATGTAGTTGAATTTTGCTTCTAATTCCTTTCGTTGTTTTTGAATCCAAATAGTGCCATCAAATTGGCACAAATTTTGATTTCCTGCATCTGGATACTTCTTTTTAGTTGATTTGCAAAGAGAGCTCTCCAATCGGACTATTGAAAGGAACATTTTGAACATCGTTCCAAATATGAAAACTATCATGAGTATCACTCATGCTTCAATGCTAGATCACGAAAAAATGGACAAAAGTAATGCTTGCTTATTTTAACAAAGAATATTATATTGTCGGTAATTAATTCAATTTCTTTGCCTAACCAGTTAAATACTGAAATGCAGGGCTTCATTGATATTTTCTATCTCGATTAAGCTAGTATTAGCAAAATAAAATTGAGCAATTGCTTGTTGCAACCTGCTCCAAGAATATACTCCTGTTATTGTAGTTTCTATTCTGATTTCAAAGTCAATAAGCTCTTTATCACATAGTATATAATTGTTTATTTCAAATTGGGAACAATTGCCATAAAATCAATGTGAACAATACAATTATCTCATCCTCATGCAATCTAGGAAAAACATAAATGCTAATCCACCTCAAATTCTAAAAATTATCCACCTCAATCTATAAAAATGAATTTAGTAATATTATTTTATCTTAAAATCCATAATAATATATAATTCCATCAGTAGTAATTCCTTCCTTAAACCTCTAATATAAGGTATAACCTAGTAAGCATGTTTTTATTCAACTTACAAGCTTTAGTGGTGCTTTGCTCCTTGTTCCTCCTCACTAAATATATCCATATGTACTAATGATGATGTCAAGCCAATGAAGTCGCTAATGAAGTCAATTAGGCGGGCTTTTAGTGAAAATTCTTGAGAAGCCACAAATCTCCCAAAGGAAGGGATCGGGTGATGAGAATATCTTTGCTAATTTTTTAGGAAAGAAATTTTATAACTAGCATAGTTACATCTAAAGTGGTGGATGAAAGTTGATAGGTATAGCTAACCACTTAATTTTGTGGAGATGACTGGCTGTTAAACAAACGCTAAATATTAAAGTAAGTACCAAATTGTTATAGTTATCCGTTTATGGTATAACATAAGCATTAAACTAATTAATATAAACATAAAACAAAAAACAAAAAATTCAGGCTGGAACCTATGCCATTATTGTTACTCTTTTCTTTAATATAAAACTTATTTAAATCTTAATCAAGATGTATTTAAATATAACAAGATAAAATAACCATGAATGAATCCAGACTATATAATTATTATGCTCTAGTTAATCTTTTTTATCCTTGAAATGAACCCCAACTATTCAATTATTACACTAAAGTTACTCTTAAAAAATAGAAAATACATGATTTCGAGTCAGCGTTGTGATATTATAGTTGATTTACATGATTTCGAGTCAGCGTTGTGATATTATAGTTGATTTGCCATCATGATATACCAAACAACCCTTTTTCTTTTACATGTTTATAAAGTATACTTAAAACGCGGTTTCTTAAATGTCAACATCTTCTTCCATTGCTTTTTATCAAGCTTTATATATTAAATGTTCAATATGTTGCCGGGTTTGAAATTGGGTGGTTGTCGGAGCCGCGCCTTCCAAACATATTAAACATTGACTTTGTGTAAGTTTGAAATTGAGTGATTGTCAGAGCCGCGCCTTCTTGCATTCGATCTAAACCTGCAAGTATATTAAACATTGACTAAATATAAAAAATTGATTAGTATATGTTATCTTCAGTATTTTATTATATTTATTTCTCCCATTTCTTCAGCGAACGAAACTCTATTATTGCATATGGGCTTTGAATGGATGGGATGAACCTTCTGAAGGGAATTTTGATTATGAATGAAGATCTGGAAGAGCACTGTACAGATGATCTCCACGATCTCACTGTCCTGTTGATAAATTGATGGAAAACTGCAAGTTGTTATTTTATACAGATATTTATGAAGAAAACATGTAAACCTGTTTGGCCACGTTTATAGAAGCTCCAAGGAGCCCCCTTGGGAACATGTATGTGGATAAAAAAAATAAGGAAATGTTTTTATTATTATATCTGGGCAGATATCTAAATGGTCATCAAGATTTTAAAAATATATTCTTTGTTTATTGAATAAAAATTAGATTTTTTTTTTTAAATATTAGTTTAGCCAATAACAATATCTACATTATTTGTATATGCTTGTAAATTTTTATGCTTAACTAGATACTTAGTATATAAATGGGTGGAATTGTTTTGGTGGAATTCTTATTATTATTAGACCAAGTTCAGGGCGCCTAACACTTAAAGTTGAGGCAATCTTTATAGTCAAACTAGATTAAAAAATTGATATATTCCAACTTAAATACTAATTATTTGTTTTGTTTCGAGATATTAATTATTCACTATCATATCGATTCCGAAAGCTTCCAATAAAATAGACAGTGAGTGAAATAAATCCCAACTTAAACTTTTAAAAAGATTAAAAATGAATACAAACTTATAAAATAAAAAGAAACATTTAAAAAAGAAACATAAGTCATTGTCTACATATGCGTTTCATTGACGCAAGAATTGGAAACAATTACAGTGCATTGGCCCAGTAAGTATATATATACTTTTCTTTGCACTTCGATGGATATAAAATAGGAAACCCAACCAACTCAAGGGAAAAGCACACGGCTCAGTCAAGAAGATTTAAGTAGTAAATGGATATTTTCTTAGCTTTGGAACTTTTTAATTCATCAACATATTTTTACTTTGCATAAGTAGATATAAGAACTAAAATATAAAATGAAACATATTAGAAGTTACTCTTCATTAAAATAGAACTTTTACTACTTTGAATTATTTGAAAATCTTAATTTTTTACACACCATAAATGTAAACAACTTTTACACAAGTAAATCTGGAGAAGATGTGCCACATTCAACATTCTTGAGAATGAATACATAAAATTATAGACTTATATATATTACCCTATCAAAATAGAACAACTTGACGGCAATACATGGAGAAGAGATTTTACTATAATCTTTCACTTCTGACAGAGCTTGGGCTCTTCATACATTTCACGGGTATGAGCTTCTTCTCTTTTCACTCTGACTCTTCACTTCTTCTCTTCTTCTGTCATCTCTCTGATTTTCAATTATCTTCTTCTATATATAGAAATTACATAACGAACAACTTAAATAGCTTCTGAATTACATTAAAAACTGCAATTAATTTCTACCTAAAAATTCTTAACCTGCCGAATACAAACCCAATTACATGCAAACGGACAGAATGACTAACATAGCCGAGGCAAACTATATACACAATCCGCTAGTAATTACGTTTTTCCGTTTTTCCAACATTGACTGCATCTGCGTTTCTGAGACGCAAGAATTGGAAACAATTGCGGTGCATTGGCATAAAATGGCACTTTTAGGTTTCGTCACCTAACTACAATTAAAACCAGGCCTGCAATTTCGAAGCAAACGTTGAGATACAGTAGTAGAAAGATGTTTTACAAACCTAATCTAATGATATCTTCAACGTCCATTATTTCGGTTCAGAGCATGAAGTATTAAACGCCATCCTCGAACTTCCCGATCGAGGCTACCCGTAAAGATCATAACAGAGTTCATGAGATCATCAATTCTTGCAGCAATACACTTTACTGGAGCAGTGTGGCCTTCTATAACTGCTACCAAGCTGTGCAAAGTACCCTCTTCTCTCCTCCACACTCTAATACTTTTATCGCCACATCCATAACAAACCATGTCGTCGACCGTTGCCAAGCACAGCACGGCATGTCTGTGACCTCTCAGCTCGCCAGGCACAGCGACGTTCACTGTATCTACCATTTTATCAACCTCCCAGACGAAAACGGAAGAGTCACCTCCACCAGAATAGAGGATCAAACCATCCGGATTTAGGGCAAGAGCATTCACTGCAAATTTATGGCTATCCACGACGGTAACCAAAGAATGCTTTTTACTGTCCAAGTATTTTGTCCATATTTTGATAGTCGAATCGGCGGAGGCAGTGTACAGAAAACCACCCGATGAAACGGCAAGTGCATTTATAGCATCATCATGCGCTCGAAACGATTCCAAGCAACGGAAATCAGAGAGCCTCCACACCTTCACCGTTCTGTCCCACGAAGCAGAATATAGATTACCGTTTACTATGGCCAGAGCAGATACGGTATCTACATGTTGGATCCAAAGAGAATGCTTGTGCCTGCGTACCTGAACATAATTTTTAGGCGCCATGAAATTCAGCAAACAGTCCTTCACGGTTGGTATTGTGCAAACTAGCTTATGAACGGCAGCATTCGGAGACTTTGAACGTTTCCATACTCTAATCCTGTGATCCTGGTGGGCACTGATTATTTTATCTTGGGCAACCAGAATTGATTTAACTGCTCCGCCTTCGAAGCCAAATCTGCAGTAATCTACGAGTTCTCCGGATTGATTATATTGTTGACATACACTCATGCCGTTACCGATGGATCCGCTGTACAGCAAATTAGATTCTTCCGCAAAGGCAATAGAGTATATACAACCATCATGGCTTTTTACTATCGACACGCACCTATAAGCTCTCCCATTGTTAAATATTCCAGCCGTAAGACCGATGAGCTTAGGAATGGAGTGCAAATTCATTGGCATAGTGGAACGAGTCCCTGAGTTAGCTGTATCATAACGATCTCGAAGGCACTGGCTGCCGGAACTTCTTTGTGGTGCCTTTGAAACTGCGAAACACTGCTGACTTTGAACTCCATCTTCTTGATCGAAACTTGCAGAGGGAGCTGAATCTTTCTGTTGGTGCTTTCCAACGGCTTTCATGGGAGAAACACTTGGACCACAATACCAATCTATATTCATAGACTGAATTTCTCTCAGCTCATGAAAATAGATAGAGTTAGCAGAATAGATCCAATTTCTAAGACAATATAGATATCAGTATAAGCACAGCTCAAGATCAGTACTATCAATAAGCTTCTCGGTAAAAGTAAGAAGATGAGGGTGTGCGTTTTACCAAAATAAATTCTCTGAACAGAATATTTCACTATTTCAGAGATAGAAGATTAATCGTTGCAAATTTATGAACATTGCCGACCCAAAAAGGTCATATAGGAGCATAACAATCTGTTATCGATATGCCCCAGCTGACTTTGAGTACGAGTCCGAGAAGGTGGACTAGTATTTTTTTATCTGTGGCGAGCCCGAAAAAATCAATACCGAGGTACAGTTATCAAGATAGTGTCCATAGATATTAAGAAATGAATGGAACATGCTTGAATAACATGATTAGATACATCTGGTGGACCAGATACAAAGAAACTCTCATCATTATCCTTTTCCTGGTATGGCAGAGCCACAATTTCCCTTCCATTAAAATATGAACAACCACAAAGTCAATCTGCATTGGACATGGACATGGCCATGGCCATGGCCGTAATAAATTAATTGCAACTTGAATCTTGAAAAAAACAAATTTTCCTGAATGATTTCACACACATCCATCACTAGAGCGGAGCAGATAATTCGACACGTCGGAGGAGAAAAGGGTACGCTGGTTATGAAGAAGTTACACCTATAACAGATCCAGACAATGGCCAAGTTTGGGATTTTTTTTGTCTATAACATTTAGTGGATCTTATTGCAGGAAGAAGAGAGTGGATCTTATTGCAGGAAGAAGAGAGGAACAGCCAAACAACTGGGAATGAAAATAAGATTAAAAAATTAGCGAGTACGTATAGTATCAAAGTTAGCTTAACTGTGACTAAATGGATGAAGAGAAGGAAACTCCAAGCAAGCGGGCCATTGTTCGCTGTTGAAGACAAGAGCGTGAGATTGCAGAGAAGGTGTGTTCAAGAGAAACGAAGTATAAAATTCTGGATAAAGCAAGTGGGGCCTTGTTTGCTTTTCAAGACGGGTTTGTTAGACTGTCAACCAGGTCTGTTAAAGAGAGCACCCGTTTAAAAAAATTCATTTGAGAGATTTTGAAAGATCTTTACGGTTTGTCACTATAAGAACATTAAAAATTTGATCCCCGAGGCTGATGGCATAGAATACAGACTCATGTTTTGAAACCGATGATCTCAACCGTCGAAACATATTATCAATGGCGTTGAATCAATGATAGACTTTAACATCTAAATTTATTTTAACCTATATTTAAAAATATATATATATATATATGTTTGCAGCCAGGCGAAGATTAAATATTATATACTAACTATGAGTAGATCAATGATGTGAATATTATAAGTAAATGCGTTTAATTAGATTTTGAGAAATGAAGCACAACCAAGTTAGATTTTACGTAACCGGTATACAATCTTGTATAATAATCATAAAAAATAATTTGTATATTATAGTTATATTTTTCAAAATTCATTAAGTTGTTTTTTGAAATAAGTATAGGTGTTGAGAATATATATATATATATATATTCTTTTTTTCTTTTTGGTGTAACATACATAATTTTCAAAAAGAAAATTAAGTAATTTTTTTATTTTTAAAAGTTTAATAAATAAAAATTAATTTATTGAATATTAATAAATTATGATTTATATATATATATATAGTTAAAATGAGATATAATCATTATAAAGCCATCTTAAATTAACATATATTCATTTTAACTATCTAAAGTATTTAGATGATAGAATTTTTGAAGTGTAATTTTTTATTTTAATTTTTTATATATCGAAAAAAAATTAGACCTTATGAAAATTGATGTCTCTTAATGTTTAATAAATTCAACTTTAATATAAATCTATAGTGATATTTTTTGTTAATCTTTTATAAATATAAAATGCTACCAACATAACAATAAAACATAAACAAACAAATAGTTATATTCCAATAAAAACTTTAACAAATACTTTTTTAATCATTTTAAATTAAAATTTAACCAAATAAACCTACACAAACTAAAGTTATAAAAAAACTAATCTTGAAATAAATTTTTAAAACTAATAAATATACTCCTTTATATATATATATAATATTAACATCACATAAATAATAATTTGAAACTAATATATATATATATATATATATATATAATGTTAACATCACATAGATAATAATTTGAAACTAATAAAGCTATCTCTGTGTCTAATGCTGGCATTGCATAGACAATAATTTTTATCACTACTTAATAGAACGAGTATCAACAACAAAATGTCTTCTTGCCTTATAAGAAAGTGGTTTAATAGGACTGCATTATTCGATTAAAATAATAATTTTGAATCAAGTTTCACTAACATAGTTTATTTTGGTTAAAAGCTCATAAATGACGATGGTTTAAAAGATAATAAATTACAATATTGTGATCACGGTGAATTAAAATATCAAGTGTGAAAAAATTGGTAATGTATTATAATCGTTATATTGTTAACTAAAGAGAATTAAAGAAACAAATCTGAGAAAATAACATGTTAAAATAAGTATTGTTTAAAATTTATATAAACAGAGTTTATATAGACAATTAAAAACAATTGATGTATAAATGTGAGAAAATAATATGTTAAAAATATTTATGAGTGGAATCTATATAAAAAGAGTCTATATAAAAAATTAAGAGAATTGATATCATTTAAAAACTACATTACTATATTTTTTTATTGGGAATAGTAGTGGTTATATGTTTTAATAATAGAATTTACACACAAATATTAATGTAGAAAGGTTTGAAGGCTTAGGCCAATCCATTTAAGCATCTAAGAAACTTGCACCAAGAATGGTTTTGTTTGGTTTGAAGGCTTAGGCCAATCCATTTAAGCATCCAAGAAACTTGCACCAAGAATGGTTTTGTCTATGGAATTTTTATGATTATACCTCAATATAATGCATATTAGGCTCAATACTTTCCTTGAATTTTTTAGAATATGGAGGAGGGCTAGTTGGGATTGGAACACTCTCTTTCAGGTGCTTAACTAGTATGTGTTTTTTCTCATAAAACTTTAAAGCTTGGTAGTATACCGAAAGGGCTTCATCATGTAGAATTTGCATGGTTGTAAATATTGACTAGGGAATGTTTTGAAATACTACATAGAGGTTTGGACCTATCAGATAAAAAAAAAAAAAAAAAACCTGCTTGTGTGATGAATAGCTAGTAGTGTACTACGAAACAAATGCAGGAAAATGCACTATATGAAGGCATACTACTATAGCAAGATTAGTCTCCCACGGATGACAGGGATCCTTCCTTGTAGAAGAATTGGCTTCTACTTCAACAATTGTGGAATTAAGGTCACATGGGGATACAATTGTGTCAAATATATCCTAGTCATGGTCGTACACGTGTTCATTGCTGGGTATTTTAACCTTGGGTATATTTGAATTGGATGAGGATGCCATGGAGCAAATATTTACTAAATTCAAGGTAAAATTACATAAAAAGGAGGGGTAAAAAACTTGAATTACCAAGAGGGTAAACCAAGGTGATCAGGTGTCTTCGATACTAGGAATCCATGCTTTAGGTATAGAGCTCCTGCAAATAGCTTCATCTTTCCTAAAGCAGAATGGGAGCCTTTTGGACTTCATGTCGCTTTAGAATTCCCAAATTTGAATTCAACCTAGTGGCTCGAATCTATTAGGTGATTTTTTGGGGGTGAAATCATCTAACATCATTTGGGCCCCTCGTAAACATGTCAGTGTCATATTTGTACATGTTTGATCCATGTTCCCTTCTTCTCGCACTCGTGTATGATTCCATGCCCGCGTTCATGGACATGGGTGGATTAATATTTATGTGGGTAGTTGGCTCATATGTGGGAAGACATACGTTCACTAACAATAGATCAACAAATCCAAATATACTGTCCCTTTCAGAATTACCTGCAAACAAGTGGTGTCTCACCTGAAGTACCTATGGATGCTGGAGGAACCACAATTATGCAATAGTGAAGGAGAGGGAAATATGCACTATCATTAAACCCATCAATATGACTTTGACATACAACTATAAACCACAAGAAATAGAATAAAACATACATCGACTGCACAATAACTTTATAACATTATAACTAAAATCATTATCATTATGTTCAACATTATCATTGACATTAATATATGAATAAAGCACAAAATTCACACAGATAAACATTCAAACTACACTAAACTTTTTACTTGGAAACCCAAACAAGAAAAACCATGGAAATGCTTCACCATTCACAAATCTCATTACAACTAGCATTTTTCTTATCCAAATCTATGCACACAATCTGCAGATCCACCACTCTCAATACATTCTAGATCTGCACTCACAACCTGTAGATCCAAAACCCTTACAATACCCTTTCAGTTACAACATTGTTCAATCAACGTCAACTACGACATCTATGACATTATTATTTTATCATCTCTTCATCATATCATCAACCATCCAAAAATATCAACCTATTCTACCCAACCCATTAGATATACATAGTCATTGTCATACCCCCCGCGACCACTAAGTGGACCCAAAATACTAACTTCCTCTTAACTACTCTCCTTGGTTGACATGATCAGCCATTCTTCTTTCCTTCTTTCTTGTCCACTACATTGGATTCCTTCCTTCTTTTATGGGATACTCTCCCTTTGATCGTTTCGTCGCACTACCCCTTTTCACACCAAAACATACCAAAACTTGTTCAAAATACCTTAGGGCCAACAAGCCCTCAACACTCACTTATGGCTCATATTGAGCAACTCGAGCTTTCTATTGGGGATTCTTCTAGGTCACCAAAAAATTTCCATATATCTCGTTTGCAACCTCAACTGTTCCTTTTAATTTATCTACTTGTTGTTCTAGTTCCTCTACCAACTGCACGATTATATCTTTCTACATTTGTGCCTCAGCCAACTCCGCAACATTCCTTATCTATGCATGTTCTACCCCAATGAGTTCGAATACTCACACTGCTTCGTAGTGCAAGTTATCTAGCCTCTGGTTTATCTGTTGTTGTTCATCCCTTAGTTGATTAATTTCATCATGTAGTTATTTACTTTTTGCAACCTTCAGGAATATTTATATTAGTGGAAAAGTCCTTATGAGATATTTTAACTTCGCAACCCGATTCTACACATATTCAATTTTGCTTGTTATTCCCTCCATTTCTTCATCATCCATCAATGCTTCCCATGCTTGTGAACATTCATCAAATAGATTTTCACATTCTTTGTCTAAGGCCTTGATACTATCTATTGAGGCCTTCTATGTTCCCTCTCTTTGGTCGCATACTTCCTAAGGTGTACTAGGCACCAGTTGTGCTTCCAATTCATTGACCCTTACGTGGAATCCCTTAATGAATTCACTCAAGATTGCCATTTTTATTTTGTCTTCAATAGGTGTTTCCTCTGTCATTTCAACTTCTGGGGTTGAGCTATTGGTCGCTTCAATGAATTTCTGCAACTTCTCCTTTTGTTCAACCACCTCATCTCACTACTTTTAAATTAGTCTACATTTCTCTCTGAACTCATATCTTTCTATGCCATACTTCATCATCTCGCCGACATTATGCTCTTCTTGTCCTTTGATTTCTACCGTGATGCTCTGATGTAAATTGTGTAGTATATGACTCAATTCTTGGGCACGGTCCTATACCTCTACTACTAGAAAAATAAATTCCTTTGGTGTTAGTGTGACAATTATGTGTTGTGCAGCTGAGGATGGATGTGGAATTGACCTTTCACCCTTGTTAAGGCCACTCTACTTCTCACTTGTTGTTTGAGCATGTCTTACCCTTATTTATGCTAATGCATGTCATAGTTCAATCAATTGTCCTATCAATCGTGCAAATCACTCCAAGTGCTTGTCATAATATTTATTCCATATGTATTTAGTGGTATCCTTGAATCTCTCCATTAAAATTTCCATGCCATCCTCATTCAACAACATAACTGCACTGCCCTTCTGAGATTTCATGTTGTTCTCTTCCCTTTTGCTATTTCTGTAAAGTTTATTTTGTCCCTAACTGAAGGTACAATTTGTGTCACACTAGACTCCTTCTCTCCATCCTACAATTGTTCCTATTTTGAACCTGCTCCTTTTTTACTTTAGATACATCTTCCCTGGGTTCATCTTGCTCTTGTTCAACTATGCCATTTTGTTGCTCCGCTTCCTACAACACGTCTATTGATATTTCTTCTGTGGGAACTGGCACCTTCCATTCCATAGGCAATTCCTTAATAATTGCACTTATATCTTGTTTTTTCAACTTATACTACATAGGAACCCACTCTCTAGTGGTATCCCTGTTTGCCTGCACAAACATAAAATCCGACCGAACCTTAAACCTAGCAATGTTCTTAAATAGATCTATGTTGCGAGGCTCCTTGCAAGGTATATTCATAATACTATGTTGTGTACTCTCCTTATAGATATAAAATGTAATATTTGTGTCTCTCTACCAGTATGTATTTTCACTATACCACAACGACGCAAAACGTATAGTAAAAAAATGACCAACTTGCCCCAAAAACTGTGAATCTCCTGGCTCTACCCAAGCAATTAGTGCAACAATATCAATAACCAAGAGTAATGGAAAGAGATACCTTTTTCATGCACATCGTGGAAATTACTCAAAAACTAATTAACCAGGAATGTTTCCTAGTTCATCTGGACACCTTAAAAAAACACTACTCAGCCGATGATATCATTGTTGCAGAGACCTATTTTGGGAGACATTTCCTAAATAACTTGTTAGCAAGCACCCTTTTTGTATATCGAACCAGCTGATCATGAATGGAATCTATGTTGTAGCCTCGAGTGTTTTTCGAGAAAGCATATTTATCCTTCATTTTATTGGAAAGTTCCTTATCCTTTTCCTTCCCCACAAAATAAGTTGTTGGATCCGTCCTTGTAGTTGGTAAGCCCGTGATCCTCGACACTAAATATGTATCAAAATAAACTTTGGTGTCAAGCCATAGAAATCCTACATGCACACATAATAAAAGTTGCTTTACACAAAAATTGACCTCCACAGTACAACCAAAATGTGGTATCTTTAAGAGAGATAATATACCAGAATTTTCCAAGCCTCTATCCCATTGGCTACCTTCAACAATGCTAGCAGTCATGTATTCATTGTAGACCTCGATTAAGTACCTGGATAGGGAAAATTATGGGAATTTTTGTTTGTCATACAGGTCATGATATCCATACTTAATATTGGGTACTTTCTTCCTCATGTATCCTTCCTTCTATACTCCCTTTGGAATCATTGGCATCTGTAGTGCATACTTGGAATGCTTACTCAATCTAACTAGTTTAGCATCCTTCTTCCTGGCTGGTAAATATGGTGGCAGAACCAATAGGATGTTGGACATTGAAGCCTCTACATCATGCTTCCTTTTAGTCTAGACTTCAGTATTCCTTGTTCGTGTTGACCTTCATACTGGCATGGGAAATACTAATGGCTCTTTCTTTGATAATATCTCAGGTTCCCCCGATGGATTTTTGGTAGTCTTGACTCCATTAACTCTTTTACAATTTTTTGTAGTGATGCCTCAAGCACACTCTCTCGAGACACACTCTTGCATGGTACAATGGTTTTTCGACTTTGTCCATAGCTAAATTCTCAACAACACTATGTAAAAAATGAGCTTGATCTCCATCCCTTTATGATTTTGATGAATCATAATCCGATCTTGTTGTCGTGTTAACCCTAGATTTAACATATCTGACTAGATCCTCGTCGGGATTTAGCGAATCTAACTGGCATTTATTTCCCTTCATACCATCCAGTCCTTTCACACATTCCTTCCTCGCCTATCATTTAATGCAATTATTCTATTATCGATCGATGTTTTTATCCATTAATGTGCTACTTAATTTTCTTTTAAACTAACTATGCCATACATGCATTGTTAAGATTTAATATGCTAAGACAGAAAATAGAAGCATTACATTCCATTTCACAACAATAGCATATACAGGATCACTGAAGAAACAATAAGCACAGCATAAACACAAGAGACACAGATTTATCCTGGGAAACCCTCATGGGGTAGAAAACCCAGTAAAGCTTCCTCAATATAGATGACCAGCAATATACAAAGATGCAAACCCTGAGCATAAGCTCCTCCTTCTTCATAGCAGACTTCTCCTCCACAAGTGCGCCACTCTCAAGTGAGTGAGTGTGTAAAATGAGGAATGCACCTCCTCTATTTATACACTACTTTGACTTATCTTTGACACAATACATGTAGGATCGTATTTAACCAATCGGTTAAATACCCCACTACAATTGACTGGGCCGACCCCTCTAGGGTGGTCTAATAACCATTTGACCCACATAACATATACAGGGCCAACCCCCACTAGGGAAGTCTAATAACCCAAGTTACCACATTCCAACGGAGGAATAAACATCTCCGGATACACAATAGGATCTTCACGGAGGAATGAATCATCTTCGGAATAATAAAGTACAAATATAATATTCTTTGAAGTTACAATATCTCAACACTCCCCCTTAACGAGAAGGATATTATAACAGCATCTGCATGAGCAAGGATTCATCAACATCATACATGATACATCTATAAATCATTGGAAGCTTTCTCAACATCATCAGTAACTCAAGCAGTTACTGGAACATCTTCAATACTGGAATATCAACATCTTCAGTACTGAGTCTTCATCTTCTGCAACACTCGAACAACTACAACAACATCAACATCTGGATCCTCACGATCATCAGCATTGTCATCATATGATCATCAGTATCGGGATCATCTCTATCTACAGCATCTGGATCATCACGATCTACAACATCTGGATCATCTGTATTAGTATCCACACCAATACATCTATCATCAAAACATGTATTCTTACTAATACATATATCATCAAAGAGCATGTATTCTCACTAATACATCTATCATCAAAAGCATGTATTCTCACTAATACATCTATCATCAAAATCATGTATTCTCACTAATACATCTATCATCAAAAGCATGTATTCTCACTAATACATCTATCATAAAAATATGTATTCTCACTAATACATCTATCATCAAAATATGTATTCTCACTAATACATCTATCATCAAAACATAGCATCATACGCTGCACCACACACGATCATATTACAGGATGATGAATCCTGCTCTCTTTAGGACATAGGTCCATGGATGATACAATCTAGATCAAGTTCCAGGATGATCAGTCCTTATCACTTTAAGACAATTCTCATGTCTAGGGACGATGAAATCCCATCCGTACATTTGGGACCATGTCCAAGGATGACTTAATCCTTAACCATACATTTAGGAGCACGTCCAAGGATGACTCAATCCTCAACCGTACATTTAGGACCACGTCCAAGGATGACTCAATCCTCAACCGTACATTTAAGACCACATCCAAGGATGACTCAATCCTCAATCGTACATTTAGGACCATGTCCAAGGATGATTCAATCCTCAATCGTACATTTAGGACCACGTCCAAGGATGACTCAATCCTCAACCGTACATTTAGGACCATGTCCAAGGATGAATCAATCCTCAACCGTACATTTAGGACCACGTCCAAGGATGAATCAATCCTCAACCATACATTTAGGACCACGTCCAAGGATGACTCAATCCTCAACCGTACATTTAGGACCACGTCCAAGGATGACTCAATCCTCAACCGTACATTTAGGACCACGTCCAAGGATGACTCAATCCTCAACCGTACATTTAGGACCATGTCCAAGGATGACTCAATCCTCAACCGTACATTTAGGACCACGTCCAAGGATGACTCAATCCTCAACCATACATTTAGGACCATGTCCAAGGATGACTCAATCCTCACTTGTCCACTAAGGACTTCATTCTCGGAGACATATGTCTACGGCTCTCTTGAGGATGATGAAATCCTATCATGTCCAGCAAGGACTTCATTCTCGAAGCCATACGTCTACGGCTCTCTTGAGGATGATACAATCCTATCATGTCCACCAAGGACTTCATTCTCGAAGACATACGTCTACGACTCTCTTGAGGATGATGCAATCCTATCATGTCCACCAAGGACTTCATTCTCGAAGACATATGTCTACGGCTCTCTTGAGGATGATACAATCCTATCATGTCCACCAAGGACTTCATTCTCGATGACATACGTCTACAGCTCTCTTGAGGATGATGCAATCCTATCATGTCCACCAAGGACTTCATTCTTGAAGACATACGTCTACGGCTCTCTTTAGAACATGTGTTCAAGGATGATGCAATCCCCTTGTCACCTTAGACCCTGTCTAAGCGCCATCCACCAACCTCTCTATCTGCATCACCACATCATTGACCTCACTGTCGATGCGGGAAATCTCATCATAAGTGATCACATCACTCCCCCTTTTGAGGAGGGTCCTTCTTAACTATCTTAAGTTTGTCTTGGAAAACTTTACTTGAGGTAGAGGTTTGGTTAGTACATCGGATCGGTAGAGGTTTGGTTAGTGCAATGGTAACTTGTTACGAATTCGAACATTAACCATATCTTGTATATAGAAATGTCAAATCTCTATGTGCTTTGACTTATCATGGAACACTGGATTCTCTGCCATTTTGGTACAACTCTGTTTGTCACATAGGATCATAGTTGGGTCCATTCTAAAGCCATACACTTCACAACTAGCAGAGCAAGCAGCCGTATATTCTGCTTGTGTTGAGAGCCACACTAGACTACTTCCAGCCAAGCCACGAGATCATGGTTGATCCTAGACAATAACATCCTCTCGATGTGTTCTTCCTGTATGATACACTTTCTGCCCAATCAGCATTTTTGTAGCCATCTTGAAGTCATGATCTCCAAGATAGCATAGATCAAAGTCTATCGTATGCTTTACATACCTCATCACATGCTTTGCAACTATCAGGTGAACACATCTAGTTTCCACTAGATACTGACTCAAGGTGCTCACAGCAAAGCATATATCTGACCTAGTATTTGTTAGATACATCAATGACCCAATAATTTGTCTGTACAGAGTTATATACACTAACTCTGATGAGTCATTCACTAACAGTTTCAAGTTGGAATCCATGCGAGTGGTCATTCCAACATATCAAGTCCTTTTAATATTTCTCGGCATACTTTCCCTGGTCGAGAAAGATTCCTTCTGAGTCTTTCCATACTTCCACACCTAGGAAGTAATGCATCAATCTGAGATCTTTCATTTTCATTGAATGATCTTCTGCATATCTATCTGTGCCATCTCTCGTTAGATGGGTCTACTGATATGAGCCTCAATATCATTCGAACTCTGTGGTGAGTTCTTTCTTGCATCCATGTCATCTGCGTATAGAAACAATATTCAACCTTGTAGCAAAGGTTGAGAACCTCATCACCCATGGTGATCATTAAGCTCATCAATTGATTATCGATCCTGGGAACCCATACAGAATCTGATTCACACTTCTTCTTTAATTACACCATTAAGAGAATGGTCTTATCTAGCCACTTGGAGCAAACATCTCATCATGATTCTCTTCCTCTTTCTAAGAGAATCTTCTAGCCACAAGCCTTCTATAGTGTGTTTGATTTGTAAATCTTTTGTTGAACATCCATCGCTTGTTCAGTGTTCATCATTCATCATGATCTTTCCTACAAATCAAAATTAAGTACATGATTAGTAATACTTCATAATCATCAAATCATATTGACATGATAACCTATTATGCATACAGATACATAGTTATGCACCTATCTTGACCAATACTTTGGCACAACACTTTTCCATATCCTGTATGCATACAGTGGCTATCTAGATGCCTTCCATCTCTACCAGAACATACTATCAAGAGTGTGCACAACTCTCAGCATGTTAGCAAAGAGGTTTCATTCTAGACAAGCAACAATGGAATGTTTGTCCAACTTACCAATCATATGCATATTAGTAGTATACTGTTCAATGCTATATGAATGTTTACACTCAGCATGATATATTATAGGAATACAAATATGCATACAACCTATTACAGACAATATCATTTACTATTTCAAATAGCAACTCAAATACTTATCTTTTATGTTTGTGTGGTTGCCTCCCGCTTGATCTTCTATATGTCTTTTGAACTTCTATTCATTCTGTACCATTGTGCATGCTCAAGTGTGCACTAGTGTTATCCTCATGATCTCATACACAAACATACATTCATTAGTATATTCTCAATATTATCAAAACATTCTAATTCTAAATGATCTTGAATATGTATAGTCATGATCATTAGTATTCAGGGTTTCAAGGAAGTCTTCTTTTACTCATGCATATTCTTGTTTGATTATAGTACTCTTATGTTTAATTAAATCATCAAGGTAAGAGACATAATATGCATAAACCCTTGATTACTAGCATGACCAATCATACCAAGTATACTTATATAAGGGATCCTAACACAAGGTAAGATTCTAACTTGACATAGGAAAACATACCTGGATTAGTATACCTGCTTAGTTATGTCTAACATACCTAAACAATATCTTCTTTGTTCTCTTCAATGATTTAGAGATCCTGTGCTAGAACCTGCATAGTTTAAGCATAATATAACAAAGTAGTACATACCTTGTAAGTAGAACAAAGATTATGGATGAGTCTTTGTCTTCATGTTGTCATGGTCATGGAACTTGATTTGTCTTTTGTGATGTACCTGTATCTTGTTAGCGGACAACATCAACCTCACACAACACCATAATGCATTAGTACAATCATATATCCCTAATCAATGAATGTCTTCGATCATTCACATGCATTCATATTGTTACTAGGGTGATAAGACAATTCTAACATTAATGAAGATTGTACTAATAAATAATATGAAGACAAACACATTATGAACTTAATCAAGAATCACATTTCAAGACATACCTGAACCTCCTTAAGTCATACCTGTCGAGACTTCTTGTAGTCTTCTTATGTCAGGCCTTAGCCTCAACTCCCCCTGAGACTTGATCTAGAGCTTGATTAGGGTTGGCTAGAGAAACCCTAAAAATTCAATCTTTGACTTTCACACTTCTGAATGGATGGAAGGATGTGTCTTGCTGAGCTGATCAAACTAGCATACTTCAATTTTGAAATCTCCAAAAATTTGACCCCTCAAAATTGCCTTCGAAACTTCTGGATCTTCTAAACAGGAACCTGAACTAGGGTTTGATGAAGCCCACCCTTTTGTCCAATCAAAAGGTTCGATCCAAGGCTCTAAGCTCTTATTTTTCTGAGGAGCTTCCAGCCGTGGTTACAGACTTAAAAAATTCCAACTTTTGCTGAAGCCCTAATTTTCCATCTTTCCAATCAAAATCCCGAACTGGGGTTTGATTATGCCCGATCTTTTACCCAACCAAAAACTTCGATCTTGGTCTCTAAATTTTGATTTTCCAGAGTAGCATTCAGCCGTGGATTCTGATTCCAACAATTCTAACTTTCTTCAAAACCCTAAATTCCGGAAGCCATGAATGAAGGTGCTCCAAAAATAATTCTGTTTTGACAGAAATATGTACCTGGTTGTTTCTGCTGTAACTCCAAAATTTTTGCTCCACGGGGTCTAAAAAAATTGTCTGTGGTATCCTGAGCTGTCATCTTTCCATGTCGATAGTTCTGAACTCAATTGGATTTTCTGAGAGAGAGTTATGCCAAATGTCGCAACGTGACCTGTTTTGGGATAATACAGGAGAGCGAACTTGTACGGAGTTCCATGTGTCACCGTTTGAACTTCGGCCTATGAAAACTTTTTTTGAGATATCTTGCCCTGTTATCTTTCCATCCTGACAGGTCCGACCTCAATTGAACTCTCTGAGAGAGAGTTATGCCAAGTGTCGCAACATGACCTGTTTATGGGATAAAACAGGAGAGCGAACTTGTACGGCGTGCCACGTGTCACTGGTTTCCCTTCGGCCTCTGAAAACGTTTCTTAAGATAGTACAGTCTATGTACTACCTGTTACTTTTTATGAAATTTCATTTGGAGCTTCATAGCCCAAGTTATGAACTTTTTTCCAAGGTCACCTGATTTTGAATGAGATCTGGAAGAGGCAGAAACCCTAACTTGTACTGATCATAACTTACAAATTACAATGAATCTCAGGGTACCCTTTGGACACAAGATACCTGGAGATGTCATCTACGACTTTTAAAGGTTTCAGATCTTGAGCCGTCTCCAAAATGGATTTATGGCGAAAGTTCTACGATGACTGGTTTTTTCTATATAAAACCCTAACCTTCAAATTGTCATAAGTAAAGCAAGTGTCATAAGTGCCATACATTGCCTTCCTTCTTGTTAGCTCTGATACCATGTTAATATTTAATATGCTAAGACAGAAAATAGCAGCATTACATTCCATTTCACAACAATAGCATATACAAGATCACTGAAGAAACAATAAGCACAGCATAAACACAAGAGACACAGATTTATCCTGGGAAACCCTCATGGGGTAGAAAACCCAGTAAAGCTTCCTCAATATAGATGACCAACAATATACAAAGATGCAAACCCTGAGAATAAGCTCCTCCTTCTTCATAACAGACCTCTCCTCCACAAGTGCGCTACTCTCAAGTGAGTGAGTGTGTAAAATGAGGAATACACCTCCTCTATTTATACACTACTTTGACTTATCTTTGACACAAGACATGTAGGCTCGTATTTAACCAATGGGTTAAATACCCCACTAAAATTTACTTGGCCGACCCCTCTAGGGTGGTCTAATAACCCTTTGACCCACATAACACATACAGGGCCGACCCCCACTAGGGAAGTCTAATAACCCAAGTTACCACATTCCAATGGAGGAATAAACATATCCGGATACACAATAGGATCTTCACGGAGGAATGAATCATCTCCGGAATAATAAAGTACAAATATAATATTCTTTGAAGTTACAATATCTCAACATGCATATCTACATGTACTCCTAATCAACATTGACATCTTATACCCTATGCACATAATTTGTTTAGCGTGTGTTTCCCATTTCAACTATGCTCGACACCTAGATGTCAAAGCTATATTCATACTTGATGAAGGAAAGTATGGTTGTCCCTATACAGTTTCAACCTACTTCCATTGACTAAACAATCCATGAATTCCCAATTCAATTTTTGCAACTGCACAACACTCCCTTATGTTACATACTTGATCACATATGGTCCTAACAAATGCATTCTAAAATTACCAGGGTGTTTAAAAAACTTACTGTTGTAGATGAGAACTAAGTCTCCTACCTGGAACTTGTTTTGCTTAATACATCAGTCATGCCATGAATTATCCCTTTCCTTTTGTACTTGTTAATAGAAATGATCCGGATTTATGTGGGAACGAAACAAAAGATAGCATATACATAATCATATACAGAGATATATTGCAAATAACACAGTGATACAGTAAACACATATTCTATTAAATAGCGGAAAAAGAACAGACTGTAAAATACAATAGCTAGAATGGTGGTAGCTATCTTTGAGAAGAGATGTGGCCGCTATGCTCATTCGTGCCAAGATGAATACAAAGAGAGGATGAAAGGTCCTATTAATCATAAGCGCGAGGGAAAGAATCCAAAACATCCAAAAACCTAACCCTAGAAGATGAACCGTCATAAAGTTTGCGGCCCCAAGGTGGTTAGTTGAACAGTCAACTTCCCGGGGTCATAACTTTTGCATACGATCTCCGTTCAGGGCTCTCGGTAGCCCGTTGGAAAGGTCTAACCGAGATTTACAACTTTTGACTGGGCCCAAATGCATTTTTCTAAAAACCTTTTGGTCCCCCAAATTGCCAAAAAATGTCGTTTAGGGCCTCAAAATGGCTCCAGAAGTTCAGGACCCAAAAAACTGCTAAAAATAGTAATTTACCAAAATTGCCAGAAGACTGTTTTGAGCCAGTTGGAAGAGGTGGGCCGCAACCGATATCCACTTGGCAACCAATCCTCCCTCCTTAGGAAGCAATGGTCTTCATTGCGTTAAATCCCTTATCATATGTCGAGCTGTGTGTCGAATTGAGCTCTTGGTGCGACATTTGCTGAAGTGGAAAGGTTGCCTTACTTTGACATCTTCAGAGGGTTGTAATTGTTGTTGGTGGATGCGCTGGAGCTGTTCAACAGTTTTGGTTGTTGTGGTATCCTTGGTATGCACCAGTGTGGATGGTTTCTTTTTGAAGGAGCACCTTGAATGCGTGGCCTTGCACTGTAGAGGTACTCGAATTGGCGATGCGGCACTGAATTTGTGTTCTTCTTGTTTCTGTTGAGTAGAAGGATAATATGCAGAGGTTGTGGATGTCTCCACGATCTGATGTTCACCTTTAGTGGAAACTGCGAATAGGAAAAATTTCCCAGTGTGGGAGATTATCTTCCTTCCCTACTCGTTTGGGGTAGGTGCAACTATCTCTGGTATCCAATAGAGTTGTCCTCCCAAAGTGACAATGACACTACGAGGTCGTGATTCATATACAGCATGACGCTTCCACATATATGGTTGTCCTAAGAAAACATCACATACTTCAAGCGGGGCCACATCACACAAAAACTAATCTTTGAAGGGCTTGATGCCATATGGTAGGCGACATTGGTGACTGACACGGATCCTTCGTCCTTGGCTTAGCCATCCAATGGTGTATGGTTGTGGGTGTGGCGTTATCGGTAACTCCAATCTCTTGATGACTTCTTCTGAGATTAGGTTCTTCTGGCTGCCGCTGTCCACAACAAAGTGTAGGGGAATTCCCTTCACCCACATCTATGAGTGGAAAAGGTGCTCCTCTGCCTCCGATTCTTCAAGCTCTTCCAGATGAATCTGCGTGGTGGCAACAACGGCATTGGGTTCTGCATCAATGATCTTCTTCCCTTTTTGCACGACTGTGAAATTAGGTTCTGAGTCAGAATCAGAACTGGGATCTGATTCTGAAGCTTTGATCTCAGCCACCAATGACTGTTTTGAGTGACATTCATCAGTGTTGTGCCAGGGCCTTTTGTGGAACTCGCACCACTTCTCGGTGTCCTTCTTCGTCTTTTTGTTACCCTTCTTTGCTTGTGGTTGGGACTGGTTGTCCTTTCCTTGCCCCGTGTTCTGCGAGCCAGAGTTTCCCTTGCCCTGCTTCTGCGCAGGTCCGAAGTCACGTTTGCTCTTTTGCTGAAATTTCTGCTCGATTTTGACAACATATCGATAGGTGGATCCGAGTGAAGAGATTTCTAGGAAATCCATCTATGTTCGTATGTACCGGTGTAGGCCACTGCGATATTTCAGTACTAGGTGCCGCTCGGAGTCCTTGATACCCAGCTTTGTGTGCAAGGTATGGAATTTGTTGGTGTACTCCGACACCGTTTGGTCCCTCTCTTGGTGCAGAATGGTCCATTTTGTGTACTGGTCGTCATAGTTTCCAATAGGGTAATATTGTTCCTTGATGGCATCTATAAAAGAGGCCCAAGTGGGATTGGAATATTCAAACAATCCAGACTCGTCTGATGAGTTTTGCTCACAATAAGTTTCCTACCAATTTTGACATGGGGGACGGCCTTGAGGAGTGCAAAGACGATCTTTTCCCTGTCGGAAAAATTGTGGACAGAGAAATATCCTTCTAGTAGATTCAACCATTTATCTAGGGCATCAGCATCGATTTGGCCTTCAAATAAAGGGATATCAAAATTAACTTGTACCTTGAAGGGAGTCGTATCTCTGAAATGGCTGCTCGTTGAGGGTGCATTTTCCACTGTTGGCATGTGTTGAAGGATCTAGGCAAAATTATCCATCATCTCATTCCTATGTCGTGCGAGGGTTTCCTCGAGCAACAACTTGATAGGATCTAATGCTCCGTCGTCTCTCTTTTCTTCTGCCATGGGAGGCCGTTTGGGGTGGCGAGAGTGGTCTTCCCCAAGTGAAACTAGTTCCAGACCCAACTCTTTGTATCCTGACCTCATCGGGGACATGCACCGAGAAACAATCAAAGAGCAGACTGCTTTGATACCACTGATCCGGATTTATGTGGGAACAAAACAAAAGATAGCATATACAGAATCATATACAGAGATATATTGCAAATAACACAGTGATACAGTAAACACATATTCTATTAAATAGCGGAAATAGAACAGACTATAAAATACAATAGCTAGAATGGTGGTAGCTATCTCTGAGAAGAGATTTGGCCGCTATGCTCATTCGTGCCAAGATGAATACAAAGAGAGGCCGAAAGGTCCTATTTATCATAAGCATGAGGGAAAGAATCCCAAACATCCAAAAACCTAACCCTAGAAGATGAACCGTCATAAAGTTTGCGGCCCCAAGGTGGTTAGTTGAATAGTCAACTTCCCAGGGTCATAACTTTTGCATACGATCTCCATTCAGGGCGCTCGGTAGCCCGTTGGAAAGGTCTAACCGAGATTTAGAAGTTTC
The DNA here is from genome assembly GCA_027924585.1 of Larix kaempferi. Lineage (NCBI taxonomy): Eukaryota > Viridiplantae > Streptophyta > Pinopsida > Pinales > Pinaceae > Larix > Larix kaempferi. The sequence continues at coordinate 55,208 of BSBM01000061.1, read as the reverse complement.
AAATGGGACCAAATGCATGCCATTGGCAACCATTTGGTCCCCCAAATCGCCAAACAATGTCGTTTAGGGCCTCAAAATGGCTCCAAAAGTTCAGGAGCCGAAAAACTGCTAACAATAGTAATTTACCAAAATTGCCAGAAGACTGTTTTGAGCCAATTGGAAGAGGTGGGCCGCCACCGATATCCACCTGGATCAATAAACCCGCAATAAACTTGTCTTCTTCCAACTTCAATAACTATGCCAACCTCTCCTCCACTCCTCCAGTATCTATCATTTTTGTACATACAACTATCCTTAAGCTTGGCACAATGTACTCCATAGACATTAAAACTTCCTGGCCATATACCGTCCTAAAAGGTTTTTGACCTAATACCTTTTTACAAGTTGTCATATATGCCCATAATATTGTTGGTATCCTCAAGTCCCAATCACCGTGGTTCACATTGCATATTTTGGTCAAGGCATGCTCTAAAATTTTATTGAAAGATTGAGTAGTTCCATTGGCTTGAGTATGGTATGGCGGTATATATGAAATTCTTTTGTTAATGCTTCAATATTCCTGTTCAAGAAATGGGTTCCCTGATTGCTTATTAAAATCCTAGGACATCTAAACCTATTAACCACATTTTCAAATAAGAACCTCACAGTAGTTGCATAACTGAAATTCCTAACTGGTCCATCCTCATTCCACCGAGTCAAGTAATCTATCACAATTATTATGTACCTAGCTCCTGTCCTTTTCATGGGTGGGTTAATTGGTCCAATAAAGTCAACAACCCATTTTTCAAATGTGTGTAATGTTACCTAAGGAACTAATGACATTTCATCTATTCTTGAATGTTTTCCAACTCTTTGACATACATCACAAGACCTGCAGTATTTTTTTCCATCCTTATGTAAAGTATGCCACCAAATTCCTTCCCTTAGTACATTTTGTAATGTATACTTACTTGCATAGTCTCCTCATGCAACATCATCATGGGATTCTTCTAGGATCATAGGCCTTTCATGTTCTAACACAAATCTTCTCAAGATTTCATATGGGTCCAACTTATATAGTTGTCCTACTATAAGCTGATTGTTTGTTGATTTTATAGCCAACTATCTCTTCTGTGCTACAGTATAATCCTTAGGATCCCTACCTGTACTCAAGAACTGAACAATGTCTTTGAATTAGTTATCCACCACACTTACTGAAAATAAATGCGCATCAGGAAGGTTACCATCTATGATTACTGTTTGTTATCCTATCTCCAACCTCGACAGACGGTTAGGGCTTGAATTTAACTTTCCTATTTTGAACACAATTTCAAAATCATACTCTTAAAATACCAACAACCATATGCAAATATCCCCCCCAATAGTGGCTTATTTACTAGGTATCTTAAATTAGAATGGTTAGTATACATCTTAAAATGAGACCCCAATAGACAATGCCTAAATTTCTGAAGTGCATATACCATTGCTAATCATTCTCATTCTATTGTAGTATAGTTCCTTCTAGATGTTGATAACTTTATGTTAGCAAACGCAATGGGTTGATCTATGTCTCCTTCTCCGGGATGTGCCAAAACTACACCCAAAGCTTTAGATGAAGTGTCAACATGTACATGAAATTCCTTTGTCCAATCTGAATATACTAATATTGGCGTGGTTACCATATTTTATTTCAATCTGTCTAAACTTTGTTGGCACTCCTTATTCCATTGGAATTTAATATCCCTTTTCAACAATTTCTCCATAGGAATAGTAATTTGTGCATAACCTTTAATGAATTTCCTGTAAAAACATGTATGTCCCAATGTTTTCCTCGAATTTCACATTATTATTGTTGTTGGTAGGTCTACAATAATAGAAATCTTGGGAGGATCCATCAAAAGGCCTCGTTTACATACTACATGTCCCAGTAAAATACCAAAAGGAGCACAAAAGATGCATTTCTTCAAATTAAAATATATTTTGTATTGTATGCATCAATCAAACATCAATCTTAGATTCTCAATATGATTCTATAGCAAATAAAAAATTGTCCAATCGTCATGGAATAGCTCCAAAAACTCATGAATAAATTCCTTGAACGCTGTGACAACTACCATGCAGAAAATAGTAGGGGCATTCTTCAACCCAAATGGCATCATTGTATACTAGTAACAATCTGACTCTATTGCAAATGTAGTCTTATGTCGATCCTTGTTGGTAATATTAATATGGTGATATCTAGAAAACCCATCAGTAAATGAGTAGGATTCTTGTACTCCAATGTTCTGTAGTACCTCATTTGTAAAAGGGGTGGGGAATGGATCATGTAAGCATTCATCATTTAAATTTATTATATCGACACAAATATTAACTTCCCTTGTCTTCTTATCTTGGACTATCGTAGTGGTAATCCACTTCGAATCTTCAATAGATTCAATGAATCATGCATCCAACATCCTATGAGTTTCAACCTTCACTTTCTCTTTCTATCTTGGATATAACCTGTAGGGTATCTTCTTAATATGATTCACACAAGGATTAAGTGGAATTTTCATCTATCCTAAGTCACTAGCAATACCCTTCATTTCTAAAAATTTGGTGGGGATTAGATCATGATACTCATGTAATAAATCAATAATTTTTCCTACAGTTTCATCATCCCAATAATCCCCAATATTATCAAACTTAGGATTCTATTCTAAACCAATATTTACTTTTCTTTTATTCAAGGGCTATACAAAATTAGAAAATTATATCCGAGGTCCTTATATGTCATGGTTACCCTCTATATTTGGTATATGAACATGCCTCATATTATCAACTTCTTTATCTCTAGTAATGATATACCACTCCAGTTCCTGCTCAACTGTTGCAACCCAATATGGCATGTTGTAGATAAAGGAACTCCTTCAAAATATTTATCCTTAATAACTTGTAAAGTTGCATCCACCATTGGAATCTCATCCTCAAAACTAAAAGTTGATTTGAAGTTCATGATCATGTCCTCCCAATCTACAGTTCCACGTCACAGTTCCAACTCTATATAGTATTTTCTTGGTACTGTATCCATTGTGTTAGTAAACACTAAGGTATAGTCCTCCATGTCGTAGCACATTCCACTAATTGTTCCATGGGACTGGTCAAACCACTATATTTCACCCTGACATACTCAATTCCTTCACCAAATCGGATTTCTAACAACCGTTTACACTGCAACCAGCCTTCTATATTACTCTTATGAGTATTCCACCATCTTGATGGGATAGCATTCAGGGATACATCTAAATTTAATACTCATTATTTCTCTAGAATTTGCAATTCAAACTTAGAAATAAAGGAATCTAAATTAGTTAATCCATCATACATAGGTGGATTACATACCCTTTTCTCGATCCAACGCAGTGATTTAGAAATGCAAGAACAAATTATCATAGATGCCTCATGCAACCTATTTTTTGAATTCTCCAATCCTTCATCTTAATATGATGCACATCAGTTGATACTGCACCAACTAAGGTTACCGTTTGTTGTAGGGTTTATATAGTCCTCCATTCTTGAATTCATTTTATAAAATTTTACAGTCTTTGAGCAACATTTTCTTTTTTAATAGGTTCAACATATCTCTGACCTTTTGGAGGATCCAAGGGTGCAATAACTCTATTCTTTCCCCCTTCAAATGTCATCAACATCTTTTTCAAGTTAATGATGGCTTGATTATCAATTTCCCAATCTATTCCAAGTAATGATGGGTAAGGTTTGGTTTCATCTGCTATTTCAATAACCTCAAATTATACAAATATTTGCAATCCCTCCATTTCGAAAGCATCCCCTACTAATACACCAAATGGGACTAATTTCTACTACTTTGCGAACCTTAATCTCACTAGTGATAATATGAGATTAGGATTACCCATTTTTTCCCATGTTTTCTTAGTAAGTACATTTAGATACGATCTCATATCCAAAATAATAAATTCCATATCGAAATCCCCAACCTGATCACTAAGTCGCAATTCCATACCTTTCGTATTTTTCCATTGCAAGTGGTCTATAGTTTCTTCTTCAATAGGTTCTACCACTTATCGATCATATCGATCAATCAAACTGCGAGGCTCTTTTAATTCATTTTCATCTTTTAATAGATCTAAACAAATTTGAAATAAATTCTTCAAAGCACTCACCTTTACTGGTGGTCTCTTTGGAATCAATTTATCATAATGGGGAGGAGTATTGTACCCTCGAGGTGCACCATACAATATTGGATGAGTCGGATAAGTTGATACTCCTAGATTTGTCGTAATATAATATCTTCTAGTTTCACGTAAGTATCCTTTTCCTTCCGGGGATTCAACACTGGTGGATGCTCTATTTCTTCTCTAACCCATGCTTCACATTGCTTGCCTTGGATTTCCAAATTACCCCCTATCATATCTCCCCCACAAGTAAATATTGTAACAATGAGTTGATTTTCTCGTTGACCCACATATATCTTTTGGACATTCTGGTTTTGATTCTAATTTCCCTTTTCTCGCCACTTTGCTAGCAACTATGGATAGTATTAAACTATATGATCCAATGCCTTGCAATATGTGCATCTCCAACATGTGTTCGGACAATCTCTTTCCAAGTGTCCTAGTTTTCCATTATTATAACAAATTATTTGTTCTTTTCCTATACCAAATCCACGTCTTCCACATCCTCTAAATCCACCTCTTCCTTGATTGTATCCTCCTTTTTGGGAATTGAACTATGCACTTCCCCCCTCATCTTTCTCCTCTGCTTTCATTCTGTAGGAATCAGCTATACGTTCCTTCAGTAGGTCAAATGCTCGACAAATTGAATTATCATGGCCTACAAACTTACAAAAGTTACAAAATAAGTGTTTAGGATTATTCTCATACGTTTGCAACAAATAACATTCTTATGGTTGATGTCCTCTAGTCTTGCATATCTCACACTATATTCTAGATCCATGATTCAATGGATTAGGAACCCTTTTGGATAGATACTCTTGAAATAATGGATATTGATCCTTATGATGAGCTTCTTACTTGCACATGATACACCAGACTTCCTCTCGTTTCTCTTCCCTTTCTTGATATCTTGGATCTGAAGTGACAATTTTTCTAACTCTGTATCAATCTAGCCAATCCCTATACCAATATCTCCTACTAGGGATGCCTATAGATTCATTGCAATTTCAAGAGCCTTGGACTGTGAAACAACCTTTTGTTGCAGCAATGGTAACCTTATATGTTGTAACAATGCAGCTATAAACCATTCCTTATGTTGGGCATTTGGAATCTGAAAACTTACTTGATCCATCAAAGTTTTGAACCATCATTTGAAGTCCCACATTTACTCATTTGGTGATTGCTTAATCTATTTTAGCACAGTGATACATTGCAACTCTGACTTAAGATTATTGAACTCATCTACCAATTTAGCTTTAATCTCTACCAATGTTTTCTATTTCCCTCCTACTGGCACAATAGAAAAATTCATAAAATGGTTCAATGCATGATCCTAAAAGGTTGTGATCAATTGTGCTCTTTTTACATTTCCATCATGTACTTTTTTAACATTTCATACAGCTTCACAAAGAAATCAATGCTGCATGGATCTTCTAATCCATTCCCATGAAAAACAATCATTTTCATATCATCTCCTGCCATTTTATTTCTATAAGGTACTGACTGACTCTGAACTATAGGACCAATGCATCCACTAGTATGACTAACTGAACCATGATTTTGGCTAGCCGAACCACTATTCTGATTATTCCTACTACTACTAATTGCTTACAAAAGATGTAGTGAGCTATAAGTACTTACCCCAATTTCAGGATATACACATGGGGTAGTGGGTATGTCACAGGATCCGTCCTGAGATGAATCAACTGGATCTTCTTCCAATCTAAGAAAATAATATTCATCTCGTTCTTTTGTACTACTTGATTCTTCCTTGAGCTATGGTACGATGATGTAGTCACATCCTTCGGTCACACTGTGAACCTCCTTTCTCCCTATTACAGTCTTTCTCCTCTTATAATGCTGAAATATTCTTCCACTTCGTAGTAATCCACACTCATAATTTATCTCAATTTACTCTCTCCTTATCATTTCAGCTCACTCTTCTTCGGCATTCTCTTAGACCTTCCCCTGGCCAACACTTAGTTCCCAATGTGTGAATCTACTTACTCTTCAGATTCCATTCTCAAGACACATTTTTCACAGAGTAACATCTTAATCCACAGGTACATAGAATTCAAATATCTTCCTTGTGGTCCTTTGAAAAGCTCTCTTTCAACTTATCTATAGTAATTTAAATTTTCTACATCAAACGTAGTAATCTAACCCACAAATATACTATCAAGCCATTAATTAACATCGTGAGAGATATTATTATTGATACTTTTAAGTGTTTGAATCAACTCATGAGTCCAAAAAATTGGCTCTCCACCTTGAAAACATCTCTTCCACTCTACTAACTTTGACAACCATTATGCTAATATAATTGGAAACTCACCAAAGAAAATTTCATGAGAATCTATTAAAACATACCTTTGCAACCATTCAATTGATCTGATCCATAGATATTTGTTTTATTCTTGAACAAACTCTTTATGCTTCTTCTCTATCCACTTAATAATCTCTTGTTTAGTCAGATGCCACACCCCATTCAGATGAAGATCCCAATCTCGACGATCAAACCATTTTTTGGATCAAATGTGGACATACCTAGGTTCACTAACAAAAAACCAACAAATCCCAAGATACTATCCCTTTCGGCATCACCTGCAAGCAAGTGATGTCTCACCCAAAGTACTTATGGGTACTATAGGAATCACGTTTCTGCAGCAGTGAAGGGGAGGGAAATCCTCTATATCATCAAACCCATCAATAGGACTTCGACATACAACATTAAATGAGAGGAAATAGAATAACACATACATCAACCACATAGTAACATTATAACTGAAATCATTATCATTATGATGAGAATTGTCATCTACATTAATATATGAATCAACCACAACATTCACACAGATAAAAATTCACAGTACACAAGATATTTTTGCGTGGAAACCCAAATAGGGAAAACCAAATAAATGCTTCTCCATTCATATATCTCATTACAACTAGCATTTCAACTTATTCTAGATTTATGCACACATCCTGCAGATCCATCTCTCTCAATACATTCTAGATCTGTGCATACATCCTATAGATCCCAAACACTTACAACACCCTTTTAGTTACAACAATGTTCAATCAACATCAACTAAAAGATTTATTACATTATTATCTTATAATCCCTTCACCATATCATCAACCATCCAAAAAAATCAACCTATTATACCCAAACGGTTACATATATATAGCCACTAAAATAACCCTTGCAACCACTAAGTGGACCCAAAATCCTAACTTTCTCTTAACTAATCTCCTCAGTTGATGTGATCAACCATTCTTCTTTCCTTATTTCTCGGGCACTACGTTAGAGTCCTTCCTTATTTTATGGGATACTCTCCCTTTGATCGTTTCATCAAACTACCCCTTTTCACACCAAAACATACCAAAGATTGTTTAAAATACCTTAGGGCCAACATGGGCCAGGTGGTAATGTCTTCACAAAAAAAATGGTTTTGAAATCAATCTTTTTGATCCAGTACCAATCCTTGGTGCCATATATAGGGGAAATTTTAAGCCAATAGCTCAACACATTCACTTTAAAACCTGTGCATCTTGGTGATGTGATATCCTAATTATGATTCATTGTTTTATCTATCCATGTGTCGATCTACTAGTTGAGGAACTTAGTGGTTTTTTATCTTAGCTCTTCCTTCCCGCTCTTGGTCTCTTTGGCCGCCCTATGCCTTAGCACTCAATCACTTTTATTTTTCTCCTAGTCTTCAGCCCACTGTCTATGAGCTAATCCCTTTTGCTGATAGGGATCTTATTCTTGTTCCTTTCTCACTATGCATTACAACTCTCAAGAGATTATATTTCATCTCTTGTCCTATTGTGATTGTTGTAATCTTTCCTCTTTAAATATTTGATGGTTTGAATCCCTTTAGACCGTAAAACATTCAGAGTGCTAACATTGGCTCTAGCGAGGACACCTTTTCAGCTTGTGGAATTGTAAGGACAATGGACTAGTGCCTTAAGTGTTGGGCTATGGATTCCTCTATTTTGATCATGAATATTTAGATATCAATATCTTGCGAATTGTGTTATTATTAAAAATAAAACATTTACAAGAATTTAAATTTTCAAAAGATGAATTTACTAAAAAACAAAAACCAAAACAACATTGAGAATTGCTTCTAATCTACTATTTACATAGTTGAATGATTCTTGTGTGTTCAATACTATAGGAATCTCTTCAAAATCCTTCCATTCACAATTTTCTACAAGGTATCATCATCCAAATGAGAAAGGAAGTATGTATTGTGCATTAGACAACTAAGATTTGGAATTGTCCCACCTAGAGGTTGTCAAACTTGCCATGTTTTCCTTTATATTATCTTCTAGCATCCCACTTTCAGACCAAGTTTCCTAGATGTAAACCCCTTCCCAAGGCCCTTTTGTAAAAAAAATTGGATTCCAAGTGATACTGAGAGGGGGAAGGGTGAATCAATATCATGCGCAATCTTATTATTTATACATCATTTTTACTTTATAAAACATACACAAATATCAAAGCAATTATCAACAAAGAAAAATCATTGTGTGCATAGTATTCACAAACTTTATATATATATATATATATATATATATATAGAGAGAGAGAGAGAGAGAGAGAGAGAGAGAGAGAGAGAGAGAGAGAGAGAGAATATTTGATTACATAGATTGTTTGGAGACACCAATATCCAATACAAGTGTGAGCACCAACTCATTGATTTTGCTAACACCAATAAGATAGGAACACCAATCCCTTGCAAGCACCAACTTGTGTGTTCAGACATCGACATGAGCTTCCAGGAACCAACCTGTAGAAGACACCGATATTCTATCGTTTCCCCATCCTACCACCTAGATATATATTACAACTCGATCACAATCCCCTTTGCACTTTTTGATCCACTTCCTCTGCTCTGCACTTCTATGCAAAAATCCTTAGCACCCCTTCCGTGCACACTACTCTACTACTTCTATATATTCTTGATCATATGCTGTGCAACTAGATATGCACATCTACTACACACCTGTATTTGTGCATTCAGACTTGTGCACTAAACATACTCATCCTCTAAGCCCCAGAAAATTAACCTTCTACTTGAAATTTGTGCACTTTTTAGGGATCCATACTTGCTTGGATGGATTCCAAATATAAAGAGATCACTTCCTTTATTTATATGAGTGTTGGATCACTTTTTTTGTCGACTCAATATTTTATTGCACAAGGCGGAATCAATATCTTATGGTGCAAATCCGACTTAGCACTTTGACATCAATGACAACTTCATTTCTTACAATCGCCCCCTTTGGTATTGATGTCAACACCAAACAAAACTGAGCTTCCCTAAATATGAGATCCTTATAAAAAATTTGTACTCCCCCTTATGATTCAGTCGTCTACAATTCTCTCCCCCTTTGACATCAATGGAAAGGGGATAATTTTGCAACAAACTTGTTATTTTGTATTTGTGGAGGATTTGCAATTTCTCTCCTTGAAGTCATGTTGTGCAATATCCTGTATATCAAAAAGTGATATTATCTGCTTGCTTTTTTGGTTGCACTGTTATTGCAAATTTCTGGAGAGCTATCTATACAGTTGCAACCTTCACCTTCATTACTGCTTATTTAGCCAAAATAGCTTCTTCCACCTGATCACTATTAGCCAATTTTAGGGTTTCTCTACATTCAACGTTAGCTTCCATGACTTCCCCTTGTACATGCGCAAATTGTTCTGTCATTTGAAAGACTTCATCTTGTAATGGTTCAATCATATTGGCTATCCTCTATCATTCATCCCATATCTTGCTTACTTCTTGCAACTGCTTTCTGTATTCAGCCAGTTTGGCCATATTTTTAGGGGCTGGTAGAATGGTCAAACTATTGTGCATATTTTGTTCTGACTCTTGCACAATTTGTAGCTTTTGATCCACTTCCTTTAGTTGTTCGTTTGCAACCAAATTTCCCCATTGCTGAGCACTTTCTTCATGTAGCTTTTCACACTTTAACTCCAAGGTCCTAATACATAAATATTCGTTCTTTCTTGTCTATTTTCATGCTCTCCTATGACCTCTAGAGGTGTCCTTGGTTGTTTCTCTGTTGCAAGCTCCTTAATTTTAACATGTAGACCTTGAATAACTTCAGCTATATTGGTAACCTTCTATTCTGGAGGGAAATATTTTTCTATATATATATATGGTAGCGTATCACATACCTCCTCGACTTCTTTCTATAATTTTGAATTCTGCTGCTGCATTTCCTATACTTTCTTCTTTAACCTATTTGTATTTTGCACAATTTCTTCCTTCTCAATTCACATTTTTCAACATTCTTCCTATAATTTTTCCTTTTCGTTAAAACTTTTATACCATTCTACTGAGACAACTTTATATCACCCTCAAATTTCCTATGCAATAGATGTATGTAATGCATGTATCTTGTCCATGGGTAAACGTGACAAGCTCATTTCCATTGGACTTATTGTGAACATTGATTCCTACATATCTTGTGTGGGAAATACCATTGCTACTGCCAGAATCTTGAAACATTGTTGTGGCTCTATCATGTCTTTCATATGTGTGGCTAAGCATGTGTGTTTTTTAGTGTGTTTGCACGTTTTTGTGTCCCTCTTCTTTCTTATTCTTCATTAAAATCTCCTTCATTGTCCACAACTCTTCTTCAAATTTTATGAATATTTCCTCTTGTTTTGTTGCAAGAGATTCCATTTCCTCCTTTGTGGCCACCTTCTCCATAATTTCCTCAGTGACATTCTCGACCTCCTAGCCGATTTGATCCACATCATATTCTTTCAAGACCCAAGTTGAACTAGGTTTCGATGATTTCCTCTTCTTCCTTGATGATTCCTCCACTTGTTCCTTTCCGGTCCTTTTCTTTGTATGTGCATTCTTCTCTGTAGTTTCAGGAAATATTTCTACACTTCCCTTTTCTATGGATTTATTATGTGGTGGAGTGTTTTGTTCGGCATGCTTCTTCTATTGTGTGATTTCTTAATATCCCATTAATGGGAATTTCCATGCCACATCCCATTCATTTAAAATATGTGCAACATCATCCTCAGAACAACTAAACATAGTAGGTAACCATTGCTCTTAGGGATCCATTTTGGCTTGTACATAGATATGATGCATCCCTAATAATCTTGAAGCCCGCAATTCCCTTATATAGGTCAATTGTTCTTGGTTGTATGCATGGTGTTTCATTTATGATAAACCTAATCTCTTCATTGCATAGAAATATATAAATGTTATTTTATATTTGTTTGAGCTGAATTTTTCAAAATCACAAATTTGCATACGTTGCTACTAGGAATGGTTTCCTATTTCTGTCAAAGAATTGGCTATATTTTGTCTCCTTAAGACCCACTAGCGCAATACATATTAATATCTAGGCGTAATGACAATGTGTACCTTTTTATTGTGTTTCCATCCATTGATACAAAAACTCATTCAAGAGAAGCATCGACTTGTTCACACGGGGGGTTCACTCACAGAAGATGTTACATAGCACGATCGTTCGCATGATATTAAAGAATATCCCTAATTTCACTAAATATTGGAAAATTACTCCTAAAATTTTATTGTTGAACCTCCCTCCCAATATGCCTTTCCAATTAAGAAAACCCCTAGTTTCACCAGATATTGTATGTATCCATTTTTATTAACTCATTTTTAATACCCCCTTTATATCATATTATCAAGTTGTAACAAACAAGAGCCCTAACACATCTTACTTTATAAGCAAACAAGATGCTACATAAAATAATAGTATAATGCTAATAATGATCCCACCAGTATTGTAGGGGTGATTGATCAATTTGTATTGTTAGATAGTGGAAGACCCAATGAAATAGTATTGGGGAAGAAAAAATGCATAAAAGGAAACTCATTCAAGAGATCAATAGAACAAAGAATGTAAACGGATAATAGTCCAATAGTTAGTGCAATGCTTATAAAAGATGAGAATTGCATATGTTTCACACCAGATCTTGCTAATCTACCAATTTTATATCATGTAAATATAAGTATAGCCATAGAGATATCATGTTTTCTATAAGCTTAATAAATTAAACACCATAAAAATGCAAAATTTAAACCCTTTCGTGGATGGACTCCCCTATCTTCCTATCAAAACAAACGTCATTGATGTTTGAACCCAAATGAACATAGAAAAATTCCTCTTACTTTCCAATAACACCATATGATCATGTGCATAGCTTGGATTTGGGTAATTCACAAGATGCAATGAATTTCCTCCACTTCCTCTACATTTATTCTTGCAATCAAGGGAATTAACAACATTTAGTTACATTTTCTTGGGTTATATCTAGTTTTTTTAATCTTTACAAGAGAGGGAAAATTCTCCATTGTTAGGTTCAAGCATGCAATAGTTATAAAGATACACAGATGGTGAAACTTATATGATACCATTTCATGGTAACGATAACACATTGGGTATGTAAATAAGGATTTATATTTTTAGCTATGTTCATGTCAGTTCCAATATAATAGTAAGACATATGCCTTGCATATAAGAATTGAAATTACAATTATGAATGTGTCAAATATAACTTAATCTAACAACTATTCCTAACTGGAAATGTGAAAATGTTAAAGAAGAATACAGAAAGTTGAAAGAAATAATTAGTCAAGAAAGATTGATCTAAATTTTCTTGGTTCCAGTGAGCCAAGAAATATTGATCTCAGTTTTCTTGGTCGTCATGGAGAAAGGTTTGATTGAACCTCAATACCTACCTGAACCCCAACCTAAAAAATGAAGAGCTAATATTGTACTTGAATGCCTACAAAAAATACAATACAATTGTTCAACTCCGGAACTCCCAATTAGCTACATCTCTTAACTTAAATATATGAAAGACAATATAATGTCAATTCAAACCAAGCCTAAATAAGACATTAAATGAGGATTTCTCAAGGCCAGTAATCCAAAGACACTTCCATCGATATTATCATTGGTACACTATTATCAGATTTATGCAAAACTTAGGATCATAAGCAATATCAAATAAAAATGGAGGGTCCTTAAGTTTTAGGTGGGTATGAATTCAACCTATGATTTGGAGGTATGAATCCATCCCATGATTTAGATGTTATTCCTCAACCCACCCAAATAAAATAACCCCCAATATTTATATTACTATGTCAAATTAAAAAACCCCCTTGACCCCTTAATACAAGGCAATATATTTTTGAGGTTTTTAAGAGTATTCAAACCCCCAATATGAATGGACGTGGTATGATATTGCCTTGCTAGTGAACCCCCCGTGCTTGTTCATTTGTACTCCATCCAGGCATTGTGACGTGGCTTCTATAATTGCTACTAAGACTTGGTATTGGTGAATCTTCTGGAATATCTTGCATGCTAGAACCTCAACTGCAAATCTCACAGCTTTGTCATTTATGTGTGGGACTGAAAATCCTCTGCTAGCTCTTTGGCTTCCATATTTTTCAGTTATCTTCTTCGCAAGGGTTTTATGTTGCATCCTATCCAAAATGATGCTCACATCTTCTCCTCTGGTAGGAAGTCTAGTGATCTACTCTATAAACTTGTTCAACCACAAGAATCCACCATGTATCATTGATTTTCAAGCTCATTTTCACTTGTGGGGTCCTTCAAAAATGATGAATGTCCATCGGATTTGGGATCCCTAATTTATGTAACCCATACGCCCATGTTTGAAGTTCCATTATAACTGGTGCTTTAGGGTGTACACCGATCCTTCTGTCCAAGTATTTGTTGTTGATTATCTCAGGAAAGGTTTCATCATCGGTTAGGTCATAATCGTTAAACTGAAATTTGTATAGTTATCCAAGCAATTTTTCTTCAACAAGCACCCACTTTGGTATCTCCGGTGCTATTACATATATATATTCTATGGCATGTAGGTTGACTAATGCTGTAGTAGTTTTTATTGGTGGAATGTATGCATGAGGGAACTTTACTGGCTTTCATGTTGACGGTTCTGGTGTCTATGTAGTCCCTTCCTACAAACTTACTGATGGATTCTTTGTTCCGATGTAGTATCTCTTAGGAACCATAGCTCTCCTCTAATCCTACTCATTATTGTTTACTTTGTGACTAATGTCTTTAGTAGAGGCTAGTGACTTCCTTTATAATTTTTCAATGACTTGCATGAGAATTTTGGTACCTGTTGTCATTATTTCCACTACAACAAAATAGCCCTTTAGGGGTGGTTTTGGCTTGCGGGGCAGTGGTGGGGGTCTTGGTAAAACCCTCCCTAAATTTTTTTTCAGATCTTTGGACGTGGTCTTTTAAAACTGCCCCTAAAAGTCATGGAAATTGGACTTTTCGGGGCATTTTTTTTTAATCCGCCCCCAAAAGTTCTGAAATTTGACTTTTGGGGGTGGGTTTTGGAACCCCCCCCCTAAAATCCCAATTCTCATAACTTTTGGGGGCGGTTTGTCAAACCACCCCCCCAAAAGTCATGAGAAATGAACTTTGGGAGGCGGTTTTTTTGGAACCCCCCTTAAAAGTCATGAGAATTGAACTTTGGGAGGCGGTTGTTTGAAAACCCCCCTAAAAGTCATGAGAACTGAACTTTGGGAGGCAGTTTGTTTGGAACCCCCATTAAAAGTCTTGAGAATTGAAATTTTGGAGGCAGTTGTTTGAAAAGCCCCCTTAAAAGCCCAATTCTCAAAACTTGTGGAGGTGGTTTGTCAAAACTCCCACTAAAAGTCATGAGAATTGAACTTTTGGAGGTTGTTTTTTTGGAACCCCCCTTAAAACTCATGAGAATTGAACTTTTGGAGACGCTTTTTTGGCACCCCCCTTAAAAGTCATGCGAATTGAGCTTTTGGAGGCAGTTTGTTGGAGCCCCCCTCCAAAAGTCATGAGAATTGAACTTTTGGAGGCGATTATTTGGAACCCCCCTTAAAAGTCATGAGAATTGAACTTTTAGAGGCAGTTTTTTGAAACCCCCCTTAAAAGTCATGAGAATTGAACTTTTGGAGGTAGTTTGTTGAAATATCCCCCTAAAATTCATGCAAATTAAAAATTTGGAGGTACTTGTTTAAAAACCCCCCTTAAGAGTCATGATAATTGAACATTTGGAGGTAGTTTTTTGAAATCCCCTTGAAAAGAAATGAGAATTGAACTTTTGGAGGCGGTTTATTGAAACCCCCCTTAAAATTCATGCAAATTGAAATTTTCAAGGAAGTTTTTTGAAAACCCCCTAAAAGTCATTTATGTATGTGGGTTAGGTGTGTCACATGGGTTCAACAATGCATCTCATCAAAAAATTGGAGTTAAGCATAGACAAGCTATTGTAGTGTTAGGAAGGGTGTGCATCATCATTCAACACCATATCCCATTAGAGTTCTACAGTTGAGGCAGGCATGCTAGGTTTCTCACATCAAAGATGGTTCTCACACTCCAACTTTCCATGATCCATGGTCAAAATACAAACTCGTGTGCCATAACATTATCCTTTATGGCTAATGGTCCATGTGTAGGGCCCTAACCACCACATGATTCCTACACAAGGAATATTTAGCTTGCAAAAGGGTATGGTGGCCATTTCAATATTTTTAACATCATGGATGGTTCTTGAAGCCTAATCCATGGTGTCCATGGTGTTAGATCAAAATCTAGTTTATAATGACTGGTAGTTACCTCAATGTCTTGTGACCTCTGGACGTTTCTCTGTACCACCACATAGGCCATAGGCAAGGAATATTTAGCTTTTGAGTAACACATTGTGATTTTTTTTAGTATTTTCATGCTGTGGATGGTTCTAGGAGCCTATGTTATGGTCTAGGGCCAAAATGTAGGTTCTTAAGAAATAAAACTTTATTTCAAGACTCATGGGCCATGCATAGGGACTTGAGTAATCATACATACCCTAGATAGGGAATATTTTGTTTATAGTCTAAGTTCTTGTGTTTATTTTTGCACTAATTTTGGTTTGATAAAATCCCATACAATGATCATTCAAACCTTGATGTCAAAGTCTTTGTTCTAAAACCTTGGTTATAAATAACCCAAGGTCAATGTTTATTGTGTTAGTGTGTTGATTTGGTGTAGTAGGCATGTTAGTGATTGGGTTAGGGGGTAGTGGGTTAGGGTTAGAGGGACACTGGATTAAGGGGATATTTTATACCATTTCATAATGTGGTAGGATTTGGGGAGTTTTTGGATTAGAAGCAAGGAACCTAAGGGATCAATGGGTTAGTGGGCAAGGTGTTCTAGTATTGTTGGTACTAGTGGTTAAGTGGTTTACAAGTTATCATGTTATTTAGTTTGGGGCTAGATGTTAAGGTTAGGTACAAGGTGAGGGGGTTAGAGGTTGAAGCTTCCTAGGTGCACGAATTCATTGCATGGATCAAGTGTTCCAAGTGCATGAGTCATTTACATGGGTTGGTTGTGTTAGGTCAGTGTCTAATTAGTGGCATTATTTATGGTGGCCATTTCAATATTTGTAACACAAAGGATGGTTCTCGTGGCCTGGACTATGGCATGTGAACTAAATTTAGGGTCTAATGCCATATTAATTTTCCATGGGATTGATAGTCCATGCATGTTAACCTAGATTACCGCATAAGAATCTCTAGCTTACATGTGAGATCGTCATGATCATCATTGTCACCATCGACAATGTCATTGTTCTTGTTGGTTTGTCCATGGTTATGTAAACCAATAAACCAACCATGGTTTAATATTTATAGGTTATGTAAACCAATAGTGGTTCTCATAACCTAAATAATGGTCCATGGTTAATAAATTTCCTATATGATTCATGGTCCATGTGTAGGGGGCCCTACAGATAATTACTTTACCTTACAAGCGAGATGGTGTGGCCGTTTCAATATTTGTAACATTGACGATAGTTCTTGTGTCCTATACCATGGCCTATAAACTAATTTTAGGGCCTAATACCATATTAATTTGCTATGGGGGTGATGGTCCATGCATGTTAACCTAGATTACTACATATGACCTACATATGGAATATCTATCCTATATGTAACAATTCCCTATGTTTCTCTTGAGTGATGATTAAGGCCTTGTGACATCACATAATCTCTAAAGAGTGAATCTAATTTCAACTACAAGTGGGATATGTTGGTAATTTGTAGATATTTAACACCAAAAATTAAAATTTTCCTACCAATTTCAACATGCTATTAATTTTCATTCCATCACCCTTTCTTCCCATTGTTTTCCCCTTTTTTTTAAGGGTGACTCAAGTCTTTGCCTCCGATTCCGCGTCTAACAAATACTCCATTATTCCACATATACACAGCTAAATGGAGAAAGTATTCATGCACTTCTAAAAAACCATAAAACACCAGAAAGTTTGAATTATGAACATATCATGAGATCTTGAGATACTTGTAGACTCACCCACCATTGACTATTAGGTAGTGGCGATGGGTGAAGTTTTTGGCCAACTATGATTACAAGTTATTTCACATAAAAGGGGAAGAGAGTCAAGTGGCATATGCCTTGATTTGAAGATTCCATATATATGCAATCTCCCAAGCTTAATAAAATTTAAGGACAATGATAGGAGGTGATCCAATGATGAAAAATGTTACCAAGAGGTGTGTGAAGTTGTATTAAGAAATGAGATTTGGATGGAGAAGGAAGTCAAAAATATGAAGATTAACAATTAGTTGAAGTGAAGTACTAATGTGAAGAAATCAAATGTATGTGCCAAATTTAAGAGGGTTAGTGTTCCATGAGGCCTATGATGCTTGTATTCACTACTACAAAACAAGACATTGGTGAGGGGCATGTTTGTGACGGGCCTTAAAGGGTCGTCACCAATGTCACAAATGATGATGAACCTTAAAAAACGTGATTGTTATTGTATTTGGAGACATTTATTTAAGGTTTGTCACCAAAACTCTTTTTAGTGACACTTTTTGTGAGGGTTATTAAAGTCCCATTGCCAATTCTCTCTTTAGTGACACTTCTAGTGGCGATCCTTTAATGTCCCTCATTAATATCCATTAGTGAGGGTCATGGTTGTGATAGAACTTAAAGGGACATCACGAATTTCACATATGACGACGGATATTGAAGAACCATCATTATAATCGCCTTTGGAGACATTCCTTTAAAATTTGTCACTAAATCCCTTTTCAATGACACTTTTGGTGAGGGATGTTAAGTGCACATTACAAATTCTCTCTTTGGTGACACTTCTATTGACGATCCTTTAATGGGCCCCACTAATACATTTTTTAGTGACTTTTAGTGACAATAAAAAATGTAATTCTAATGTTTTTTCAATTGATGATGCTATGTGACCATTTCTATAGGTATTATGCGTGTAGGTATTATGCATGTTTGAGTTAAGTTTCCCTAGTGGATTTTATTACATACTTCCTTCTTTGCTTCAATAGGGTAGTGTGGATTCATGAAGATAGATTTGTATTTGCAGTTCGTCTTGCCTCAAATTTCCACTTCAATGCCACCCTACTCGCCTTGCAATCTAGAGCCATGTTTCCACTAGTACCCCATAAATGTATACAACCGCATGCAACACTTCCAAATGACACAGCCCAGAGGAAGCCTTGGTGTTATGGGGCTTGGTGGTTTGGGACACATAGGTGTCCAATTTGGCAAAGCTTTTGTATAACAAGTAATGATGAGTAATACATTTCCTCAGAAAGAAAAGGAAGCGAGAGAATTTTGGGGGGCAGATCACTTCCTCGTAAACAAAGATTAGAAACATATGCAGGATGCAGCCAAATTGTCAGATTACATAATTGGCATAGTCTCTGCTGACCATCCCTTGCTGCCACTTCTCAGTTTACTAAAGGTGGTTGGGAAATTCGTTTTGGTTGGCATAACTGAAAATCCTCTTAATCTCCCTACGAAGGCCCTCACATATGGAAAGTCTTGGCTTCTTTCTGCATGGCTTATGATGTGATTTATTAAACCCTTCTCTATGGATATGGCTTCCTTTTTGGGGGATGTGATTAATTTTTAAATGAGGAGGGTAATTAAGCCACTAATGGTGTTGTTTTTGTTTGGTTTTTGCAGATCAACGATTTGTAGGGGTGTTGATGCCTCGGTTGTGAATGTGCTGGAATGGTGTTCAAGGAAAACAACAGGGGATGAAAACGCATCCAAAGGCTTTAGATAATCCTACACAATTTTTTCCCTATCCTCAAGTTGTTTGGTGTGGTTAACACCCACGGATACAAATGTTAGGATATTCCTATACTCCATCCTAGTCCTACCAGCATTTTCATTATTTGCATTTTCAGTCTTGCATGCATGCATGCATCCCAGTCATCAGTCCCAACACCTAGCCCTCAGTTATCTAGCCCTGGGAGCTTTTCACTGATCATATTCAGCCCTCCTAGTCCTTAGTGTGCCCTGCATGCAGTTGCATGCATCACATGCGCCCTCTCTCACCTACCACTTAGTTACACTTTAGTTAGTTGAGTTGTCTTTAGTTCTTTCCTTGATTTAAGGCTAGACTGACTCTCAACTGACTGTATCACTTCGATTGACCTCCAGTGAGACTATATTTCCCATTCTGACTCCAGTTAGATCCTCAGGAACCCTCCATTGAGCTTCCTTCATTAAGTTAGTGCCTCCATGTGCCAGTTACACCTACCACAATCAGTTAGACTCAGTTTGACATCTCGTTGACAGTTACTTGTGCATTGATGACTCCACTAATGATGATGAGGACTCCTAGTTGTGCTCTGATGACACTCTATTGATATGATGATCACTCTATGAGAGGCTAATTCGAATTGCCACCTTGGCATTCGAATCCTCTCCACCATTGTACTATTTATTTTTCATATTTGTGATTAATGAATTAGTGTGTGTGAAGTTATTTTGCTTCTATCTGCGTTCTACTGTATTATTATTCTATTGCTCATTTACACTGCATTGACCACTCTTCTTCTATCTTCCTGTTTAATCATAATCTTTCTTATGAGGTATACATCAGCTCTTAGATCTACTGTGAGGATTTTCACAACAAAGGCCTCCGCTGGAACTTGTGAGTGTTTCATCCTAGAAAGGATCTGCCTTCCTGTGAGGAAAGACAAGAGTTATCCTAATACTAAGAGTTAATCTCACTTCGAAAAAGAAGTCTGATATGAGTTAATCCTATTCTAAAAGGAGCAATTTGTTTATGCACAAGACAATTTGATCTGAAAATTACTAAATCTTTTCACCAATTCAATAGACATGAAAAACTAGATCTTGACTTAGTAGCTCAAGATATAATCAGTTAAAGCCATTCAACCAATAATACCTTTAGAATTAAGTGCATACAAGTTTATCCTGTATCTAGAATGTTAATTGACAAATTGAAATTAATTCAACCTTTTTTGTGAATCATTTGCAGAAATAGATAATATGTTTTAGATAAAGACATTCATTTAAAACATCAATTACAGTGATCGCCAGTTGAGAGAAATATGAACTATAAACCAATGTAAATTACTGATTGCAAATAATCAATAGTATTAGTGAATGCATTGAAGCAAAATCACAATCCATCAAATACATTTGACAAATTATAACAGAAGAGATAGCTGAAGAAAACTGACTATGTATTAAGGCCTACAAAACATTACATAGTCTGAAACAATATAGTGTCTCTAGTCTCTTTTGGCGATTATGTCCCCTAACCACCCCCTCCTTTGCTATGAAATCTAAAACCCTTTAAATAATAATTACAAAGTAATAATTTAGGATCAAATCTCCCACAAAGAAGGGATAATAAAAACTAAATTATCCTAAAAATGACCAAGAAAAGGTTGCCTTTTGGCCTAAAACATCTAACAATCCTTATACATAGGAATATTGAACCAATTCGGATCCCAAACTGGGCATCATACAATTTCTTAAAAGATGGAATCACATATCTTCAAGAACATCACATTATAAGCTGAGGAGAATCATGATAGATCATGAGTTGTTGATGGTAGCTGGTAGAGAACATATGAACTCTTCCCTAGATTTATGAGGACCAGACATACCTTCAAAGACCGAGAAATCAGCTAACGTCTTATGCTTGAGCGGAATTACGGGGAACACAGGTGACGCGTTGATGATTAAGTCTCGGATAATTGTATTATCTTGATCATAGCATCTCTTCATACCCTTCTTTTGCTTGTTGAAAAGGGGCCGCTCATATGTGAATTCGATCCTGTCACCTTCCTCTTCGCTATCTATGCTATCATCAGAAACATCAATATCGAATGGTGGAGGAACTAGTTCAGAGTAGTCCACTGGCTGAGACTCTTTCTCAATGGAATGCTTGACATAAATGCCTGAAATTCTCTGCATTTTACTTACAGCATGCAATTATTAGCATAGATATTGAAATATTAATCCAAAATATGTATATATCACCGTAAACCAACAGATTATTCATAATAACCCATATAGGACATAAAACCACATGATTTAACGTCGATCAAGTATAACTAACTGCCATGATTGCAAATTTACATTCTGTAGATTGCAATAACCATTCATGCAAGCGAAATATCAGTTGGTTATGCATCAATTGAAACTTAGCGTAAGATTGTGATAGATTCACATAATAACACATGCACTTAACAATCAAATCTCAGAGTTTCAATCACTAAGAAATCATTGGATTCAAAGACTTCATATTCGATTAAGCATAATGCATAGGAGAAACCAGATCAACACTTGAAAATGACGAACCAAGCATCAAAAAATCAAAATTTGAATCATTTCGCCAGATGCAATCATGGACTTCATATCATCATAAATCGACGATAGGTATGCGAGATGTGGGGTGTCTAGTGTAGGCATCCGTTATTTGAAAATATGCACACCTTTCTACAATCTGCATCCCGCAAATGTAGGTTGTAGGTTGCAGGACACCAAAACACGACGCATGGTCAAAGTACTTCCCGCATCCCGCAATTTGCGGGTTGCAGGAAGTATAAACTACTTTTTTTATTAAAAGGTCTTTCTGCATCCCACAATTTGCAATTTGGGGGTTGTGGGAAGAAGCACTTACGTGCAATTTTCTAATAACCTCTTTCCACATCCCGAAATCTGCAAATTGCGGGTTGCGGGTTGCAGAAGGAAGAATTTCAAATTTAAACAAAAGTGCCCGCAACGCACAATCCACAATTTGCGGGTTGTGGGTTGCGGAATGATCAATTTTTTTTTTAAACCAAAAGTTATTTTTGCAATCCATAAAAACACACTAAAATGCATAATTTTGGGAAGCAAAATTTACTAACTTAATTAAATAAAATCAAAAGCAGGAAAACAAATGGAAAACAAGCTAAACAACCCTGAAAATGATTACGTTACTCGTTTCTATGAAATTGGGGCTCCCGTATTTTGGATAAAATAGGGGATGTGTTGTGCCTACAACAAATGGAGACTGGCTAGGAAGAGAAAGTTATCTCTGTAAATGAAACCCTTAGTTATAAGGAAGATATGCCATCCAACTCATTTTCAACCTACAATTTACAAAATGATCTCATGAAAACACAATCACAATAACAGAGTTAGTCATATGATCAATACACTCCCATAAAAAATCAATTAATGATAATATTTAATCTAGTAAGGTAGTCTAGGAGCAGAACATAAATCCTAAGCCTTTATGTAATCATTGAAGGGCATATTTATGATTAACCATTGGAATAAAGTCAGACCCATTCTAGATTATAGTACATGAATCACCTTGGGTTTTATTAATTATTTATTTATGTACATGTATTTATTTTTCTTTTTCTCTTTTTTTTTAGCTGAAATAAATAAGACTTTTGTTGATATAAGGCCACTTCCCTGACTTGGTGATCAGATGACGACAATGCCATTCACAAACTTGACTTGGAATCTGAACAAGATAGCTCAGTCAAGAGACTCCTTGTCTTCCAGTTTTCTAGGCTGAAAGAAATTACCATGGCTTGGTGACCATAGGTGGTAATTCCAGTCCAAAATCAATTCCATGATCATGGTAGGACTGGATTGAGATAAGACACCCCTTATTTTTATATACAGTAGACCATCTTATAAGAAAACATAATTTTATTAATGTATAGATGACAAGACACTACCATGGCTTGGTGACCAAACGACAGCAGTGTTACTCACTAATGCTTTGCAGATCATGAATGGACCGACCTGTTATAGGATCTTCCACCTTCCATCCAAAGCTAAATGTCATCTCCCAAGTTTTATGGCTTGATGTGGATATGTCATTCCACTTAAACATCTATGAACATAATGGGTTGCCTCATAATGAGACCCCCCATCTTGCAATCAATTTTTTTTATTGAGATCAATTATTATCAAAATGATCAGAATGACATTCAGAATATATAAGTCTAACCATGCTATTAAGAGAGTATGCCATTTACTCATGAAACACAAAGTAAAAACTCTAATCTTCTCTTCGACATCAATGAATCAGACCAATATTTAAAATATGTCGATGATAGTGGGAAGATATTGTTAAATTTAAACCAAATAGACTAGCAGGATCACTGAAAGAAGCATAATCACAAGATAGACACAATATTTACCCTGGGAAACCCTCATGGGGTAGAAAACCCAGCAAGGCTTTCCTCAATAAGATGATTAACCAAAATACAAGATGTGCTCCCTCCTTCTATTCCTCCTTAGCAGATCTCCCAGACAAGTGCGCCTCTTTTCACAAGTGAGTGAGTGATCTAATGAGGAGTTCACCTCCTCTATTTATACACACTCCTGACCACCAAAAATACCTAATGGGGCCGACCTCTCCTGGAGAAGTCTAATAACCCCTAAAACCTAACTTCAGGGCCGACCCCCACATGGTGGGTCTAATAACCCTAGTTAACACAATTCCTCGGAGGAATAACCATCTCCGGATACATAATAAAATCACATCGGAGGGATGGAACATCTCCGGAATAAATAATGTACAAATATAATATTCTTAGAAGTTACAATATTCAACACGCCCCCTTAACGAGAAGGATATTATAACAACATCTGTAGGAGCAAGGAGTCATTTACTACATCATCTATATATCATCGGAAGCTTTCTTCAATTCATCATCATTAGTAACTTGACTAGTTACTGGAACATCAGCATCATCAGAGTTGATAGTACTCAATCATCAGCATCGTCATAACAACATCGTCAACACACGATCATCAGCATCACGAT
Organism: Larix kaempferi; assembly: GCA_027924585.1. NCBI lineage: Eukaryota > Viridiplantae > Streptophyta > Pinopsida > Pinales > Pinaceae > Larix > Larix kaempferi. The sequence goes on along the minus strand of BSBM01000061.1, from coordinate 30,857 downwards.
CAACATCGTCATCACACGATCATCAGCATCGTGATCAACATCGTCATCACACGATCATTAGCATCGTCATCACACGATCATCAACATCATCATCACACGATCATCAGCATCGTCATCAGCATCGTCATCACACGATCATCAGTATCGTCATCACACGATCATCAACATCGTCATCACACGATCATCAGCATCGTCATCACACGATCATCAGCATCGTCATCAGCATCGTCATCACACGATCATCAGCATCGTCATCACACGATCATCAGTATCGTCATCACACAATCATCAGCATCATCATCATACGATCAATCCAGTTCTCTATGTCCATGGATAATGCAAACCAGTCATGTACCTTTTGAACCGAAGTCTAGGGACGATCCAGTCCTATCATGTACCTTTTGAACCGAAGTCCAGGGACGATCCAGTCCTATCATGTACCTTTTGAACCGAAGTCCAGGGACGATCAGTCCTATCATGTTCTCGGAGACCACATGTCTACGGCTCAGTTTACAAGACCAAAGTCCAAGGATGATCCAATCCTTACCATACATTTAGGACAGCGTCCAAAAATGACTTAATCCTCCACCGTACATATAGGACCACGTCCAAGGATGACTTAATCCTCCACCGTACATTTAGGACCACGTCCAAGGATGACTTAATCCTCCACCGTACATTTAGGACCACGTCCAAGGATGACTTAATCCTCCACCGTACATTTAGGACCACATCCAAGGATGACTTAATCCTCCACCGTACATTTAGGACCACGTCCAAGGATGACTTAATCCTCCACCGTACATTTAGGACCACATCCAAGGATGACTTAATCCTTCACCATACATTTAGGACCACGTCCAAGGATGACTTAATCCTCAACCGTGCATTTAGGACCTACGTCCAAGGATGACTTAATCCTCAACCGTGCATTTAGGACCTACGTCCAGGGATGACTTAATCCTCAACCGTGCATTTAGGACTTATGTCCAAGGATGACTTAATCCTCAATCGTGCATTTAGGACCTACGTCCAAGGATGACTTAATCCTCAACCGTGCATTTAGGACCTATGTCCAAGGATGACTTAATCCCTCACCGTCCACCAAGGACTTCATTCTCGAAGACTTACGTCTACGGCTCTTCTTTAGGACTGAAGTCCAGGAATGATCCAATCCTTTCACATGTTCACCAAGAACTTCATTTTCGAAGACATACGTCTACGGCTCTTCTTTAGGAATGAAGTCCAGGAATGATCCAATCCCTTCACATGTTCACCAAGAACTTTATTTTCAAAGACATATGTCTACGACTCTTCTTTAGGACTGAAGTCCGGGAATGATTCAATCCCTTCACAACATGTATAACAAAACATGTATCCTCATCATCAAAACATGTATAACCACAACATGTATCATCATCATCAAGACATGTATAACCACAACATGTATCATCATCATCAAAACATGTATAACCACAACATGTATCGTCATCATCTAAACCCACAACATGTATCATCATCATCAAAACATGTATAACCACAACATGTATCATCATCATCAAAACATGTATATCTAATCATCAAAAGCATGTATACATCTATCATCAAAAGCCTGTATACATCTATCATCAAAAGCATGTATATCTAATCATCAAAAGCATGTATACATCTAATCATCAAAATCATGTATACATCTATCATCAAAAGCCTGTATACATCTATCATCAAAAGCATGTATATCTAATCATCAAAAGCATGTATACATCTATCATCAAAAGAAAGAATATAAGAGTCCTACATCTAAATAATTCTAGGTAAATAAGTGCAGTAAATAGGTAACCTCATCATTGATGAGATAGACTTGTTTGTCAGATATTGTGCTACTCCCCCTTTCGAGGAGGGTCCTTCTGAACTACACCAAGCTTGTCTCGGAAATGTTCAAACTTCACTCGAGACAGAGGTTTGGTCAGGATATCAGCAATTTGATCCTCAGTGCTTATATACTCTAGCTTGATAGCTCCTTTCTGCACCATATCTCGTATATAAAAGTATCGGATCTCTATGTGCTTTGACTTATCGTGAAATACAGGATTTTCAGTCATCTTGATGCAGCTTTGATTATCACACATAATCACAGTGGGGTCCATTTCTAAGTCAAACACTCCAGATAAAAGTTTCCGAAGCCATACTGCTTCACAGCTAGCAAAGCAGGAAGCTATATATTCAGCTTCAGCAGTACTGAGGGCCACACTCGATTGTTTCTTGCTGAACCATGAGATCATGGCAGATCCAAGACCATAACATCCACCTGAAGTACTTTTTCTATCTGAGACACTACCTGCCCAATCAGAATCTGAGTAACCATGTAGTCTGAGTTCATGACCTCCAAGATAAAATAGGCCAAAATCTAATGTACCTTTTAGGTACCTCATTATATGCTTTGCAGCTATTAAGTGAACCTTTCTAGGTTCTACTAGATACTGACTTAGGGTATTTACAGCAAAGCATATATCAGGCCTAGTATTGGTTAAGTACATTAATGATCCAATGATTTGTCTATATAGAGTTATGTCCACTAATTCTGATGAATCATTGACTAATAACTTTAAGTTGGAGTCCATGGGAGTGGCCATGGCTTTACACTCCAACATATAAAATCTTTTGAGAATCTCCACAGTATACTTACCTTGATTTAGAAAGATTCCTTTTGGTTCTTGCCATACTTCTAAGCCTAAGAAGTAATGCATTAATCCGAGATATTTCATCTCGAATTCTTAAGAAAGCTTCTTCTTGCTTTCAATAATTTGTTTCTCATGTCCAGTTAGGAATAGATCATCTACGTATAACAGCAATATAACTGGTTCATCATCCATCACTTTGAGATAAAGATTTGGGTCAACTTTACTTTTGGTAAAGCCCATGCTAGTTAAGAAATTGTCAATTCTTCCGTACCAAGCCCTGGGAGCTTGTTTCAACCCATATAATGCCTTCTTCAATTTGCATACATGAGTTCTTCCATCATTAACCTCAAACCCTTGAGGTTGTTCTATGTATACTTCTTCTTCAATTACACCATTCAGAAAAGCTGTCTTAACATCCATTTGGTGTAATTTCCACTTCATCATGGATGCAAGTGCCATGATAGTTCTAATTGAAGTATACCTAGTAACTGGTGCAAATGTTTCTTCATAGTCAATTCCCTCCTTCTGAGAGAATCCTCTAGCTACAAATCTTGCTTTGTATTTTTCAATGCTTCCATCCATGGCATGTTTTATTTTGAAAATCCATTTGGAAGAAACCACACTTTTATCTTTCAGTTTGGGAACTATATCCCAAACATTATTTTTCATTATTGACTGATATTCTTCTGTCATTGCTTCTACCCATTCTTTCTTCTGAGCTGCCTCTTCATAGCTAGTAGGTAGTTGATCCACAAGATCACACATTAAGGCCATATAGTTGGACACTAGTTTTGGTTTCTTTCTTTCTCTAGTGGAGCCTTCAGGATCTCCATATCTTTCAACCCCTTGAATAATATCTCTAGCCCATGCTGGCCTTCTTTTCTTGGATAAGTCTGTAATAGGAGGCTCTTGTGGTTCCAACATGTCATGATCCTCTGGAGAATCATCTTCAGGCATGGGTACAACCTCTGTGATTCTGGGAGAAGTATTTTCTTCATAGATTTCATCAAGTTGGCACTTCTTGGATTTCTTGAGAGCTGCTTCTTCATCAAATGTTACATCTCTACTTATTTCTATGTGATGAAAGCCTGGAATGTAAATTCTGAATGCTTTGGATGATTCACAATAACCAACAAATATTCCCTTCTTACCAGAAGGGTCCAACTTGGTTCTCTTTTCTTTTGGAATGTGGATGTACACAGGACACCCAAATATTTTAAGATGACTTACCTCAGGCTTCTTACCTGTAAATACTTCTTCTGGAGTTTTGAACTCAAGAGCACTATGAGATAATCTATTTTGCACATATACTGCTGTCTTGGCTGCTTCAACCCATAGATACATGGGAAGATCTTGATCATGTATCATGGTCTTCACAGCTTCCATGATTGTTCTATTTTTCCTTTCAGCCACCCCATTTTGTTGGGGATTATAAGGAGTAGTTAGTTCCCTTTTAATTCCAGCTTCTTTGCAAAAGTCCTCAAATTCCTTTGAGGTAAATTCTCCACCATTATCTGTTCTGAGAATCTTGATTCTCTTCTCTGATAGATTTTCTATTAGAGCCTTGAACTCTTTAAATTTTCCAAAGACTTCATTCTTACCTTTCAGGAAGTATATCCAAGTTTTCCTTGAATGGTCATCAATGAATGAAAGATAGTATTCAAACCCACTTAGAGAAGTGGTGGGCATTGGTCCACATACATCCAAGTGTATTAGTTCTAAAATGTTCTTAGTCTTTGTTTCACTCTTTGGAAAGGGGTTCTTGATATTTTTCCCTTTCTTACACCCTTTACATGAGCCATCATGATCAGCTTTCAAATCTGGTAATCCTATGACTACCTTGCTTACATAGGGTAAGGCTTTAAAGTTGATGTGAGCTAATCTTCTATGCCATAGCTCACTGGGGCTAGAGATCTCATGTGCAAGGGCAGCTTCTGGATGGCCCTTGAGTTTATAGAGACCTCCTTCTTCTTCACCAATAACAACTGCATCTTTAATTGTTTTTCCTTTGGACCACATGAGTACTTGTCCATCTATGAAGGCTACTCCAAAAACCTTTCTTATCTAGTGCTGAAATAGAGAGAAGGTTCTTCTTTAAACCTGGTACATATAAGATGTCTTTCATCTTCAAGGGTGTTCCAGAATCTAGCTTATAGCTAGCTTCACCAATTCCTTTGATGGGATATTGGTAGTCATCTCCTAGAGATACTTTCTGTGAAGAAGACTTTTCTTCAAGATTTGAGAAGGTCTTCCTTTGACCTGTCATGTGCTTGGAAGCACCACTGTCAATGATCCATGTATCTTCTCCAGGAGATACAGATCCAGAGAGTGCAGAGAATAGAACATATTCTTCTGGATCTTCTTTCTTCACCTTACGTCTTTTCCTTTTAGGTTTTACCTCTACCTCTTCTTCTTCTTCATCTTCTTCCTCTTCTTCTTCTTCACTATCATTTTCTGCCATATGTGCATGATGTCTTTTGTGGAAGAACTTCTTCTTTTGAGAAGGAAAAAATCTGGAGATGTGTCCTAATTTATGACAATTGTAGCATTCTACTGTGGAAAGATCTCTTGCTGAATTTGGTCCTCTTCTCTTGTTAGATCTAGAGAAGTGTTGAGATCCTTTGTGGTCAACTCTCTTGAGATGACTCATTCTTCTTATTTTGGTATGAGTGGCCAAAGCTTGGTCATCCTCTTTGAGAAGAGCTTCTCTGTTTGCAACCCTAGCTTCTTCTTGAACACAATCCTCCCATACTATATCAAACTTCATGCTCTCTTTCCTAGCACACATGGTTTGTATAAATGACTCCCAAGATCTAGTGAGACCATTGAGAGCAGTCATCACAAGTTCATCCTCATCAAGGGTATCACCAATTGCATCTAGTTGTTCCTTGATTTGTGAAACCCTTGAGAAGTAGTCTTGAATGGATTCTCCTTTGTGCATCTTGGTGCTCTTCAATTGAGTCCTCAGGTTCATCTTCCTATTGATGTTCTTTCCTTCATACATTCTTCCTAGGGAATCATACATTTCCTTTGGAGTCTTCTTGGAGGCCACTTGGGGAATCAAGTGGTCTTTAATGGAATCAACTATGATTCTCTTTGCCCTAATCAAATCCTTCCTATGCTTTTCTTTGGCTTCATCTCCTTCGGGTTCTGCAACTTCTTCCTTGATATACTGAGCAAGATCATTCTCCTCACGAATGAGACCAATTCTGTATTTCCATGCCCGGAAATTTTCTATACCTTCTAGCTTGTCTTCAAGCTTAGTGTTTGGAGCCATCTTCTCTTGGGGGAGTCCAAGAGATAGAGTAGACTTACCTGAAAAGTTACTTTTCACTTTTCCGAAATCTGGAACAGAATTTTATCGCACTTTTGGTAGAATTAGGGTTTGACTTTCCCGGAGTTCTACTAAACCAAAAAGTTCGATCTATAGCTCAAAAGAATGATCTTGAGAAGGGCTATCCAACCATGTAATCAGAATTCAAAAATTCCAACTTTTTTTTGAAACCAAAATCTGACGTATCGCACTTTTGGTAGAATTAGGGTTTGGATGTCCCGGAGTTCTACCCAACCAAAAAGTTCGATCTAGGGCTTAAAAGAAAGGTATTGAAAAGGGATATCCATCCATGCAACCAAAATTCAATAATACCAACTTTGGGCTGAAACCCTAACTTCACCGGAGAGAGAGAGAGAGGTATTCTTACCTTGTGAAAGATGTCCTATTCAGTATGGCTCTGATTCCATGTTAAATTTAAACCAAATAGACTAGCAGGATCACTGAAAGAAACATAATCACAAGATAGACACAATATTTACCCTGGGAAACCCTCATGGGGTAGAAAACCCAGCAAAGCTTTCCTCAATAAGATGATTAACCAAAATACAAGATGTGCTCCCTCCTTCTATTCCTCCTTAGCAGATCTCCCAGACAAGTGCGCCTCTTTTCACAAGTGAGTGAGTGATCTAATGAGGAGTTCACCTCCTCTATTTATACACACTCCTGACCACCAAAAATACCTAATGGGGTCGACCTCTCCTGGAGAAGTCTAATAACCCCTAAAACCTAACTTCAGGGCCGACCCCCACAAGGTGGGTCTAATAACCCTAGTTAACACAATTCCTCGGAGGAATAACCATCTCCGGATACATAATAAAATCACATCGGAGGGATGGAACATCTCCGGAATAAATAATGTACAAATATAATATTCTTAGAAGTTACAATATTCAACAAATATCGATCAAGGCCCTACAAAAATTGACTGTTTGAATCCATGAAGAGCATTTTCCTGACATAGGTTGATTGGAAAAGAAGCCGGCATACTACATGAAAACATCTGATTGTATTTTTCTCAGAAAAACACCGATCAACAACCTTTACCAAATGTGTAGACTTATTAAAAGAAAATAACCATGAGTAGAAGAAAATCAATCAAAAACAAAAACAAAGAAACAAACCACACTTTATGTACAAATGGACCAACATGTTCTCCTCAAACAAAGTACTCCTTGAGTAGCTAAACATTCACTATGTAGGTTTCTGAAAAACCTTCCAGTGTTTGTAACCGGACAGTACCAAGACAAATCTTTTCTGTAACAATAAAAGGTCGTAACCATAAACGTTAGAACTCAGTGTAATAAATTTTGTCCTTATGTTTCTTGTCCCATTTTAGAACTAAGTACCCCACAGAGAACTCCCTGTCAGATGAAGACTTCTCATCGAACCACCTCTTCACAACTTGTTGATGTTGATTCAACTTGTTTTTAGACTTTTCCCAATCCTCTTCTAATTTGAGTAATGTATCAATTTTGTGCTGGAGCGGGGAAGAGTCATCTTCTTGCACAACTTGTAATAGCTGTATGCAAGGGATCATAAGGTTGGCTTGTAAGACAACCTCCTTACCATATACTAAGCAGTAAGGGGAATTTCCAATGGACACTTTAGGAGTGACATGGTCTTCCCAAAGAGCATTGTATAACTGAATGTGCGAATTGTTGTGGTGAGTAGCCACTATCTTCTTTAGGATGTTAATTATATTTTTATTAGAAGACTATGCTAATCCATTTCCCCGTGGATAATAATTGGCAGAAAATTTTAATTTTATCCCTTTTTCAAGGGCATATTGAGTTAATTCAAAAGAGAAGAAGTACGAAGCATTGTCAAACACCAGGAATTCTGGAGCACCAAACCTTGTGACTATCTGACCTTCCAGAAATGAAATTACCTGGCTTGTTTTTTCGTGTCTAAGAGTGATTGCCTCTACCCATCTGGTAAAGTAGTTTGTAGGTGTAAAAATATACCTGTGTTGTAGGGAAGAAGGAGGATTAATAGGTGTGACAAAATTTAGACCCCACTGCTGGAATGGGAATTGAACTGTGACTGGCTGCAAGGGCAATGCAGGTTTCTTCATTTTACCAGCGCACTTTTGACATGGTTCACATCTTCTTGCATAAGCGTAGATGTATCTAAACAAAGTAGGCCAGTAGTAGCCTACTCTTAATATATTGTGGGCAGTAGTTTCTCCTGAGAAATGTCCTCCTGCAGGCCCTGCATGAAATTCCAAACAATATTCTCAGTCTGAGCTCTCTCTAGACATCTAAGGAAAACACCATCAAAATTTTTTCGAAATAAAACACCATCTATGAATTGATATGGTACAAATTTTAATCTTAAGGCTCTATGTTTTCTAAAGTCAAGGGTTTCATGAGCATACCCATGAGTTAAGAAAAAATTAATGTCATCATACCAATCAGATGCTTGAGTAGTGATAACATTGACAAAACATGCTGAGGCATTTTCTTCTTGCTCCCACTCGATTTGTCATCTTACAGGGTCATTGGACTGAGCAGTAAGCAAACACAAACCTTGGCCTTTCACTATTTTTTCCTGTCTTACTTCTAAATCATATTCTTGCAAGGCTGTCATCCAGTGAGCCCTTTTCTCCCCCAATTCTTTTTGTATTAGAACATTTCTAATAGCTGCATATGACGCAATTACTTTAGTTCCGGAGTTTAATAAATATGGTCTAAAATGTCTAACTGATTTATAAACTGCGTAAGCTTTCTTGTCTATTTGGGAGTGATTTAACTTTGCGCCCTTGAATGTTGAGCTCATGAAAGATATAGGAATTGCGATATCATCTGGGTGCTTCTGTGTAAGAACAACAACATAGGAAAAATCAGTAGTAAAGTTATATAAAATAAAATCCTTACTGAAGTTAGGAGACATAAGGGCGGGAGCTTCTGCAATAGCCTTCCTAATCTCAGTAAAAGAATTTCATTGTTCATGAAACCATTTATACTATGCATCCTTGTTAATCATCAATTGTAAAAGGTTTAAAAATTTGCGCAAAATTTGGGACAAATCTACGAACAAATTTTATCTTACCAAGGAAAGATTGCATGGATTTCGGCATACCTGGCAACCCGATCCTTCCAATGGCCTCTGTTTGTTGCAGATCGATAATCATACCTTCTTTCGACATAATAAATCCCAACAACTTTCCTTTAGTTATAGCGAAGCTTGATTTCTTAGGATTGAGCGAAATTGTGAATCTTCTGCAACGATCGAATACCTGTTTCAGGGAAAACAAATGTTCATGTTGTTTTTTTGAAAAGATAGTGATATCATCTAAGTACACAACAATAAAATCATGCATAAGCCCTCTGAAAGATATGTCCATGGCTCGCTGGAATGTAGCACCTTAATTTATCAACCCAAATGGCATTCACATGTAGGAAAAGTTCCCCAAGGGGTTTGGAAAGTTGTTTTTAACTAATCATCAGAAAAGAACAATGCTTGGTTATACCTTGAAAAACCATAAAGGAGAGAAAAAATTTATGAACCCGCAACTCTCTGTAAAATCTCTTCCATAGGGGAAATAGGGTAATTATTTTTCTCAGAAGCTTTATTAAGATTTCTAAAGCCAACACAGAGCCTAATGTCACAATTTTTCTTGCGAACTGGTACTAAATTGGAGATCCATTGTGTATGTCTGACCGGAAAGATAATTCTTGCTACAAGGAGCTTTTCCAACTCCTTCTTAACAGAAGGTTCCAAGCTAGGGTGCACATTCCTCAGCTTCTGCTGGTAGGGTTTAGTGTCTGGCTTCATCGGTATATTATCATGCATAATATTAGTGTAAAAGTTTTTCAGCTCGTCATATGTCCAAGCAAAGACGTCCTTAAATTCTATGCATAACTTGATAAAAGCTCTCTTTTCATCAAGTGAACATCCAACCCCTAGGTTAATCATGTGAGGTTTATGTTCAGTCCCTAAATTCACCTATTCATATTTGAGAGAAGGGCTCTAAGTCTTACAATTCACCTTTTGCTTGAACTTGTCTTGGAGGTCGTAAAATTTTCTAGGTTGACGATTGACTTAGGGATCAAATTGGCAGTGTAAGCAGGATCAGCTAGAGATTTTTCATGCTTGATTTCATCAATGGAAACATCTTGAAATGTGTCTTGAGCTGTAAGGAAATCTAGAATTTGTTGGTCATCATTAAGCACTTTCCAACTGCTAATATTGTCTGGGATCGAAGGTCTGTACATTAATTCAATAGAAAAAGTCTGTAGATTGGCACATTCGAACTCAATCCTACAGGAAATCATGGTCTTGGATCCTTTCGAATTGATGGGGACACAACCTACACCAGCTCCATCTTTAGATTTGGAACCATCGAAAAACAAAGCCCATCCATTCAAATCTAACTTGAAATTGGTATTCACACTATATACATTATGTACAATATCACCTGATAATGGAACAGATGTAAAATTGATAATATGAGACTGATTTTGGGCACTCTCAGTAGGTGACAAATCTGTAGGTATGTCTCCAAAAACTATATCAAAAGTGAAATGTTCCACTTGTGAGCTGAAGTATGCAACAGGCTCACTAGGGTCATTCAAATTTGTGACGATTTGCTTCATATAAGGCTCCGTGCTGATCTTTATCTTGTTTGGCCTTCCATTGTAAGGAAGTCACAAGTGAGACCAGTCAGTTGCAAAGTAGCCCTTAAGTTTTTCTGACCAGTCTCTGCTCAGCCACATCCCATGCATCTCTGGGATATTATCCATAACAATATCTAGATTCTGGTGGATCCTGGGGTCAGCAGATAGAGTTAACATAACATTCCTTAGTTCCGCTACTACATTCACTTTGGATTAGTCCAACTGAAAAATCTGAGTAGGACATGGCTCCCAAGCAGCATTTAATTTATTGAAAATTGATAAAGGCATTACATTTGATGATGCCCCTAAATCTACCATACAATTATGAACGTTCCTATTGAAGATCTCAAAGGCTAGCAAGAAAGGAGGTGTCTTTTTCCCAACAGGTTTTGGGCTGCTAGTTTTGGTGTATGTCTCCAGATTATTGTTTTGAGTCTCCCTGGGTTTGTTGACAATAATGATTTTGGGAAAAATGTCCCTCAAAGCAGGGATTTTCCAAAGTTCAAATACATAGATATTGGCTTTCATCTTCTTTAAGTCATCAATCAAGTTATATTCTATCTCGGGGATAAGTGTGTCCTTTTGTATGGTTGTTTTGACTCTGTTTGCTTTGTGTGTGGAAGTAGAAACTTGTTGAATTGGTTGTCCTTTACTCCTTGTGTTGTATGGGTGTTGGACATTAAACACTATTTCGGGCTCCTCTTCTTCCTCGGCCATGCAAATTTCTGGAAAGAAACTAATGGTATTAACCTACTGATCTTCTTCCTCATCCAGAGGTTCAGTCTCTTGATCTTCCTATAGTTGTTCTGGATCTTGAGGAGGATGATGGGGTTCTGAAACTAAGGCTTTAAAGATAGAAAAAATCTCCTCAGAGTTTAACCCTTCCTCAGGATTGGGTGTGTGATGCACCTGCAACAATTAATTAACAAGAATATGCGAAATAGCAGAAATGACAGAACTCAGAATCACTTTATATTGATCACAGGCCACTTCGAGGGGGCAACCTCCTTTGAGCAAGCTCAATAGAATTAACTTCACGGTGCCTTCATAGGTCTCAACACACACTTATATACTAATTCTAGGTGCCAATACTATGGGTCGAAACCATGGGCCGTTACAAACTATGGATCGACAATACTACGGGCAACTTACAAAGCATATGCGCCAACAACAATAACACAAACTATTGATCAACAAATACTACGGGACGACTTACAAAGCATATGCGTCCAACAACAACATACTAACAAAGTAAAGACATGGGTTCCTAACATCCCCTCCCTCTTAAAATAAACTCTATCCTCAAAGCTTTAGATGTGGAAATTGTTGTTGAATCTGAAGGAGTGGTTCCCATGTAGCATCCTTTGGTTGCATGCCGTGCCACTGAATTAAAACCTCTGTGATAGAGAGAGAGAGAATCTGACGCGTGCACCGATTGAGGATGGCCTCTGGCTCCAAAAGGATAATTCCTTCATTATCCAGTTCAGGTAAAATCGTTTGTCTGCTGATGTTGGTGCCAAGAACGTTTTTCAGACAGGAGACATGAAAGACTGGATGAATGCGGGAAGAAGGAGGAAGTTCCAATTTATAAGCAACAGACCCAATCTTCTGAAGAATCCGATATGGCCCATAGAACTTTGGAGTGAGCTTATGATTCCCTTTGAGTTTCAAGGAGGATTGTTTGTACGGCTGGAGATGAAGAAAAACCATATCGCCGACTTGAAAAGTGCGCTCCGAACGGTGCTGATCAACTTGTTGCTTCATGCAATTTCTTGCCATGTGAATATTGTCCCGCAAAATGCGAAGAATCTGGTCGCAGTTTCGAAGGACCATGTCAACTTCTTGAACTGGTGAACTGGTGGGGGTGTATGGAAGAAGAGCTGGAGGTGCCTGACCATAGACTGCTTCATATGGGGTCATTTTAGAGGCAGTGTGGTAAGAGGTATTGTACCACCATTCAGTGAGAGGGAGCCACTTTTCCCATTGATGTTGTTGTTCCGAGGTGAAGCAACAAAGATAAGTTTCCAAGCATTTATTGACAATTTCAGTCTAACCATCTATTTATGGGTGATACCCTGAACTCATCTTCAGTTTGGTGCCAGTGTGGCGAAATAGTTCTGTCCAAAAATGACTGGTGAAAGTCGCATCACGATCCGAGACAATGGAAGAAGGGATGCCATGAAGACGAAAGATCTGGTCCAGAAAAATTTGAGCGACGGAGGAAGCTGTATAGGGATGGCTGAGAGCACAAAAATGACTATATTTGGAGAGGTGATCAACCACAACGAGAATCACTGTCTTCTCGCTAGATTTAGGGAGCCCTTCAATGAAATCCATAGAAATATTTGTCCAAAGCCGTGTAGGTATGGGCAAGGGTTCAAGCAATCCTGGAAGGAGTGTTCTTTCACCCTTATTGCACTGGCAGGTATCACATTTGGCCACCATCTGTTGAATTGTCCTTTTCATGCCCTGCCAAAAGAAGTTACGCTGTGCTCGTTCATACGTTTTGAGGAACCCAGAGTGCCCTGCCGATGGAGAAGCATGGAGTTCATAGAAGACAGCCTGTTGAAGATCTGTGCTCTGGGGAAGCACCAGACGACCCTTGTATCGCAGAGAAGCACCATCTCAAGAGTAATGTGGTACAACAGAAGGGTTGTTGGTCAAGCGTTGGATGATTTGAGATAAGGAAGAGTCATTGACATAACCCTGTTGAACAGATTGCAACCAATTTGGAACAGGCATAGAGATAGCTGAAAGATAACCTTGGGCATCACATGTGCGAGAAAGAGCATCTGCCACAATATTGTCTTTACCCTTCTTGTAAGTGATCTCATAGTCATAACCCATGATTTTGCTAACCCATTTCTATTCTGCCGAGGAGGAGACACATTGGTCCAAGAAATATTTCAGACTCTGGTGATCAGTCTTGATGCATAAATGATTCCCCAATAGGTATGGGCGCCACTTCTATACTGCATGCAGAATATCCATCATTTCCTTCTCATAGGTAGAGGTAGCTAAATCTTACCTGAAAGGGCTTTGCTGGTGAACGCAATGGGGTGTTCATCTTGAAGGAGAACAACACCAAGTCCATTGCCACAAGAATCACTCTCAATAGTGAAGGGCTTTGAAAAATCGGGCATAGCTAGCACAGTTGTAGTACACATAGCTTGTTTTAGTTTGTCAAGTGCACACTGAGCAGCAGGTGTCCATGTAAAAGCATTCTTTTTCAATAGAGCAGTTAATGGAGCTGCAATCTTCCCATAATCCTTGACAAATTTGCAGTACTAGCCAGTCAACCCCACAAAACCACGAAGGCTCTTGAGTGTCTGAGGATGCGGCCAATTGTTCATGGCATCGATTTTGGCAGGATCCACGTGAACCCCTTGTGCTGAGATAATGTGCCCAAGATACTCAACTTCCTTCTATCCAAAAACACATTTAGACTGTTTGGCATGGAGATGATGGTCAGAGAAAAGTTGCATGACAAGATCCAGATGCTGGAGATGTTCACCCCATGTTTTACTATAGATGAGGATATCATCAAAGAATACCAGAATGAATTTCCGCAAGTAAGGTAGAAATATTTTATTAATTAAGGCCTGGAATGTGGAAGGAGCATTAGTGAGGCCAAAGGGCATGACCAAAAACTCATAATGGCCATCATGTGTGCGGAAAGCTATTTTAGGAATATCATCCTCATGAACCCGAATTTGATGATACCCAGAACGAAGATCCAACTTGGAGAAAAAGTGAGCCCCATGAATCTCATCAAGAAGCTCATCAAAAACATGAATTGGAAACTTATCCTTGATGGTGAGGTGATTAAGTGCTCAGAAGTCAATGCAGAGGCGCCATGACCCATATTTTTTGCAGACAAGAATAACTGGAGAAGAAAAGGAACTAGTGCTTGGGCGAATAATACCTTGCTTCAATAAGTCCTGAACGAGCACTTCAATATCTATTTTTTGGTGAAATGGATAGCGATAGGGCCTGATGTTGGGAGGAACGCTTCTAGGAAGGAGATGAATACGATGGTCTTCTGGCCTGAAAGGTGTAAATCCCAATGGTTCAGCAAAGACACCTGTATATCGATCCAAAATTTGTTGTAGATCCAAAGGAGTAGTGGAGACTGCCGATGGTTGCATCTGGATGGAATGGATATGAACGATGACACCATGTGAATTCTTCTTGAGGAGTTTTTCCATGCGATGTGAACTGATGATGCTGAGAGAACCTGGTTGTAATCCTGTCAATGTGTGTTTTTGTCCATTGAGGGAAAACTGCATCCAAAGTTCAGCAAAATCCCATAAGATAGGGCCAAGTGTGCGTAGCCATTGAGCGCCCAAAACCACATCACATCCGCCTAAGGTCAAGGAAAATAGGTCAGAGCACAAGGTATAATCTCCCATAGAGATATGCACATTTCGTCACTTCCCTTTGCAAGGTAAGGTGCCCCCATTGGCAACCATGACTTCAAAGTTGGAGCTAGGATGGATAAAACAATCAGCTTGTTTGGAGATCCGAGGGTCAATGAAATTATGAGTGCTACCAGAATCAATGAGTATTGTAAGAGGAAGCTTCTTGAAGTAACCCCTGACCTGCATTGGTTGGGGGGTGGTGATTCCAGCTAAACCATGGAGAGATATCTCTGGCTGGTCATCCTGAGATAGAGGGTCAATAGGCGGTTCCTGAATGTCGACTGGAGCATCCAGTGTTTCTGGATCTTCGTCACCAATTTCAGAGGCAGGCGGAGACTCCACATCCAAGAGATAGAGCTTTTGCTGAACACATCTATGTCCCCAAGTGAATTTCTCATCACAATTATAGCAAAGCCCCTTTTCTCTGCATTCTTGCATCTCTGTTTCAGGAAAACGCTTGATAGGAGTCGTTCGAGGAGCCTGCGGTATAGGTGGTGGATGAGAACCCATATTTCGGAAGGGAACAAAAGTGGGCTTGGAGCGTTGTTGGGCTGCAATCTTGTCTTCTGCCAACTTAGCCAACCCTAGGGCTTCCATCATTGTGTTGGGACAGAACATTTTGACCTCAGAGCGGATGGCATCCTTTAGACCACTGATAAAACAACTTTGGTAAAAGTCATTAGACAATCCTTCGGTGTGGTTGGCTAGATTCTCAAATTCGGTTTGATACTCTCTCACCATGCCAATTTGGCGAAGTTTAGTGAGGGCTCCTGTGAAG
Organism: Larix kaempferi; assembly: GCA_027924585.1. Lineage (NCBI taxonomy): Eukaryota > Viridiplantae > Streptophyta > Pinopsida > Pinales > Pinaceae > Larix > Larix kaempferi. The sequence continues at coordinate 15,024 of BSBM01000061.1, read as the reverse complement.
TCATCAAAAGCACTAGGACCAAATCGTTGCAAAAGGAGCTGGCAAAAGTCTGGCCATTTGAGCTCTGGATGAGCCTTGATGTACCAACAGTACCATTGAAGAGCTTCCTGTTCCAAGTGAAAGGATGCCAGTGGAACTTTGTTGACATCAAAAGTATTATGCAGACTGAAATACTGTTCTGCACGATAGATCCATCCAGTTGGATCAGTACCATTGAAGCGAGGAAAATCAAGCTTCGAACCACGGAAATTGCTGGAAGAGGAGAACCCATTGTCTGATCAAGACTCGGACTGTCGTTTGTTGTTCATAGCTGAATTTTCAAGATGGAGGCCGAGAAATTTTTCATCCAGATCCTGGAGTTTGGCTTGGATGGCTGCAAGTGCATCCTCCATGGTTTTTGCTCCTGCACGGGTGACAACCATAGCTAGGATTTTTTTTTTTTTTTCTCGGTTGACTGGGTAGGGAAACAAAAATAGAAACTAATTCAGTAAGGGAAAATCTGGACTAGGGAAAAAATATGAAGGGTAATTGGGGTATGACTAAGTTTTGGACACTGTTGGATAGACAGGGAAACAAAAATGAGGATTCCAGAAGTGGGGTGAAAGAATGGGAAAATTTGGCAGAGGGGAGCAAAGAATCAGAATTCAGAGATGAACTCTGTGGTAAAATTTGAGGGTGATTGGGTGAAATTTGAGAAAGTTATGGCAAACCCTAAAAATAGACAAATGTGGGATTTCGGGCTTTGGGAAGGGGAATTTTGGACAGGGTCCTCAGGAATGAAATATGCAAAATGGGGTGATAGGGGTTCCCCGAAAATTTCAAAGGAAACAGAATGAAAACAAGGGAGATATGGAGAAATTTTTTGTTTTTGTTTTCTTAGACTGGAGCTGCTACGGCTCGAAAGAGATCTGAAACGGCGCCGAATGGATTGAAAATGGATGGCTCTGGAACGGCTTGCAAAATGGATCTGAACGACTGGATGTAAAATGACGCAGCAACGATCGACGACAGTTTAGCTTGAATTAGATATGGACCCCAGGTATGTGAGGCTTTCTAACAGTTCAAGGGTTTCACTCGGCCACCAATGCTGTCTGACGGCTTGCGTATTGGGGTACTACCCATCACTCCATGGCTCAGGTAAAATTGATAATCGCTTTGCCACAAACGATAGCTCTTGGTTTACCTCACGGGTGGGAACTAGTCAATCAAGTAGAGGTCGTTGCCCTTTTCCCTGGCAGGTCCTCTTAATGGGATAGCTACTTCGGGTTTCCTGTGGTACTCCTCACAATGAGTTTTAGGGCTTATGCCCAAGTACTTCCCACAGTTAAGCGGATAGTGATTATTCCCAAATCCAAACCTGGAACAGATGCAAAAAAAAAATTTGGCAGAAATTTCACCCAGCGAGCCCAAGAAAGTGCTCTGATACCAGATGTGATGCACCTGCAACAATTAATCAACAAGAATATGTGAAATAGCAGAAATGACAGAACTCAGAATCACTTTATATTGATCACAGGACACTTCGAGGGGGTAACCTCCTTTGAGCAAGCTCAATACAATTAACTTCATGGTGCCTTCATAGGTCTCAACACACACTTATATACTAATTCTGGGCGCCAATACTATGGGTCGAAACCATGGGCCGTTACAAACTATGGATCAACAATACTATAGGAGACTTACAAATCATATACGCCAACAACAATAACACAAACTATTGATCAACAAATACTACGGGACGACTTACAAAGCATATGCCTCCAACAACAACATACTAACAAAGTAAAGACATGGGTTCCTAACAGGGTGGGACTTGGTTTTGTTGAGGTTGATAGGGTCTTCTAAATGCTTGTCTGTTGAGTCCCCTGTCCGTGTTTTGGTTTTCAGTATTAGTTCTCTTGAGGTCAACAATCCCATCAGAAATCTGTAGTATAATTTTCTCCATGTCACCCATTTTGAAAGGATTTTTATCCCGTGCAGCAGGTTTTTTGGAAACATCATTTTTCTTACATGAGGTGGAAGGTTGATCTGCTGAAGTATCCGTGTTATCCTTCAAACTGAAAATATCTTTCTCAATCTGAATGTCCTCAGCAAAGGCCTCTTGCAGGGTTTCTTTGTGTGCCTGTTTAACCCACATAGCTATGGGAATCAGTAATCCTTTGACATAGTATGCAACAAGGAGTTCTTCCACAGGAAGAAGAGTAATAGGGATTCTATTTTTTAGATACGAAAACCTGTGATTACAATCTTTTACTCTTTCTTTACCATGGATTTTCATAGAAGAGAGATAAATTACCAAGTCTTCAGGTGTCTTATCATCTCCAAACTTTTGCATGAATATTTTCTCAAAGTCATCCCATGAAGTGATAGACCTAGCTTCTAAGGCAATGTACCAAATGGATGGTTTCCCTTGAAAGGTATATGGAAAAAGCCTACAAACTACATCCTCATGGATCACATTTCTAAGCCTAATGGCTTGCATGAATGTTTTTATGTGATCAAGTGTGGGTGACTTTTCATCAAGATCGAACTTAGGAAACCATTTTTAAGGATTTTTAGGGAGTCTGTGTTGATCCCCTAGAATAAAAAAGACATCCTGGTCCAACCAAGGTCTATTTTGGCCTTCAGCCATTGGTATGTCCTTTGAAGATGAGCTTGAGGATGAATCACTATCTGAGGATTCTTCAGATGAAGAAGATGAAGACGGAGGTGGTGGTGGTGCTGGTCCACCTGTTTCCACTTGTGGTTGATCTTCTTGAATTTCCCCAAATAATGTGTCAAGGTTAAAATATGGGAGCATATTGTGGCGGGGTGAATTACGTTGTTCAGGGTTTTGGTCACCTGAATTTTGATTATCAGAATTATTGGCTTGCGGCTCAATATTCTGGTGATCTTGAATTTTTCTAGTCCTAGATTACATTGTCCAGTAATTCCTTGTTGCATCCTAGAAACCCTATCCAAAGAACCCTTAAGTATCTCTTTGAGTGTGAGGGATCCTCTTGTGGGTGATACGATAATAATATCGGCCCTTTTGGTTTCTTGCTCAATTACAGGAGTGGCAGGAATATTTTGAGAATTTTGTACTGGTTGTTTTGTTGATGTTGAAGCTTGGGTATGTCTACGTGTAACAACTTGTTCTCTTACTAGAGGAGGTCTATTTAGGTTATGTTTAGGAATGGTTCATACATGGCCCTCCTTCTAGCGCCATTTATTGATTCCTTGATTGTGTATGTGCTGGAATGGTGTTCAAGGAAAACAACAGGGGATGAAAACCCAACCAAAGGATTTAGATAATCCTACGCAAGTTTTACCCTATCCTCAAGTTGTTTTGTGTGGTTAACACCCACGAATACAAAGGCCTCCGCTGGCACTTGTGAGTGTTTGATCCTAGAAAGGATCTGTCTTCATGTGAGGAAAGACAAGAGTTTTCCTCATCCTAAGAGTTAATCTCACTTTAAAAAAGAAGTCTAATTTGAGTTAATTCTATTCTAAAAGGAGTGATTTGTTTATGCACAAGACAAATTGATTTGAAAGTTACTAAAACTTTTCACCAATTCAATAGACATGCAAAACTGGATCTTGACTTATTATCTCAAGATATAATCAGTTAAAGAAATTCAACCAATCATAGCTTCAGAATTAAGTGCATACAAGTTTATCCTGTATCTAGAATGTTAATTGACAAATTAACATTAATTCAATCTTTTCTGTGAATCATTTGCATAAATAGATAAAATGTTTTAGATAAATACATTCATTTAAAATATCAATTACATTGATTGCCAGTTAAGAGAAAGCTGAACTATAAACCAATGTAAAATACTTATTGCAAGTAATCAATAGTTTTAGTGAATGCGTTGAAGCAAAATCACAATCCATCAAAGACATTTGAAAAATTATAACAGAAGAGATAACTGAAGAAAACTGACTGTGTATTCAGCGCTGCAAAACATTACATAGTCTACAACAACATAGTTTCTCTAGTCTCTTTTGGCGATTCTGTCCCCTAACCATCCCCTCCTTTGCTATGAAATCGAAAACCCTTTAAATAATAATTACAAAGTAATAATTCGGGATCAAATATCCCACAAAGCAGGGATAATCAAAACTAAATTATCCTAAAAATGACCAATAAAAGGATGCCTCTTGGCCTAAAACATATAACAATCCTTGTACATAGGAATATTGAACCAATTTGGATCCCAAACTGGGCGTCATACAATTTCTTAAAAGATTGCATCACATATCTTCAAGAAGATCACATTATAAGCTGGGGATAATCAGGATAGAACATGAGCTGTTGATGGTAGCTGGCGGAGAACATATGAAATATTCCCTAGATTCACAAGGACCAGACATACCTTCAAAGACCGAAAAATCAGCCAACGGATTATCCCTAAGAGGAATTATGGGGAACACAGGTGACACATTGATGATTAAGTCTCGCATAATTGTATTATCTTGATCAGAGCATCTCCTCACACCCTTCTTCTGCTTGTTGAAAAGGGGCCGCTCATATGTGAATTGGATCCTGTCACCTTCCTCTTCGCTATCCATGCTATCATCAGAAACATTAGTATCGAATGGTGAAGGAACTAGTTCACAGTATTCCACTGGCTGAGGCTCTTTCTCAACATAATGCTTGACAGAAATGCTTAAAATTCTCTACATTTTACTTACAACATGCAATTGTTAGTAGAGATATTGAAATATTAATCCAAAATCTGCATATATCACTGTAAACCAACAGATTATTCATAATAACCCATATAGGAAATAAAACCACAGGATTTAACATCGATCGAGTATAACTAACTGGCATGATTGCGAATCTACAATGTGCATATTACAATTACCATTCCTGCGAGCGAAATATTAATCGTCTATGCATCAATTGAAACTTAGCGTAAGATTGTGATAGATTCACATAATAACACATGCACTTAATAGTCAAATCTCAGAGTTTCAATCACTAAGCAATCATTGTATTGAAAGACTTCATATCTAATTAAGCATAACACAGAGGAGAAACCAGATCAATGCTTGAAAACAACAAAGCAAGCATCAAAAAATAAAATTTGAATCATTTCGCCAGATGAAATCATGGTCGTCGAATCATCATAAATCGATGGTAGGTATGCGAGATGTAGGGTGTCTAATGCCGGCATCCGTTATTTGAAAATATGCACACCTTTTCGCAATCCGCATCCTGCAAATACGGCTTGTGGGTTGCAGGACACCAAAACACGATGCATGGTCAAAGTACTTCCTGCATCCCGCAATTTGCGGGTTGCGGGAAGTATAAAATACTTTTTTTATTAAAAGGTCTGTTTGCATCCCGCAATCTGCAAATTGTGGGTTGCGAGTTGCGGGAAGAAAAAATTACGTGCAATTTTCTAATAACCTCTTCTGGATTCCACAATTTGCAAATTGCGGGTTGCAGTTGCAGAAGGAAAAATTTCAAATGTAAACAAAAGCGCCTGCAACCCGCAATCTGCAATTTGCCAGTTGCGGGTTGCGAAATGACAAAAAACAGAGTGCACATCAGAGATGAATTTAGTGCTCTAAAAACACACTAAAATGTATAATTTTGGGAAGGAAAATTTACTAACTTGATTAAATCAAATCAAAAGTAGGAAAATAAATGGAAAATAGGCTGAACAACCTGAAAAATGATTAAGTTACTCTTTTCTATGAAATTGGGGCTCCCATATTTTGGATAAAATACGGGCTGTGTTGTGCCTACAACAAGGGGGGATTGCGATTGGAGGAGTGAAGGAAACTCAGTAGATGTTAGACTTTTGTGGAAAGCATAGCATATCTTGCATGATAGAGAACATTCCACTTGACTATGTGAACACAGTAATGGAACGATTAGGGAAGAGAGATGTCAAATACCGTTTTGTAATGGACATTGCTCGAATCTTTTCATGTTCAACGACTAACTGAATGAGATTGAGATTGAGGTGATGTTATCCTTTTCTTTCACAAATCCTCAAACAGAAGTAGAATCCATTTTCATATTTGAGTCACCTATGACGAAATGCAAAATGCGAAATGCTTTTATATTTGTTTATGCCTGTAATATTTTCAAGTTTATTCTCTATAACAACTAAATGCTCAAATTTCTAATATTTTCATGGTTCAATATTGTTGTACTCTTATGTTTCTAATCTTTCAAATTCCAATGGTATTCGCTTTACATAATTTTAGGATGTATGTAAATTTTAAATTTGTCACCCATGTTTGGAAAGCAGATCTCATTTTCTATTCAAAGGGATTTTAAGTTAGATTGATCTTATCAATGAATGTGGTTAAATAATCTTCAAATTGCGCACCCAAAACCAACATTACAAATCTAGGCTTAAGAAAGGTTTTTATACTTTTCCATGCATACTAATAGATAGAAATATTTATTTATTTTTAATTTCATTTTGAATAATCTTTTTATATGATGAGATGCTTTCTATGTAAGTAATTAATTTATCTTACTAAAAATAAGAAAGTAATTAATATATATATATATATATAGATATAGATATAGATATAGATATATATATAAGAATTCACTTAATGCTTAATAAATCAAAGTTTAACATACATTTTTATTCCCTAGGAGAGAAAAAGAGATGTAGATTCTGGCTTGACTCCCCAAATGGGGGCCATGGTTCCTTGTGAAACAGTCTACTTGAAAGAGGCATTTGATTCTAGTGCTGCTCCGAATACTTTAATGGTTTTGTAGACTGATGGTGAATATTTGAAAAATCCAAGAGACCCCAGCAGTGATAAGCTATTGAATGCTCATGTTAGGAAGGTGTAGCATTAGAGGTGTAGTTCTTAGATGCCAGGTAAAAGCCCGCAACTTTCCTTTGCTCAACCAAATTCACCAGATTGAGACCCAGTGCCAGTAGCAGTAGTTTCAGTTCCAGGACTAGAGACAGATTCTTATGATCGTGATCGATAGGAAGTTTCAGAGTTTCTAGGTCTAGAGCTAGATTGGGAAGATAGAGAGACATATTCTTACCTTTGTTATTGGGAATAAGAACTTGAATTTCATGATCGAGATCTGTAGCCAGCACAAGTACACTTTGCACCTTACCACCAGCACCACCTGGTTATGGTATTTAATCCCTTTAACCATGCTTTGCTGTTGCACAAGGGTTTTTTGGAATAGGGTTTGGTATTTAATTTCTTTAACCGAGCTTAGTAGCACCAGGATATGATATTTAATTCATTCCACCTTTCTTAGGATCATTTATTTCACCATGGTTTGGATTTCAGGAATTTAAATAGTGAGATCCAGATCTAGAGTTTGATGTTCAAGATCAAGAAGCACTAGCACCACTAATCGAATGTTATTTTTTCATCATTTAAATCAATATGATCTAGGATCTTTAATTGAAAGAAAAACATGTACAACATATCAATCATAAGAGACAAGAGACAAGAGACACAAATCATTTCACTGAGGAAAACCAAGAAGGTGAAAAACCTTGCAACTTCCTCAGAGATAGAATAAGTACCAATATAAAGATCACCAAGATGAATCCCCAAAAGATAAATGTCTGGAACAGCTACTCCTTCTCGACTTGTGCACACTCCTCCTCTCTCTCACTAATGCGAAGTGAGTGAGTGAGTGAATTAATAGAATGAGAGACACACACTCTCTATTTATACAATGACTTGACTTGCCTTTAACTCTAACTGGGCCGACCTCCCTTAGGAGAGTCTAATAACCCATTACCACTTGTCACTGCTCCGACCCCACTAGGGTGGTCTAATAACTCTTTGAACCAAACTGGGTCAACCCATCTAAGGTGGTCTAATAACCCATCAAATATAAGTTGCGACACTTACAATAATACTTGCGACACTTGCAAATACAAATGACGATACTTCCAACCGGAGGAATAATACATCTTCGTTGGGGATACAATAAAGTACCAATGTAATACATACAATATACAAGTGAATATCTTCCAAAGTTACAAATACATCAACACTCCCTCTTAACTAGGAAGATATTATCTTGACACAAGTCATCAATACATATAGGCATAAGTCTTCAATACTGGAGCTAGATCATCATCAGTGAATCACGGAGCATCATCGTCACTGTTGCTGTAATTGTCATCTCGATCACTAGTGCTATCTCTTAATTTTTCTCATCATAGGAAGTTCTAAAAAGACATCCCTTTTTCATGTTGAATATAGGCCTAGCCCCATGTAGGTATTCATCATCAATGCAAGTGTGCCATCTTGTGGAATTCTCAAGCTGATTACATGTGTCAACAGAACCTCGAAAGAGCATCCCAGAACTTTTACGAGCTTACTGCTCAACCTATCGGATTTCCCACCATATTTTACATGTGACCTTCACAAAACCTTAAAAGAGTATCTTGCAACCTGCAAGATCTCTAAAGAGCATCCCGGGATCTTTTCCGTGCCTAGCACAACCGGTCCGGATCTCCAGAATCTTTTACATGTGAACTCACAAAAAATTAAAAGAGTATCTTGCATCCTACAAGATCTCTAAAGAGCATCCCAGGATCTTTTCCGTTACTAGCATAACCTGTCGGGGTCTCCAGGATATTTTCTATGCAACTGCACAACATGTCCATGGCCACAATGTATCATATTGATACTCATGATCCCACTGATCATCTTCTTCGCATGGAGAATCATCTGGATGGTCATGATCATACTGATCATCATCATATAGTACATCCTCCTGATGCACAAAATCTGGACCATCGACCTGATTTTCATCACATATGATCATCCTGATCATCATCACACAATACATCATCCTGATGTAGAACATATAGAGCATCAACCTGATGCTAATCACATATGATCATCCTAATCATCATCAAAGCATCATCCTGGTGCATATCATCTGGAGCATCATCCTGATGCTCATCACACATCATCAACCTAATAATCATCATAGCATCATCCTGATGCATATCATCTGGAGAATCGTCCTGATGCTCATCACACATGATCAATCTGATCATCATAGCAATATCCAGAGCATCGTCCTGATGCTCATCACATGACTCTTACATCCACAGCCATGGGAAGGATCCTCCTACCACCATGCTTGGAATGGCTCCTTCAAATGTGTCCTATCACTTCCTCCTCGAAGTATCTTCTATCTAAAGAACACCAAGCCTCTCTCTGAAGTACTCGAACTTCACTCTGGCTAGTGGTTTGTTCAACACATCTACAATCTACTCATCCATCGCAACATACTGGATCTTTACTGCTCCTCTCTTCACCATATCCATGATATAGTGATATTTGATCTCGATATTCTTCGAATTGTCATGGAACACCGAGTTCTTTGAGAACTTCACACAACTCTAGTTGTCACAATAGATACAAGTAGCATCCAACTAGAGATAAAATAAATCAGACAATAGCTTCCTTATCCACACTACCTCACAACTAGCCGAACAAGATACAACATACTCTACTTCAACTGTAATCAGTGCTACGCAGGATTGTTTCCTACTAAACCAAGAGATCACACCCTGATCCCACACTGGAGCAGCACCCTGAAGTGCTCTTCTATCTGCAGCACTGCCTGCCCAATCTGAATCAACATAACCCTCCAGGTTAAACTTTTGATTCACATCATGCTTGATCCCATAATAAACCATACCCTTTGTTGATGTATTTGTAACTTCGAAAGATATTCGCTTGTATATTGTATGTATTACATTTGTACTTTATTGTATCCCCAATAGAGATGTATTATTCCTCCGATTGGAAGTGTTGTCATGTGTACTTGCAAGTGTCGCAAGTTATATTGTAAGTGTCGTAACTTATACTTGATGGGTTATTAGACCACCTTGTTGGGGTCGGCCCTGTATGAGTCATGTGGTTCAAAGGGTTATTAGACCCCACACATCTCATTCATAGCTTCAATCTAGTTTGGGGAATCAGGCTCTATATAGCCTAGGTTTTAAACCCAGTCATCAGGACTAAACACAATATGGTTGTTCCGAGGTAAATACTTTTGGAAGGATTATTTAGGGCTTTGTCTTTCATTCAAGTTGTCGTAGGATACTGGTAATTTAAAACTAGTGTTTGAGGACAAAATATATGGCCTTGTCAATGGGAAGATGAAGAACAATGTCATGTTAAACATCATCACTTACCCATGGAAAATTACCTTTGGATAAGTGTCTAGGCATAATAAATTCCTTGAGCAAAATATTGAGATAAACACATCACTTTTATAATGTTACCTGATTGGTCGAGGGTGAATGACAAGGTTGTCAAGAATCAAATAATGGTAAGCATATTTTATACTGTAAAACTAATCTACACTGTATAAATTATTCATCCTAAAAAATACCTATCAAAGTTTCTGCTAGGGAGTACTCTGACCTACAAACACATGCTGTTGTAAAATAAAACAATAAACTAATTTTTCATGTCACTCAAAACAACATCTGTAATTTCTACTAAATATAGAAAATATAAGATGTAATTGCAACTCAAAACTCAAACCCTCAAACCATCAAATGGTGTTCCCTACATGTCCTTTATAGACTAGTAAACAAGGATACAATGAATCTAGATGCATGCAAAAACAAACACCTTGACTGATAGAAGAAAACCCTAACCCTGGTGTGCTTATCCCTAGGGATAACCGAGCCAAATAATAAGAGCACCTTCCTAGGGATCTGTAGTGGACACCAATGGATCTTGGTGACTTCTTCATGTAGCTAGTACATAAAGAGAGGTTGATTGCTTGGAGAAAAATCAAATGGTTTGGGTACGAATTTGATTTCACGAAAAATAAATTCGATTCGAATTCAATTTTTTTTTCAATAAGATTCGTCATTAAATTCATCTATATATATAATTGTTAAAATGTTAAAATATATTAACAATTTTAATGTCAAATTTAATTAAATGTAGTATTAATACATTAAATTTTTAATATATTTAATGCATATTAATCAAACAATTGTATATATATATCAACTTTTTGAATAAGAAAGTTGTGCATCACATAGCAATTAGCATCACCCACCCACAAATCTCATAGTGTTACCTCCCATGCCAAGTGTTGACCCTCTAGACACACATGGAGGCCCTTTGTAGAATCTCTCTCACAACACATATTTTAAATTGTGAGTTGAGATGGATTGGGTAGCTTGGTTAACTAAGGAGGAAAGACGCCATGGAGGAAGCTCCTACTCATAATAGAGGAAATATTGTCTTGGAACTCACCACAGTGATTTTCATGCCTCCTTATAGCTCGCTTCATTTATGCATGCTCACAATTAGGAGCATCTTAAGGGAAGACTATGTGAAGCAACAATTATCACCACCTTGCTTTATTTTTCCACAATGAGCTGAAACTCCAACATAGAGATCTTAGTCAAGGCTGATGGAAAGAAACAAGGATGAGGAAATAAGCATAAGAGAAACGATATTGGAAATGGTGCTAGAAGAACCACAAACAACCAAACATTCCTTTGAATGGCCTTTATCTCAACAACCTGAGAAAGATCCTACCTAGTCCTTGGGTATTCTACTAGAAAATGAAAAGGATCAATAGGAGATTGAACCAACTTATATTGAATGCCTACCCAAAACCCTAAGAATTCCACTTGCAAATGAAAATATTGGGAAGAGTTTGAACCAACATACAATGTGGACTAACAGATAATGTTGCCTCCTAAAGCTAAGCCAAGAGTAAACATCCACAACATTTTGAGAATAGGCCATTTACAAGAACCAAGGGAATTTTTCTAAAATTGAAGTGAGGATGGAGGTTGGTTGAATTATTTCCACACATGTCTGACCATCCAATTACCAGGGACTTAATAATGTTGGGGGTGTGATGCGACAAATGAATATCATGTATGCTTTGGTAAATATTAACTGTGTTGGGTATGCAATGGATAATGAGCCACTTACCCTTGCAATTAGTTCGGGCCATTAAATTAATTGATTTACATGTAATGGTGGAAAGGAGGTCAAACATTTTAGAGTTGTAATATGTAGTGTTCATAATAGTTGTGTCATTTTGTTTATTGGCTTTTAGGATCACTATTTAGATTGGCACTACGCCATTTTTAAGGCTTCAAATTCATTTATAGAGAGGTTGGATTTTAGGGGCTCATTTTAAGATGCAGGAGTGATCTTATTGGAATTCTTTAGCATCATAGCTAGGATGGGTCTAGATTTTAACTTCTATACTGCAAATAATAGCTTGTATAGGGAGATGTTAGGGGGGAAAATTGTAATCAAAGCCTTTTGATAAGAGTTTATGTCACACTTCACACCATAGGAAGAAGTTATGATCTTGTTTTAAGTGCTCGTTACCTCATGTTTGGGAATTTTTTAGCCTTGTAATAGAAAAATGTTGTAGCAGAGATCATTCTGGGCATACTCCAAGCAAGATAGGGTAATGTTTGAAGAATTTAGAGACATTTTTTTATCTCCTAGCAGCTCTAATATTTATTTTTGGGCACATTCAGACCTACAAGTCAGTGGAAAATAATCATGATATTCACCTTGAATCAACAATAAATATAGGCATATTCCAATATGGGGAACTAAGGAAGCATAGATTAACTTCATGTTACTGAAAGAGAAGCCATAAATCCATAGATCCAAGTGATTATGTGTATAAAGCAACATTGAAAGTTTTTATATCAAAATGTGGGTATTCTCTGGAGCGGGTTTCTATAGTAGTATCCAATAAGGTGATTTTGTGAGAGCTAATTCATAAATTGGAGTGTAGCATTTAGTCATTTCATGTCATCTGACAGAGCTTCCCTTCAATCATATGTTCACCCAAATCATCTTTTGGAAATATAATTATCATTGAAACGGTCCATCACTACCAAAATATAATTATTGCATCTACTTGTTCTATTGATAAACCTTTGTGAAAGTCCATTGAGCTTCATGCAAAATTTTCTAGATTTTTTCCCCTCGCACTATGGTATTTCTACCACAATGTACATAGAAAGTATATTTACACAACAATTTTCTAGTTGGACCTTAGCTCTGAGTTCTGTACTAGGATTCCAAACAAAACATATTTAAAACATTTAAATTACAGGCTCATTTATTTAAGCTGACATAAATTGATATCCGTCATACTAACCACACATTTACAGTTTATACATATTTTGATCTGATACCTTCCAAAGGTAAAAAATGAGATATTTCAGATAGTTTCATCTTTGCAAAACAATTAAAATTACGTAGGTGCTTAATAGTAAGTTTTTAGGAAAAATAATAAATAGATATAGTTTTAGCATATCTTTAAGTCTTTGTGATGATTCAGTTGTCACAAATGCTCACCGTAATGACATATCCTTCCACACAATTCTAGAGCCATGTCAAAAATGTGATAGGTACCATACTTCAAGAAAAATATCCTAATACAGTGGCGCTCCTACCCATGAAGCTGTGAATCAGATGTGTGGGGTCCTTAACCCATGACAACAAAACAGAGAAACAAATGAGGCTTATTTGTTATCTATATCAGGAAATATACTTAGGGTTTAGGAAGGTACAATTCATCATATATAATACATTTCTGCTACCCTTGTATTGCATATTATGTGCATAAGCAAAACCATCATTCGGCAGTGGTATACATATTCTACACAGTTCAGAATCTATAGAAAATCTCAGAGAAGATATCTCGTTAGGTCTTAGGAGATTGTTAATCCCCATATTTGGAACAAGAAAGTAACTTTTGAAAGTGGCCACCATAAGAAAAGGTATATTAAAAGATCACCTAAAGCTTGTTCTTTCCATAGATCCATACATAGCTATTTGGGCACTCCTTCCCAACGTCCAAATCATTTGGTGGGATATACTAATGCTTTTAAGCAATCCATGTAATTACTTGTGGGTTTGGATGCGTTGTTAGCAATGGCTTCCATATTTAATAACATATCAACTTCTATTAGATAGAATAAATTTCAGATGGGGTTTACTTCAGCAATTTATCTAATTTTTTTTCTCACATCAAACATAAAAGAAAATGGCTTTCACTGGAAAAGGGAAAACATGAGATTTGTCAATGTTACCTTGATTTTGCGAAGGATTTCCACTCAAAATGCCTGCAAATACAACCGTCTTATTCATCTATGAAGATGAACCCAAGTGTGTTGTCATTCTCTGAGTGCAACAATCTTTGTCATTACACCATCCTCCACCCTGGTATTAAACATGGGGGATTTTATTAGGCAGATTCAGATATCAAAAAGTATGATTCTCTAGCAAATGAGCATGTATAATGTGATTGATCCTTGAAAACTTCCCCATTGCAGAAGCTACTAGTGCATTCTTTTAAGTTCATTGAATTAGCCCCTATGACTGGAACTTTGGAGAAATATCTACCTACAGAGTCTGCTTGACCCCAAAAATCTGCTCCACCACATGGAACATAAGATAAATCGTTGACTACACAATTTGTAAAATACCAAACCCATGTGCATAGCCTGGTGGGTAAAGACCAGATGCAAAGTCTGCTGGTGCTTCTACTCATGCTCCTTCTATTCATGTTACCTGAACCAACTTAATCAACTGCTTGCTTCTTGGATAGGTGCTTCTTCGATGTTGATGTATTTGTAACTTTGGAATATTTTCACTTGTATACCATATGTATTACATTTGTACTTTATTGTATCCCCGACGAAGATGTATTATTCCTCCGGTTGGAAGTATCGTCGTTTGTATTTGCAAGTGTCCCAATTATTATTGTAAGTGTCGCAACTTATATTTGATGGGTTTATAAGAAACACCTTAGAGGGGTCGGTCTAGTGTGGGTCAAAGGGTTAATTAGACCACCCTAGTGGGTTCGGCCTAGTGACAGGTGGTATCGGTTATTATACTCTCCTAAGGGAGGTACATTTTGCATTTTTAACCTAAACGTGACAATGTGAAAAACACCCTTGCAAATAATTAGAATTCCATATAACACTTGTTAAACATCATTAAGTTGCTATAAATAAATATAGTAGATGTCAT